>CM062587.1:9575099-10127644 GCA_031468815.1 Morus bassanus | reverse complement strand
GGCGAGCGGGAGCGAACGTCGGGGGTTTTGAGAGAGTAGTCAAGGGCAGAGGCCCAGTGTTGGTGTGGCTGTGAATGCGTTGACATGGGAGGGTGAGGAGCAGCAGTAGCTTGTAGTGCTGGCGTCCTTGGTGTGGGAGCAATCCCTGGACGTTTTCAATTTTGGAGCTGGCGTCGGGCCGAAACGAGGCGGCGAGCGGGAGCGAACATCGGGGGTTTTGAGAGAGTAGTCAAGGGCAGAGGCCCAGTGTTGGTGTGGCTGTGAATGCGTTGCCATGGGAGGGTGAGGAGCAGCAGTAGCTTGTAGTGCTGGCGTCCTTGGTGTGGGAGCAATCCCTGGACGTTTTCAATTTTGGAGCCGGCGTCGGGCCGAAACGAGGCGGCGAGCGGGAGCGAACGTCGGGGGTTTTGAGAGAGTAGTCAAGGGCAGAGGCCCAGTGTTGGTGTGGCTGTGAATGCGTTGCCATGGGAGGGTGAGGAGCAGCAGTAGCTTGTAGTGCTGGCATCCTTGGTGTGGGAGCAATCCCTGGACGTTTTCAATTTTGGAGCCGGCGTCGGGCCGAAACGAGGCGGCGAGCGGGAGCGAACGTCAGGGGTTTTGAGAGAGTAGTCAAGGGCAGAGGCCCAGTGTTGGTGTGGCTGTGAATGCGTTGACATGGGAGGGTGAGGAGCAGCAGTAGCTTGTAGTGCTGGCGTCCTTGGTGTGGGAGCAATCCCTGGACGTTTTCAATTTTGGAGCCGGCGTCGGGCCGAAACGAGGCGGCGAGCGGGAGCGAACGTCGGGGGTTTTGAGAGAGTAGTCAAGGGCAGAGGCCCAGTGTTGGTGTGGCTGTGAATGCGTTGCCATGGGAGGGTGAGGAGCAGCAGTAGCTTGTAGTGCTGGCGTCCTTGGTGTGGGAGCAATCCCTGGACGTTTTCAATTTTGGAGCCGGCGTCGGGCCGAAACGAGGCGGCGAGCGGGAGCGAACGTCGGGGTTTTGAGAGAGTAGTCAAGGGCAGAGGCCCAGTGTTGGTGTGGCTGTGAATGCGTTGCCATGGGAGGGTGAGGAGCAGCAGTAGCTTGTAGTGCTGGCGTCCTTGGTGTGGGAGCAATCCCTGGACGTTTTCAATTTTGGAGCCGGCGTCGGTGAGAAACGAGGCGGCGAGCGGGAGCGAACGTCGGGGGTTTTGAGAGAGTAGTCAAGGGCAGAGGCCCAGTGTTGGTGTGGCTGTGAATGCGTTGCCATGGGAGGGTGAGGAGCAGCAGTAGCTTGGAGTGCTGGCGTCCTTGGTGTGGGAGCAATCCCTGGACGTTTTCAATTTTGGAGCCGGCGTCGGGCCGAAACGAGGCGGCGAGCGGGAGCGAACGTCGGGGGTTTTGAGAGAGTAGTCAAGGGCAGAGGCCCAGTGTTGGTGTGGCTGTGAATGCGTTGCCATGGGAGGGTGAGGAGCAGCAGTAGCTTGTAGTGCTGGCGTCCTTGGTGTGGGAGCAATCCCTGGACGTTTTCAATTTTGGAGCCGGCGTCGGGCCGAAACGAGGCGGCGAGCGGGAGCGAACGTCAGGGGTTTTGAGAGAGTAGTCAAGGGCAGAGGCCCAGTGTTGGTGTGGCTGTGAATGCGTTGACATGGGAGGGTGAGGAGCAGCAGTAGCTTGTAGTGCTGGCGTCCTTGGTGTGGGAGCAATCCCTGGACGTTTTCAATTTTGGAGCTGGCGTCGGGCCGAAACGAGGCGGCGAGCGGGAGCGAACATCGGGGGTTTTGAGAGAGTAGTCAAGGGCAGAGGCCCAGTGTTGGTGTGGCTGTGAATGCGTTGCCATGGGAGGGTGAGGAGCAGCAGTAGCTTGTAGTGCTGGCATCCTTGGTGTGGGAGCAATCCCTGGACGTTTTCAATTTTGGAGCCGGCGTCGGGCCGAAACGAGGCGGCGAGCGGGAGCGAACGTCAGGGGTTTTGAGAGAGTAGTCAAGGGCAGAGGCCCAGTGTTGGTGTGGCTGTGAATGCGTTGACATGGGAGGGTGAGGAGCAGCAGTAGCTTGTAGTGCTGGCGTCCTTGGTGTGGGAGCAATCCCTGGACGTTTTCAATTTTGGAGCCGGCGTCGGGCCGAAACGAGGCGGCGAGCGGGAGCGAACGTCGGGGGTTTTCAGAGAGTAGTCAAGGGCAGAGGCCCAGTGTTGGTGTGGCTGTGAATGCGTTGCCATGGGAGGGTGAGGAGCAGCAGTAGCTTGTAGTGCTGGCGTCCTTGGTGTGGGAGCAATCCCTGGACGTTTTCAATTTTGGAGCCGGCGTCGGTGAGAACGAGGCGGCGAGCGGGAAGCGAACGTCGGGGGTTTTGAGAGAGTAGTCAAGGGCAGAGGCCCAGTGTTGTGTGGCTGTGAATGCGTTGCCATGGGAGGGTGAGGAGCAGCAGTAGCTTGGAGTGCTGGCGTCCTTGGTGTGGGAGCAATCCCTGGACGTTTTCAATTTTGGAGCCGGCGTCGGGCCGAAACGAGGCGGCGAGCTGGAGCGAACGTCGGGGGTTTTGAGAGAGTAGTCAAGGGCAGAGGCCCAGTGTTGGTGTGGCTGTGAATGCGTTGCCATGGGAGGGTGAGGAGCAGCAGTAGCTTGTAGTGCTGGCGTCCTTGGTGTGGGAGCAATCCCTGGACGTTTTCAATTTTGGAGCCGGCGTCGGGCCGAAACGAGGCGGCGAGCGGGAGCGAACGTCGGGGGTTTTGAGAGAGTAGTCAAGGGCAGAGGCCCAGTGTTGGTGTGGCTGTGAATGCGTTGCCATGGGAGGGTGAGGAGCAGCAGTAGCTTGTAGTGCTGGCGTCCTTGGTGTGGGAGCAATCCTGGACGTTTTCAATTTTGGAGCTGGCGTCGGGCCGAAACGAGGCGGCGAGCGGGAGCGAACATCGGGGGTTTTGAGAGAGTAGTCAAGGGCAGAGGCCCAGTGTTGGTGTGGCTGTGAATGCGTTGCATGGGAGGGTGAGGAGCAGCAGTAGCTTGTAGTGCTGGCGTCCTTGGTGTGGGAGCAATCCTGGACGTTTTCAATTTTGGAGCCGGCGTCGGGCCGAAACGAGGCGGCGAGCGGGAGCGAACGTCGGGGGTTTTGAGAGAGTAGTCAAGGGCAGAGGCCCAGTGTTGGTGTGGCTGTGAATGCGTTGCCATGGGAGGGTGAGGAGCAGCAGTAGCTTGTAGTGCTGGCGTCCTTGGTGTGGGAGCAATCCCTGGACGTTTTCAATTTGGAGCCGGCGTCGGGCCGAAACGAGGCGGCGAGCGGGAGCGAACGTCGGGGGTTTTGAGAGAGTAGTCAAGGGCAGAGGCCCAGTGTTGGTGTGGCTGTGAATGCGTTGCCATGGGAGGGTGAGGAGCAGCAGTAGCTTGTAGTGCTGGCGTCCTTGGTGTGGGAGCAATCCCTGGACGTTTTCAATTTTGGAGCCGGCGTCGGTGAGAAACGAGGCGGCGAGCGGGAGCGAACGTCGGGGGTTTTGAGAGAGTAGTCAAGGGCAGAGGCCCAGTGTTGGTGTGGCTGTGAATGCGTTGCCATGGGAGGGTGAGGAGCAGCAGTAGCTTGGAGTGCTGGCGTCCTTGGTGTGGGAGCAATCCCTGGACGTTTTCAATTTTGGAGCCGGCATCGGGCCGAAACGAGGCGGCGAGCAGGAGCGAACGTCGGGGGTTTTGCGAGAGTAGTCAAGGGCAGAGGCCCAGTGTTGGTGTGGCTGTGAATGCGTTGCCATGGGAGGGTGAGGAGCAGCAGTAGCTTGTAGTGCTGGCGTCCTTGGTGTGGGAGCAATCCCTGGACGTTTTCAATTTTGGAGCCGGCGTCGGGCCGAAACGAGGCGGCGAGCGGGAGCGAACGTCGGGGGTTTTGAGAGAGTAGTCAAGGGCAGAGGCCCAGTGTTGGTGTGGCTGTGAATGCGTTGCCATGGGAGGGTGAGGAGCAGCAGTAGCTTGTAGTACTGGCGTCCTTGGTGTGGGAGCAATCCCTGGACGTTTTCAATTTTGGAGCCGGCGTCGGTGAGAAACGAGGCGGCGAGCGGGAGCGAACATCGGGGTTTTGAGAGAGTAGTCAAGGGCAGAGGCCCAGTGTTGGTGTGGCTGTGAATGCGTTGCCATGGGAGGGTGAGGAGCAGCAGTAGCTTGTAGTGCTGGCATCCTTGGTGTGGGAGCAATCCCTGGACGTTTTCAATTTTGGAGCCGGCGTCGGGCCGAAACGAGGCGGCGAGCGGGAGCGAACGTCAGGGGTTTTGAGAGAGTAGTCAAGGGCAGAGGCCCAGTGTTGGTGTGGCTGTGAATGCGTTGACATGGGAGGGTGAGGAGCAGCAGTAGCTTGTAGTGCTGGCGTCCTTGGTGTGGGAGCAATCCCTGGACGTTTTCAATTTTGGAGCCGGCGTCGGGCCGAAACGAGGCGGCGAGCGGGAGCGAACGTCGGGGGTTTTCAGAGAGTAGTCAAGGGCAGAGGCCCAGTGTTGGTGTGGCTGTGAATGCGTTGCCATGGGAGGGTGAGGAGCAGCAGTAGCTTGTAGTGCTGGCGTCCTTGGTGTGGAGCAATCCCTGGACGTTTTCAATTTTGGAGCCGGCGTCGGTGAGAAACGAGGCGGCGAGCGGGAGCGAACGTCGGGGGTTTTGAGAGAGTAGTCAAGGGCAGAGGCCCAGTGTTGGTGTGGCTGTGAATGCGTTGCCATGGGAGGGTGAGGAGCAGCAGTAGCTTGGAGTGCTGGCGTCCTTGGTGTGGGAGCAATCCCTGGACGTTTTCAATTTTGGAGCCGGCGTCGGGCCGAAACGAGGCGGCGAGCGGGAGCGAACGTCGGGGGTTTTGAGAGAGTAGTCAAGGGCAGAGGCCCAGTGTTGGTGTGGCTGTGAATGCGTTGCCATGGGAGGGTGAGGAGCAGCAGTAGCTTGTAGTGCTGGCGTCCTTGGTGTGGGAGCAATCCTGGACGTTTTCAATTTTGGAGCCGGCGTCGGGCCGAAACGAGGCGGCGAGCGGGAGCGAACGTCGGGGGTTTTGAGAGAGTAGTCAAGGGCAGAGGCCCAGTGTTGGTGTGGCTGTGAATGCGTTGACATGGGAGGGTGAGGAGCAGCAGTAGCTTGTAGTGCTGGCGTCCTTGGTGTGGGAGCAATCCCTGGACGTTTTCAATTTTGGAGCTGGCGTCGGGCCGAAACGAGGCGGCGAGCGGGAGCGAACATCGGGGGTTTTGAGAGAGTAGTCAAGGGCAGAGGCCCAGTGTTGGTGTGGCTGTGAATGCGTTGCCATGGGAGGGTGAGGAGCAGCAGTAGCTTGTAGTGCTGGCGTCCTTGGTGTGGGAGCAATCCCTGGACGTTTTCAATTTTGGAGCCGGCGTCGGGCCGAAACGAGGCGGCGAGCGGGAGCGAACGTCGGGGGTTTTGAGAGAGTAGTCAAGGGCAGAGGCCCAGTGTTGGTGTGGCTGTGAATGCGTTGCCATGGGAGGGTGAGGAGCAGCAGTAGCTTGTAGTGCTGGCGTCCTTGGTGTGGGAGCAATCCCTGGACGTTTTCAATTTGGAGCCGGCGTCGGGCCGAAACGAGGCGGCGAGCGGGAGCGAACGTCGGGGGTTTTGAGAGAGTAGTCAAGGGCAGAGGCCCAGTGTTGGTGTGGCTGTGAATGCGTTGCCATGGGAGGGTGAGGAGCAGCAGTAGCTTGTAGTGCTGGCGTCCTTGGTGTGGGAGCAATCCCTGGACGTTTTCAATTTTGGAGCCGGCGTCGGGCCGAAACGAGGCGGCGAGCGGGAGCGAACGTCGGGGGTTTTGAGAGAGTAGTCAAGGGCAGAGGCCCAGTGTTGGTGTGGCTGTGAATGCGTTGCCATGGGAGGGTGAGGAGCAGCAGTAGCTTGTAGTGCTGGCGTCCTTGGTGTGGGAGCAATCCCTGGACGTTTTCAATTTTGGAGCCGGCGTCGGTGAGAAACGAGGCGGCGAGCGGGAGCGAACGTCGGGGGTTTTGAGAGAGTAGTCAAGGGCAGAGGCCCAGTGTTGGTGTGGCTGTGAATGCGTTGCCATGGGAGGGTGAGGAGCAGCAGTAGCTTGGAGTGCTGGCGTCCTTGGTGTGGGAGCAATCCCTGGACGTTTTCAATTTTGGAGCCGGCATCGGGCCGAAACGAGGCGGCGAGCAGGAGCGAACGTCGGGGGTTTTGCGAGAGTAGTCAAGGGCAGAGGCCCAGTGTTGGTGTGGCTGTGAATGCGTTGCCATGGGAGGGTGAGGAGCAGCAGTAGCTTGTAGTGCTGGCGTCCTTGGTGTGGGAGCAATCCCTGGACGTTTTCAATTTTGGAGCCGGCGTCGGGCCGAAACGAGGCGGCGAGCGGGAGCGAACGTCGGGGGTTTTGAGAGAGTAGTCAAGGGCAGAGGCCCAGTGTTGGTGTGGCTGTGAATTGCGTTGCCATGGGAGGGTGAGGAGCAGCAGTAGCTTGTAGTACTGGCGTCCTTGGTGTGGGAGCAATCCCTGGACGTTTTCAATTTTGGAGCCGGCGTCGGTGAGAAATGAGGCGGCGAGCGGGAGCGAACATCGGGGGTTTTGAGAGAGTAGTCAAGGGCAGAGGCCCAGTGTTGGTGTGGCTGTGAATGCGTTGCCATGGGAGGGTGAGGAGCAGCAGTAGCTTGTAGTGCTGGCATCCTTGGTGTGGGAGCAATCCCTGGACGTTTTCAATTTTGGAGCCGGCGTCGGGCCGAAACGAGGCGGCGAGCGGGAGCGAACGTCAGGGGTTTTGAGAGAGTAGTCAAGGGCAGAGGCCCAGTGTTGGTGTGGCTGTGAATGCGTTGACATGGGAGGGTGAGGAGCAGCAGTAGCTTGTAGTGCTGGCGTCCTTGGTGTGGGAGCAATCCCTGGACGTTTTCAATTTTGGAGCTGGCGTCGGGCCGAAACGAGGCGGCGAGCGGGAGCGAACATCGGGGGTTTTGAGAGAGTAGTCAAGGGCAGAGGCCCAGTGTTGGTGTGGCTGTGAATGCGTTGCCATGGGAGGGTGAGGAGCAGCAGTAGCTTGTAGTGCTGGCGTCCTTGGTGTGGGAGCAATCCCTGGACGTTTTCAATTTTGGAGCCGGCGTCGGGCCGAAACGAGGCGGCGAGCGGGAGCGAACGTCGGGGGTTTTGAGAGAGTAGTCAAGGGCAGAGGCCCAGTGTTGGTGTGGCTGTGAATGCGTTGCCATGGGAGGGTGAGGAGCAGCAGTAGCTTGTAGTGCTGGCGTCCTTGGTGTGGGAGCAATCCCTGGACGTTTTCAATTTTGGAGCCGGCGTCGGGCCGAAACGAGGCGGCGAGCGGGAGCGAACGTCGGGGGTTTTGAGAGAGTAGTCAAGGGCAGAGGCCCAGTGTTGGTGTGGCTGTGAATGCGTTGCCATGGGAGGGTGAGGAGCAGCAGTAGCTTGTAGTGCTGGCGTCCTTGGTGTGGGAGCAATCCCTGGACGTTTTCAATTTTGGAGCCGGCGTCGGGCCGAAACGAGGCGGCGAGCGGGAGCGAACGTCAGGGTTTTGAGAGAGTAGTCAAGGGCAGAGGCCCAGTGTTGGTGTGGCTGTGAATGCGTTGCCATGGGAGGGTGAGGAGCAGCAGTAGCTTGTAGTGCTGGCATCCTTGGTGTGGGAGCAATCCCTGGACGTTTTCAATTTTGGAGCCGGCGTCGGGCCGAAACGAGGCGGCGAGCGGGAGCGAACGTCAGGGGTTTTGAGAGAGTAGTCAAGGGCAGAGGCCAGTGTTGGTGTGGCTGTGAATGCGTTGCCATGGGAGGGTGAGGAGCAGCAGTAGCTTGTAGTGCTGGCATCCTTGGTGTGGGAGCAATCCCTGGACGTTTTCAATTTTGGAGCCGGCGTCGGGCCGAAACGAGGCGGCGAGCGGGAGCGAACATCGGGGGTTTTGAGAGAGTAGTCAAGGGCAGAGGCCCAGTGTTGGTGTGGCTGTGAATGCGTTGCCATGGGAGGGTGAGGAGCAGCAGTAGCTTGGAGTGCTGGCGTCCTTGGTGTGGGAGCAATCCCTGGACGTTTCAATTTTGGAGCCGGCGTCGGGCCGAAACGAGGCGGCGAGCGGGAGCGAACGTCGGGGGTTTTGAGAGAGTAGTCAAGGGCAGAGGCCCAGTGTGGGTGTGGCTGTGAATGCGTTGCCATGGGAGGGTGAGGAGCAGCAGTAGCTTGTAGTGCTGGCGTCCTTGGTGTGGGAGCAATCCCTGGACGTTTTCAATTTTGGAGCCGGCGTCGGGCCGAAACGAGGCGGCGAGCGGGAGCGAACGTCGGGGGTTTTGAGAGAGTAGTCAAGGGCAGAGGCCCAGTGTTGGTGTGGCTGTGAATGCGTTGCCATGGGAGGGTGAGGAGCAGCAGTAGCTTGTAGTGCTGGCGTCCTTGGTGTGGGAGCAATCCCTGGACGTTTTCAATTTTGGAGCCGGCGTCGGGCCGAAACGAGGCGGCGAGCGGGAGCGAACGTCGGGGGTTTTGAGAGAGTAGTCAAGGGCAGAGGCCAGTGTTGGTGTGGCTGTGAATGCGTTGCCATGGGAGGGTGAGGAGCAGCAGTAGCTTGTAGTGCTGGCGTCCTTGGTGTGGGAGCAATCCCTGGACGTTTTCAATTTTGGAGCCGGCGTCGGGCGAAACGAGGCGGCGAGCGGGAGCGAACGTCGGGGGTTTTGAGAGAGTAGTCAAGGGCAGAGGCCCAGTGTTGGTGTGGCTGTGAATGCGTTGCCATGGGAGGGTGAGGAGCAGCAGTAGCTTGTAGTGCTGGCGTCCTTGGTGTGGGAGCAATCCCTGGACGTTTCAATTTTGGAGCCGGCGTCGGTGAGAAACGAGGCGGCGAGCGGGAGCGAACGTCGGGGGTTTTGAGAGAGTAGTCAAGGGCAGAGGCCCAGTGTTGGTGTGGCTGTGAATGCGTTGCCATGGGAGGGTGAGGAGCAGCAGTAGCTTGTAGTGCTGGCGTCCTTGGTGTGGGAGCAATCCCATCCCTGGACGTTTTCAATTTTGGAGCCGGCGTCGGGCCGAAACGAGGCGGCGAGCGGGAGCGAACGTCGGGGGTTTTGAGAGAGTAGTCAAGGGCAGAGGCCCAGTGTTGGTGTGGCTGTGAATGCGTTGCCATGGGAGGGTGAGGAGCAGCAGTAGCTTGGAGTGCTGGCGTCCTTGGTGTGGGAGCAATCCCTGGACGTTTTCAATTTTGGAGCCGGCGTCGGGCCGAAACGAGGCGGCGAGCGGGAGCGAACGTCGGGGGTTTTGCGAGAGTAGTCAAGGGCAGAGGCCCAGTGTTGGTGTGGCTGTGAATGCGTTGCCATGGGAGGGTGAGGAGCAGCAGTAGCTTGTAGTGCTGGCGTCCTTGGTGTGGGAGCAATCCCTGGACGTTTTCAATTTTGGAGCCGGCGTCGGGCCGAAACGAGGCGGCGAGCGGGAGCGAACGTCAGGGGTTTTGAGAGAGTAGTCAAGGGCAGAGGCCCAGTGTTGGTGTGGCTGTGAATGCGTTGCCATGGGAGGGTGAGGAGCAGCAGTAGCTTGTAGTGCTGGCGTCCTTGGTGTGGGAGCAATCCCTGGACGTTTTCAATTTTGGAGCCGGCGTCGGTGAGAAATGAGGCGGCGAGCGGGAGCGAACATCGGGGGTTTTGAGAGAGTAGTCAAGGGCAGAGGCCCAGTGTTGGTGTGGCTGTGAATGCGTTGCCATGGGAGGGTGAGGAGCAGCAGTAGCTTGTAGTGCTGGCATCCTTGGTGTGGGAGCAATCCCTGGACGTTTTCAATTTTGGAGCCGGCGTCGGGCCGAAACGAGGCGGCGAGCGGGAGCGAACGTCAGGGGTTTTGAGAGAGTAGTCAAGGGCAGAGGCCCAGTGTTGGTGTGGCTGTGAATGCGTTGACATGGGAGGGTGAGGAGCAGCAGTAGCTTGTAGTGCTGGCGTCCTTGGTGTGGGAGCAATCCCTGGACGTTTTCAATTTTGGAGCCGGCGTCGGGCCGAAACGAGGCGGCGAGCGGGAGCGAACATCGGGGGTTTTGAGAGAGTAGTCAAGGGCAGAGGCCCAGTGTTGGTGTGGCTGTGAATGCGTTGCCATGGGAGGGTGAGGAGCAGCAGTAGCTTGTAGTGCTGGCGTCCTTGGTGTGGGAGCAATCCCTGGACGTTTTCAATTTTGGAGCCGGCGTCGGGCCGAAACGAGGCGGCGAGCGGGAGCGAACGTCGGGGGTTTTGAGAGAGTAGTCAAGGGCAGAGGCCCAGTGTTGGTGTGGCTGTGAATGCGTTGCCATGGGAGGGTGAGGAGCAGCAGTAGCTTGTAGTGCTGGCGTCCTTGGTGTGGGAGCAATCCCTGGACGTTTTCAATTTTGGAGCCGGCGTCGGGCCGAAACGAGGCGGCGAGCGGGAGCGAACGTCGGGGGTTTTGAGAGAGTAGTCAAGGGCAGAGGCCCAGTGTTGGTGTGGCTGTGAATGCGTTGCCATGGGAGGGTGAGGAGCAGCAGTAGCTTGTAGTGCTGGCGTCCTTGGTGTGGGAGCAATCCCTGGACGTTTTCAATTTTGGAGCCGGCGTCGGGCCGAAACGAGGCGGCGAGCGGGAGCGAACGTCGGGGGTTTTGAGAGAGTAGTCAAGGGCAGAGGCCCAGTGTTGGTGTGGCTGTGAATGCGTTGCCATGGGAGGGTGAGGAGCAGCAGTAGCTTGTAGTGCTGGCGTCCTTGGTGTGGGAGCAATCCCTGGACGTTTTCAATTTTGGAGCCGGCGTCGGGCCGAAACGAGGCGGCGAGCGGGAGCGAACATCGGGGGTTTTGAGAGAGTAGTCAAGGGCAGAGGCCCAGTGTTGGTGTGGCTGTGAATGCGTTGCCATGGGAGGGTGAGGAGCAGCAGTAGCTTGTAGTGCTGGCGTCCTTGGTGTGGGAGCAATCCCTGGACGTTTTCAATTTTGGAGCCGGCGTCGGGCCGAAACGAGGCGGCGAGCGGGAGCGAACGTCGGGGGTTTTGAGAGAGTAGTCAAGGGCAGAGGCCCAGTGTTGGTGTGGCTGTGAATGCGTTGCCATGGGAGGGTGAGGAGCAGCAGTAGCTTGTAGTGCTGGCGTCCTTGGTGTGGGAGCAATCCCTGGACGTTTTCAATTTTGGAGCCGGCGTCGGGCCGAAACGAGGCGGCGAGCGGGAGCGAACGTCAGGGGTTTTGAGAGAGTAGTCAAGGGCAGAGGCCCAGTGTTGGTGTGGCTGTGAATGCGTTGCCATGGGAGGGTGAGGAGCAGCAGTAGCTTGGAGTGCTGGCGTCCTTGGTGTGGGAGCAATCCCTGGACGTTTTCAATTTTGGAGCCGGCGTCGGGCCGAAACGAGGCGGCGAGCGGGAGCGAACGTCGGGGGTTTTGCGAGAGTAGTCAAGGGCAGAGGCCCAGTGTTGGTGTGGCTGTGAATGCGTTGCCATGGGAGGGTGAGGAGCAGCAGTAGCTTGTAGTGCTGGCGTCCTTGGTGTGGGAGCAATCCCTGGACGTTTTCAATTTTGGAGCCGGCGTCGGGCCGAAACGAGGCGGCGAGCGGGAGCGAACGTCAGGGGTTTTGAGAGAGTAGTCAAGGGCAGAGGCCCAGTGTTGGTGTGGCTGTGAATGCGTTGCCATGGGAGGGTGAGGAGCAGCAGTAGCTTGTAGTGCTGGCGTCCTTGGTGTGGGAGCAATCCCTGGACGTTTTCAATTTTGGAGCCGGCGTCGGTGAGAAATGAGGCGGCGAGCGGGAGCGAACATCGGGGGTTTTGAGAGAGTAGTCAAGGGCAGAGGCCCAGTGTTGGTGTGGCTGTGAATGCGTTGCCATGGGAGGGTGAGGAGCAGCAGTAGCTTGTAGTGCTGGCATCCTTGGTGTGGGAGCAATCCCTGGACGTTTTCAATTTTGGAGCCGGCGTCGGGCCGAAACGAGGCGGCGAGCGGGAGCGAACGTCAGGGGTTTTGAGAGAGTAGTCAAGGGCAGAGGCCCAGTGTTGGTGTGGCTGTGAATGCGTTGACATGGGAGGGTGAGGAGCAGCAGTAGCTTGTAGTGCTGGCGTCCTTGGTGTGGGAGCAATCCCTGGACGTTTTCAATTTTGGAGCCGGCGTCGGGCCGAAACGAGGCGGCGAGCGGGAGCGAACATCGGGGGTTTTGAGAGAGTAGTCAAGGGCAGAGGCCCAGTGTTGGTGTGGCTGTGAATGCGTTGCCATGGGAGGGTGAGGAGCAGCAGTAGCTTGTAGTGCTGGCGTCCTTGGTGTGGGAGCAATCCCTGGACGTTTTCAATTTTGGAGCCGGCGTCGGGCCGAAACGAGGCGGCGAGCGGGAGCGAACGTCGGGGGTTTTGAGAGAGTAGTCAAGGGCAGAGGCCCAGTGTTGGTGTGGCTGTGAATGCGTTGCCATGGGAGGGTGAGGAGCAGCAGTAGCTTGTAGTGCTGGCGTCCTTGGTGTGGGAGCAATCCCTGGACGTTTTCAATTTTGGAGCCGGCGTCGGGCCGAAACGAGGCGGCGAGCGGGAGCGAACGTCGGGGGTTTTGAGAGAGTAGTCAAGGGCAGAGGCCCAGTGTTGGTGTGGCTGTGAATGCGTTGCCATGGGAGGGTGAGGAGCAGCAGTAGCTTGTAGTGCTGGCGTCCTTGGTGTGGGAGCAATCCCTGGACGTTTTCAATTTTGGAGCCGGCGTCGGGCCGAAACGAGGCGGCGAGCGGGAGCGAACGTCGGGGGTTTTGAGAGAGTAGTCAAGGGCAGAGGCCCAGTGTTGGTGTGGCTGTGAATGCGTTGCCATGGGAGGGTGAGGAGCAGCAGTAGCTTGTAGTGCTGGCGTCCTTGGTGTGGGAGCAATCCCTGGACGTTTTCAATTTTGGAGCCGGCGTCGGGCCGAAACGAGGCGGCGAGCGGGAGCGAACGTCGGGGGTTTTGAGAGAGTAGTCAAGGGCAGAGGCCCAGTGTTGGTGTGGCTGTGAATGCGTTGCCATGGGAGGGTGAGGAGCAGCAGTAGCTTGTAGTGCTGGCGTCCTTGGTGTGGGAGCAATCCCTGGACGTTTTCAATTTTGGAGCCGGCGTCGGGCCGAAACGAGGCGGCGAGCGGGAGCGAACGTCAGGGGTTTTGAGAGAGTAGTCAAGGGCAGAGGCCCAGTGTTGGTGTGGCTGTGAATGCGTTGCCATGGGAGGGTGAGGAGCAGCAGTAGCTTGTAGTGCTGGCGTCCTTGGTGTGGGAGCAATCCCTGGACGTTTTCAATTTTGGAGCCGGCGTCGGTGAGAAACGAGGCGGCGAGCGGGAGCGAACGTCGGGGGTTTTGAGAGAGTAGTCAAGGGCAGAGGCCCAGTGTTGGTGTGGCTGTGAATGCGTTGCCATGGGAGGGTGAGGAGCAGCAGTAGCTTGTAGTGCTGGCGTCCTTGGTGTGGGAGCAATCCCTGGACGTTTTCAATTTTGGAGCCGGCGTCGGGCCGAAACGAGGCGGCGAGCGGGAGCGAACGTCGGGGGTTTTGAGAGAGTAGTCAAGGGCAGAGGCCCAGTGTTGGTGTGGCTGTGAATGCGTTGCCATGGGAGGGTGAGGAGCAGCAGTAGCTTGTAGTGCTGGCGTCCTTGGTGTGGGAGCAATCCCTGGACGTTTTCAATTTTGGAGCCGGCGTCGGGCCGAAACGAGACGGCGAGCGGGAGCGAACGTCGGGGGTTTTGAGAGAGTAGTCAAGGGCAGAGGCCCAGTGTTGGTGTGGCTGTGAATGCGTTGCCATGGGAGGGTGAGGAGCAGCAGTAGCTTGTAGTGCTGGCGTCCTTGGTGTGGGAGCAATCCCTGGACGTTTTCAATTTTGGAGCCGGCGTCGGGCCGAAACGAGGCGGCGAGCGGGAGCGAACGTCGGGGGTTTTGAGAGAGTAGTCAAGGGCAGAGGCCCAGTGTTGGTGTGGCTGTGAATGCGTTGCCATGGGAGGGTGAGGAGCAGCAGTAGCTTGTAGTGCTGGCGTCCTTGGTGTGGGAGCAATCCCTGGACGTTTTCAATTTTGGAGCCGGCGTCGGGCCGAAACGAGGCGGCGAGCGGGAGCGAACGTCGGGGGTTTTGAGAGAGTAGTCAAGGGCAGAGGCCCAGTGTTGGTGTGGCTGTGAATGCGTTGCCATGGGAGGGTGAGGAGCAGCAGTAGCTTGTAGTGCTGGCGTCCTTGGTGTGGGAGCAATCCCTGGACGTTTTCAATTTTGGAGCCGGCGTCGGGCCGAAACGAGGCGGCGAGCGGGAGCGAACGTCGGGGGTTTTGAGAGAGTAGTCAAGGGCAGAGGCCCAGTGTTGGTGTGGCTGTGAATGCGTTGCCATGGGAGGGTGAGGAGCAGCAGTAGCTTGTAGTGCTGGCGTCCTTGGTGTGGGAGCAATCCCTGGACGTTTTCAATTTTGGAGCCGGCGTCGGTGAGAAACGAGGCGGCGAGCGGGAGCGAACGTCGGGGGTTTTGAGAGAGTAGTCAAGGGCAGAGGCCCAGTGTTGGTGTGGCTGTGAATGCGTTGCCATGGGAGGGTGAGGAGCAGCAGTAGCTTGTAGTGCTGGCGTCCTTGGTGTGGGAGCAATCCCTGGACGTTTTCAATTTTGGAGCCGGCGTCGGGCCGAAACGAGGCGGCGAGCGGGAGCGAACGTCGGGGGTTTTGAGAGAGTAGTCAAGGGCAGAGGCCCAGTGTTGGTGTGGCTGTGAATGCGTTGCCATGGGAGGGTGAGGAGCAGCAGTAGCTTGGAGTGCTGGCGTCCTTGGTGTGGGAGCAATCCCTGGACGTTTTCAATTTTGGAGCCGGCGTCGGGCCGAAATGAGGCGGCGAGCGGGAGCGAACGTCGGGGGTTTTGCGAGAGTAGTCAAGGGCAGAGGCCCAGTGTTGGTGTGGCTGTGAATGCGTTGCCATGGGAGGGTGAGGAGCAGCAGTAGCTTGTAGTGCTGGCGTCCTTGGTGTGGGAGCAATCCCTGGACGTTTTCAATTTTGGAGCCGGCGTCGGGCCGAAACGAGGCGGCGAGCGGGAGCGAACGTCGGGGGTTTTGAGAGAGTAGTCAAGGGCAGAGGCCCAGTGTTGGTGTGGCTGTGAATGCGTTGCCATGGGAGGGTGAGGAGCAGCAGTAGCTTGTAGTACTGGCGTCCTTGGTGTGGGAGCAATCCCTGGACGTTTTCAATTTTGGAGCCGGCGTCGGTGAGAAATGAGGCGGCGAGCGGGAGCGAACATCGGGGGTTTTGAGAGAGTAGTCAAGGGCAGAGGCCCAGTGTTGGTGTGGCTGTGAATGCGTTGCCATGGGAGGGTGAGGAGCAGCAGTAGCTTGTAGTGCTGGCATCCTTGGTGTGGGAGCAATCCCTGGACGTTTTCAATTTTGGAGCCGGCGTCGGGCCGAAACGAGGCGGCGAGCGGGAGCGAACGTCAGGGGTTTTGAGAGAGTAGTCAAGGGCAGAGGCCCAGTGTTGGTGTGGCTGTGAATGCGTTGACATGGGAGGGTGAGGAGCAGCAGTAGCTTGTAGTGCTGGCGTCCTTGGTGTGGGAGCAATCCCTGGACGTTTTCAATTTTGGAGCTGGCGTCGGGCCGAAACGAGGCGGCGAGCGGGAGCGAACATCGGGGGTTTTGAGAGAGTAGTCAAGGGCAGAGGCCCAGTGTTGGTGTGGCTGTGAATGCGTTGCCATGGGAGGGTGAGGAGCAGCAGTAGCTTGTAGTGCTGGCGTCCTTGGTGTGGGAGCAATCCCTGGACGTTTTCAATTTTGGAGCCGGCGTCGGGCCGAAACGAGGCGGCGAGCGGGAGCGAACGTCGGGGGTTTTGAGAGAGTAGTCAAGGGCAGAGGCCCAGTGTTGGTGTGGCTGTGAATGCGTTGCCATGGGAGGGTGAGGAGCAGCAGTAGCTTGTAGTGCTGGCGTCCTTGGTGTGGGAGCAATCCCTGGACGTTTTCAATTTTGGAGCCGGCGTCGGGCCGAAACGAGGCGGCGAGCGGGAGCGAACGTCGGGGGTTTTGAGAGAGTAGTCAAGGACAGAGGCCCAGTGTTGGTGTGGCTGTGAATGCGTTGCCATGGGAGGGTGAGGAGCAGCAGTAGCTTGTAGTGCTGGCGTCCTTGGTGTGGGAGCAATCCCTGGACGTTTTCAATTTTGGAGCCGGCGTCGGTGAGAAACGAGGCGGCGAGCGGGAGCGAACGTCGGGGGTTTTGAGAGAGTAGTCAAGGGCAGAGGCCCAGTGTTGGTGTGGCTGTGAATGCGTTGCCATGGGAGGGTGAGGAGCAGCAGTAGCTTGTAGTGCTGGCGTCCTTGGTGTGGGAGCAATCCCTGGACGTTTTCAATTTTGGAGCCGGCGTCGGGCCGAAACGAGGCGGCGAGCGGGAGCGAACGTCGGGGGTTTTGAGAGAGTAGTCAAGGGCAGAGGCCCAGTGTTGGTGTGGCTGTGAATGCGTTGCCATGGGAGGGTGAGGAGCAGCAGTAGCTTGTAGTGCTGGCGTCCTTGGTGTGGGAGCAATCCCTGGACGTTTTCAATTTTGGAGCCGGCGTCGGGCCGAAACGAGGCGGCGAGCGGGAGCAAACGTCGGGGGTTTTGAGAGAGTAGTCAAGGGCAGAGGCCCAGTGTTGGTGTGGCTGTGAATGCGTTGCCATGGGAGGGTGAGGAGCAGCAGTAGCTTGTAGTGCTGGCGTCCTTGGTGTGGGAGCAATCCCTGGACGTTTTCCATTTTGGAGCCGGCGTCGGGCCGAAACGAGGCGGCGAGCGGGAGCGAACGTCGGGGGTTTTGAGAGAGTAG
This sequence comes from Morus bassanus, assembly GCA_031468815.1. Lineage (NCBI taxonomy): Eukaryota > Metazoa > Chordata > Aves > Suliformes > Sulidae > Morus > Morus bassanus. The sequence goes on along the minus strand of CM062587.1, from coordinate 10,111,085 downwards.
TCAAGGGCAGAGGCCCAGTGTTGGTGTGGCTGTGAATGCGTTGCCATGGGAGGGTGAGGAGCAGCAGTAGCTTGTAGTGCTGGCGTCCTTGGTGTGGGAGCAATCCCTGGACGTTTTCAATTTTGGAGCCGGCGTCGGGCCGAAACGAGGCGGCGAGCGGGAGCGAACGTCGGGGGTTTTGAGAGAGTAGTCAAGGGCAGAGGCCCAGTGTTGGTGTGGCTGTGAATGCGTTGCCATGGGAGGGTGAGGAGCAGCAGTAGCTTGTAGTGCTGGCGTCCTTGGTGTGGGAGCAATCCCTGGACGTTTTCAATTTTGGAGCCGGCGTCGGTGAGAAACGAGGCGGCGAGCGGGAGCGAACGTCGGGGGTTTTGAGAGAGTAGTCAAGGGCAGAGGCCCAGTGTTGGTGTGGCTGTGAATGCGTTGCCATGGGAGGGTGAGGAGCAGCAGTAGCTTGTAGTGCTGGCGTCCTTGGTGTGGGAGCAATCCCTGGACGTTTTCAATTTTGGAGCCGGCGTCGGGCCGAAACGAGGCGGCGAGCGGGAGCGAACGTCGGGGGTTTTGAGAGAGTAGTCAAGGGCAGAGGCCCAGTGTTGGTGTGGCTGTGAATGCGTTGCCATGGGAGGGTGAGGAGCAGCAGTAGCTTGTAGTGCTGGCGTCCTTGGTGTGGGAGCAATCCCTGGACGTTTTCAATTTTGGAGCCGGCGTCGGGCCGAAACGAGGCAGCGAGCGGGAGCGAACGTCGGGGGTTTTGCGAGAGTAGTCAAGGGCAGAGGCCCAGTGTTGGTGTGGCTGTGAATGCGTTGCCATGGGAGGGTGAGGAGCAGCAGTAGCTTGTAGTGCTGGCGTCCTTGGTGTGGGAGCAATCCCTGGACGTTTTCAATTTTGGAGCCGGCGTCGGGCCGAAACGAGGCGGCGAGCGGGAGCGAACGTCGGGGGTTTTGAGAGAGTAGTCAAGGGCAGAGGCCCAGTGTTGGTGTGGCTGTGAATGCGTTGCCATGGGAGGGTGAGGAGCAGCAGTAGCTTGTAGTGCTGGCGTCCTTGGTGTGGGAGCAATCCCTGGACGTTTTCAATTTTGGAGCCGGCGTCGGTGAGAAATGAGGCGGCGAGCGGGAGCGAACATCGGGGGTTTTGAGAGAGTAGTCAAGGGCAGAGGCCCAGTGTTGGTGTGGCTGTGAATGCGTTGCCATGGGAGGGTGAGGAGCAGCAGTAGCTTGTAGTGCTGGCATCCTTGGTGTGGGAGCAATCCCTGGACGTTTTCAATTTTGGAGCCGGCGTCGGGCCGAAACGAGGCGGCGAGCGGGAGCGAACGTCAGGGGTTTTGAGAGAGTAGTCAAGGGCAGAGGCCCAGTGTTGGTGTGGCTGTGAATGCGTTGACATGGGAGGGTGAGGAGCAGCAGTAGCTTGTAGTGCTGGCGTCCTTGGTGTGGGAGCAATCCCTGGACGTTTTCAATTTTGGAGCTGGCGTCGGGCCGAAACGAGGCGGCGAGCGGGAGCGAACATCGGGGGTTTTGAGAGAGTAGTCAAGGGCAGAGGCCCAGTGTTGGTGTGGCTGTGAATGCGTTGCCATGGGAGGGTGAGGAGCAGCAGTAGCTTGTAGTGCTGGCGTCCTTGGTGTGGGAGCAATCCCTGGACGTTTTCAATTTTGGAGCCGGCGTCGGGCCGAAACGAGGCGGCGAGCGGGAGCGAACGTCGGGGGTTTTGAGAGAGTAGTCAAGGGCAGAGGCCCAGTGTTGGTGTGGCTGTGAATGCGTTGCCATGGGAGGGTGAGGAGCAGCAGTAGCTTGTAGTGCTGGCGTCCTTGGTGTGGGAGCAATCCCTGGACGTTTTCAATTTTGGAGCCGGCGTCGGGCCGAAACGAGGCGGCGAGCGGGAGCGAACGTCGGGGGTTTTGAGAGAGTAGTCAAGGGCAGAGGCCCAGTGTTGGTGTGGCTGTGAATGCGTTGCCATGGGAGGGTGAGGAGCAGCAGTAGCTTGTAGTACTGGCGTCCTTGGTGTGGGAGCAATCCCTGGACGTTTTCAATTTTGGAGCCGGCGTCGGGCCGAAACGAGGCGGCGAGCGGGAGCGAACGTCGGGGGTTTTGAGAGAGTAGTCAAGGGCAGAGGCCCAGTGTTGGTGTGGCTGTGAATGCGTTGCCATGGGAGGGTGAGGACCAGCAGTAGCTTGTAGTGCTGGCGTCCTTGGTGTGGGAGCAATCCCTGGACGTTTTCAATTTTGGAGCCGGCGTCGGGCCGAAACGAGGCGGCGAGCGGGAGCGAACGTCAGGGGTTTTGAGAGAGTAGTCAAGGGCAGAGGCCCAGTGTTGGTGTGGCTGTGAATGCGTTGCCATGGGAGGGTGAGGAGCAGCAGTAGCTTGTAGTGCTGGCGTCCTTGGTGTGGGAGCAATCCCTGGACGTTTTCAATTTTGGAGCTGGCGTCGGTGAGAAACGAGGCGGCGAGCGGGAGCGAACGTCGGGGGTTTTGAGAGAGTAGTCAAGGGCAGAGGCCCAGTGTTGGTGTGGCTGTGAATGCGTTGCCATGGGAGGGTGAGGAGCAGCAGTAGCTTGTAGTGCTGGCGTCCTTGGTGTGGGAGCAATCCCTGGACGTTTTCAATTTTGGAGCCGGCGTCGGGCCGAAACGAGGCGGCGAGCGGGAGCGAACGTCGGGGGTTTTGAGAGAGTAGTCAAGGGCAGAGGCCCAGTGTTGGTGTGGCTGTGAATGTGTTGCCATGGGAGGGTGAGGAGCAGCAGTAGCTTGGAGTGCTGGCGTCCTTGGTGTGGGAGCAATCCCTGGACGTTTTCAATTTTGGAGCCGGCGTCGGGCCGAAACGAGGCGGCGAGCGGGAGCGAACATCGGGGGTTTTGAGAGAGTAGTCAAGGGCAGAGGCCCAGTGTTGGTGTGGCTGTGAATGCGTTGCCATGGGAGGGTGAGGAGCAGCAGTAGCTTGTAGTGCTGGCGTCCTTGGTGTGGGAGCAATCCCTGGACGTTTTCAATTTTGGAGCCGGCGTCGGGCCGAAACGAGGCGGCGAGCGGGAGCGAACGTCGGGGGTTTTGAGAGAGTAGTCAAGGGCAGAGGCCCAGTGTTGGTGTGGCTGTGAATGTGTTGCCATGGGAGGGTGAGGAGCAGCAGTAGCTTGTAGTGCTGGCGTCCTTGGTGTGGGAGCAATCCCTGGACGTTTTCAATTTTGGAGCCGGTGTCGGGCCGAAACGAGGCGGCGAGCGGGAGCGAACGTCGGGGGTTTTGAGAGAGTAGTCAAGGGCAGAGGCCCAGTGTTGGTGTGGCTGTGAATGCGTTGCCATGGGAGGGTGAGGAGCAGCAGTAGCTTGTAGTGCTGGCGTCCTTGGTGTGGGAGCAATCCCTGGACGTTTTCAATTTTGGAGCCGGCGTCGGGCCGAAACGAGGCGGCGAGCGGGAGCGAACGTCGGGGGTTTTGAGAGAGTAGTCAAGGGCAGAGGCCCAGTGTTGGTGTGGCTGTGAATGCGTTGCCATGGGAGGGTGAGGAGCAGCAGTAGCTTGTAGTGCTGGCGTCCTTGGTGTGGGAGCAATCCCTGGACGTTTTCAATTTTGGAGCCGGCGTCGGGCCGAAACGAGGCGGCGAGCGGGAGCGAACGTCGGGGGTTTTGAGAGAGTAGTCAAGGGCAGAGGCCCAGTGTTGGTGTGGCTGTGAATGCGTTGCCATGGGAGGGTGAGGAGCAGCAGTAGCTTGTAGTGCTGGCGTCCTTGGTGTGGGAGCAATCCCTGGACGTTTTCAATTTTGGAGCCGGCGTCGGGCCGAAACGAGGCGGCGAGCGGGAGCGAACATCGGGGGTTTTGAGAGAGTAGTCAAGGGCAGAGGCCCAGTGTTGGTGTGGCTGTGAATGCGTTGCCATGGGAGGGTGAGGAGCAGCAGTAGCTTGTAGTGCTGGCGTCCTTGGTGTGGGAGCAATCCCTGGACGTTTTCAATTTTGGAGCCGGCGTCGGGCCGAAACGAGGTGGCGAGCGGGAGCGAACGTCGGGGGTTTTGAGAGAGTAGTCAAGGGCAGAGGCCCAGTGTTGGTGTGGCTGTGAATGCGTTGACATGGGAGGGTGAGGAGCAGCAGTAGCTTGTAGTGCTGGCGTCCTTGGTGTGGGAGCAATCCCTGGACGTTTTCAATTTTGGAGCCGGCGTCGGGCCGAAACGAGGCGGCGAGCGGGAGCGAACGTCGGGGGTTTTGAGAGAGTAGTCAAGGGCAGAGGCCCAGTGTTGGTGTGGCTGTGAATGCGTTGCCATGGGAGGGTGAGGACCAGCAGTAGCTTGTAGTCCTGGCGTCCTTGGTGTGGGAGCAATCCCTGGACGTTTTCAATTTTGGAGCTGGCATCGGGCCGAAACAAGGCGGCGAGCGGGAGCGAACGTCGGGGGTTTTGAGAGAGTAGTCAAGGGCAGAGGCCCAGTGTTGGTGTGGCTGTGAATGCGTTGCCATGGGAGGGTGAGGAGCAGCAGTAGCTTGTAGTGCTGGCGTCCTTGGTGTGGGAGCAATCCCTGGACGTTTTCAATTTTGGAGCCGGCGTCGGGCCGAAACGAGGCGGCGAGCGGGAGCGAACGTCGGGGGTTTTGCGAGAGTAGTCAAGGGCAGAGGCCCAGTGTTGGTGTGGCTGTGAATGCGTTGCCATGGGAGAGTGAGGAGCAGCAGTAGCTTGTAGTGCTGGCGTCCTTGGTGTGGGAGCAATCCCTGGACGTTTTCAATTTTGGAGCCGGCGTCGGGCCGAAACGAGGCGGCGAGCGGGAGCGAACATCGGGGGTTTTGAGAGAGTAGTCAAGGGCAGAGGCCCAGTGTTGGTGTGGCTGTGAATGCGTTGACATGGGAGGGTGAGGAGCAGCAGTAGCTTGTAGTGCTGGCGTCCTTGGTGTGGGAGCAATCCCTGGACGTTTTCAATTTTGGAGCCGGCGTCGGGCCGAAACGAGGCGGCGAGCGGGAGCGAACGTCGGGGGTTTTGAGAGAGTAGTCAAGGGCAGAGGCCCAGTGTTGGTGTGGCTGTGAATGCGTTGCCGTGGCAGGGTGAGGAGCAGCAGTAGCTTGTAGTGCTGGCATCCTTGGTGTGGGAGCAATCCCTGGACGTTTTCAATTTTGGAGCCGGCGTCGGGCCAAAACGAGGCGGCGAGCGGGAGCGAACGTCGGGGGTTTTGAGAGAGTAGTCAAGGGCAGAGGCCCAGTGTTGGTGTGGCTGTGAATGCGTTGCCATGGGAGGGTGAGGAGCAGCAGTAGCTTGTAGTGCTGGCGTCCTTGGTGTGGGAGCAATCCCTGGACGTTTTCAATTTTGGAGCCGGCGTCGGGCCGAAACGAGGCGGCGAGCGGGAGCGAACGTCGGGGGTTTTGAGAGAGTAGTCAAGGGCAGAGGCCCAGTGTTGGTGTGGCTGTGAATGCGTTGCCATGGGAGGGTGAGGAGCAGCAGTAGCTTGTAGTGCTGGCGTCCTTGGTGTGGGAGCAATCCCTGGACGTTTTCAATTTTGGAGCCGGCGTCGGGCCGAAACGAGGCGGCGAGCGGGAGCGAACGTCGGGGGTTTTGAGAGAGTAGTCAAGGGCAGAGGCCCAGTGTAGGTGTGGCTGTGAATGCGTTGCCATGGGAGAGTGAGGAGCAGCAGTAGCTTGTAGTGCTGGCGTCCTTGGTGTGGGAGCAATCCCTGGACGTTTTCAATTTTGGAGCCGGCGTCGGGCCGAAACGAGGCGGCGAGCGGGAGCGAACATCGGGGGTTTTGAGAGAGTAGTCAAGGGCAGAGGCCCAGTGTTGGTGTGGCTGTGAATGCGTTGCCATGGGAGGGTGAGCACCAGCAGTAGCTTGTAGTGCTGGCGTCCTTGGTGTGGGAGCAATCCCTGGACGTTTTCAATTTTGGAGCCGGCGTCGGGCCGAAATGAGTCGGCGAGCGGGAGCGAACGTCGGGGGTTTTAAGAAAGTAGTCAAGGGCAGAGGCCCAGTGTTGGTGTGGCTGTGAATGCGTTGCCATGGGAGGGTGAGGAGCAGCAGTAGCTTGTAGTGCTGGCGTCCTTGGTGTGGGAGCAATCCCTGGACGTTTTCAATTTTGGAGCCGGCGTCGGGCCGAAACGAGGCGGCGAGCGGGAGCGAACGTCGGGGGTTTTGAGAGAGTAGTCAAGGGCAGAGGCCCAGTGTTGGTGTGGCTGTGAATGCGTTGCCATGGGAGGGTGAGGAGCAGCAGTAGCTTGGAGTGCTGGCGTCCTTGGTGTGGGAGCAATCCCTGGACGTTTTCAATTTTGGAGCCGGCGTCGGGCCGAAACGAGGCGGCGAGCGGGAGCGAACGTCGGGGGTTTTGAGAGAGTAGTCAAGGGCAGAGACCCAGTGTTGGTGTGGCTGTGAATGCGTTGCCATGGGAGGGTGAGGAGCAGCAGTAGCTTGTAGTGCTGGCGTCCTTGGTGTGGGAGCAATCCCTGGACGTTTTCAATTTTGGAGCCGGCGTCGGGCCGAAACGAGGCGGCGAGCGGGAGCGAACGTCGGGGGTTTTGAGAGAGTAGTCAAGGGCAGAGGCCCAGTGTTGGTGTGGCTGTGAATGCGTTGCCATGGGAGGGTGAGGACCAGCAGTAGCTTGTAGTGCTGGCGTCCTTGGTGTGGGAGCAATCCCTGGACGTTTTCAATTTTGGAGCCGGCGTCGGGCCGAAATGAGTCGGCGAGCGGGAGCGAACGTCGGGGGTTTTGAGAGAGTAGTCAAGGGCAGAGGCCCAGTGTTGGTGTGGCTGTGAATGCGTTGCCATGGGAGGGTGAGGAGCAGCAGTAGCTTGTAGTGCTGGCGTCCTTGGTGTGGGAGCAATCCCTGGACGTTTTCAATTTTGGAGCCGGCGTCGGGCTAAAATGAGGCGGCGAGCAGGAGCGAACGTCGGGGGTTTTGAGAGAGTAGTCAAGGGCAGAGGCCCAGTGTTGGTGTGGCTGTGAATGCGTTGCCGTGGCAGGGTGAGGAGCAGCAGTAGCTTGTAGTGCTGGCATCCTTGGTGTGGGAGCAATCCCTGGACGTTTTCAATTTTGGAGCCGGCGTCGGGCCGAAACGAGGCGGCGAGCGGGAGCGAACGTCGGGGGTTTTGAGAGAGTAGTCAAGGGCAGAGGCCCAGTGTTGGTGTGGCTGTGAATGCGTTGCCATGGGAGGGTGAGGAGCAGCAGTAGCTTGTAGTGCTGGCGTCCTTGGTGTGGGAGCAATCCCTGGACGTTTTCAATTTTGGAGCCGGCGTCGGGCCGAAACGAGGCGGCGAGCGGGAGCGAACGTCGGGGGTTTTGAGAGAGTAGTCAAGGGCAGAGGCCCAGTGTTGGTGTGGCTGTGAATGCGTTGCCATGGGAGGGTGAGGAGCAGCAGTAGCTTGTAGTGCTGGCGTCCTTGGTGTGGGAGCAATCCCTGGACGTTTTCAATTTTGGAGCCGGCGTCGGGCCGAAACGAGGCGGCGAGCGGGAGCGAACGTCGGGGGTTTTGAGAGAGTAGTCAAGGGCAGAGGCCCAGTGTTGGTGTGGCTGTGAATGCGTTGCCATGGGAGGGTGAGGAGCAGCAGTAGCTTGTAGTGCTGGCGTCCTTGGTGTGGGAGCAATCCCTGGACGTTTTCAATTTTGGAGCCGGCGTCGGGCCGAAACGAGGCAGCGAGCGGGAGCGAACGTCGGGGGTTTTGCGAGAGTAGTCAAGGGCAGAGGCCCAGTGTTGGTGTGGCTGTGAATGCGTTGCCATGGGAGAGTGAGGAGCAGCAGTAGCTTGTAGTGCTGGCGTCCTTGGTGTGGGAGCAATCCCTGGACGTTTTCAATTTTGGAGCCGGCATCGGGCCGAAACGAGGCGGCGAGCGGGAGCGAACATCGGGGGTTTTGAGAGAGTAGTCAAGGGCAGAGGCCCAGTGTTGGTGTGGCTGTGAATGCGTTGCCATGGGAGGGTGAGGAGCAGCAGTAGCTTGTAGCGCTGGCGTCCTTGGTGTGGGAGCAATCCCTGGACGTTTTCAATTTTGGAGCCGGCGTCGGGCCGAAACGAGGCGGCGAGCGGGAGCGAACGTCGGGGGTTTTGAGAGAGTAGTCAAGGGCAGAGGCCCAGTGTTGGTGTGGCTGTGAATGCGTTGCCATGGGAGGGTGAGGAGCAGCAGTAGCTTGTAGTGCTGGCGTCCTTGGTGTGGGAGCAATCCCTGGACGTTTTCAATTTTGGAGCCGGCGTCGGGCCGAAACGAGGCGGCGAGCGGGAGCGAACGTCGGGGGTTTTGAGAGAGTAGTCAAGGGCAGAGGCCCAGTGTTGGTGTGGCTGTGAATGCGTTGCCATGGGAGGGTGAGGACCAGCAGTAGCTTGTAGTGCTGGCGTCCTTGGTGTGGGAGCAATCCCTGGACGTTTTCAATTTTGGAGCCGGCGTCGGGCCGAAACGAGGCAGCGAGCGGGAGCGAACGTCGGGGGTTTTGAGAGAGTAGTCAAGGGCAGAGGCCCAGTGTTGGTGTGGCTGTGAAGGCGTTGCCGTGGGAGGGTGAGCACCAGCAGTAGCTTGTAGTGCTGGCGTCCTTGGTGTGGGAGCAATCCCTGGACGTTTTCAATTTTGGAGCCGGCGTCGGGCCGAAACGAGGCGGCGAGCGGGAGCGAACGTCGGGGGTTTTGAGAGAGTAGTCAAGGGCAGAGGCCCAGTGTTGGTGTGGCTGTGAATGCGTTGCCATGGGAGGGTGAGGAGCAGCAGTAGCTTGTAGTGCTGGCGTCCTTGGTGTGGGAGCAATCCCTGGACGTTTTCAATTTTGGAGCCGGCGTCGGGCCGAAACGAGGCGGCGAGCGGGAGCGAACGTCGGGGGTTTTGAGAGAGTAGTCAAGGGCAGAGGCCCAGTGTTGGTGTGGCTGTGAATGCGTTGCCATGGGAGGGTGAGGAGCAGCAGTAGCTTGTAGTGCTGGCGTCCTTGGTGTGGGAGCAATCCCTGGACGTTTTCAATTTTGGAGCCGGCGTCGGGCCGAAACGAGGCGGCGAGCGGGAGCGAACGTCGGGGGTTTTGAGAGAGTAGTCAAGGGCAGAGGCCCAGTGTTGGTGTGGCTGTGAATGCGTTGCCATGGGAGGGTGAGCACCAGCAGTAGCTTGTAGTGCTGGCGTCCTTGGTGTGGGAGCAATCCCTGGACGTTTTCAATTTTGGAGCCGGCGTCGGGCCGAAACGAGGCGGCGAGCGGGAGCGAACGTCGGGGGTTTTGAGAGAGTAGTCAAGGGCAGAGGCCCAGTGTTGGTGTGGCTGTGAATGCGTTGACATGGGAGGGTGAGGAGCAGCAGTAGCTTGTAGTGCTGGCGTCCTTGGTGTGGGAGCAATCCCTGGACGTTTTCAATTTTGGAGCCGGCGTCGGGCCGAAACGAGGCGGCGAGCGGGAGCGAACGTCGGGGGTTTTGAGAGAGTAGTCAAGGGCAGAGGCCCAGTGTTGGTGTGGCTGTGAATGCGTTGCCATGGGAGGGTGAGGACCAGCAGTAGCTTGTAGTGCTGGCATCCTTGGTGTGGGAGCAATCCCTGGACGTTTTCAATTTTGGAGCCGGCGTCGGGCCGAAACGAGGCGGCGAGCGGGAGCGAACGTCGGGGGTTTTGAGAGAGTAGTCAAGGGCAGAGGCCCAGTGTTGGTGTGGCTGTGAATGCGTTGCCATGGGAGGGTGAGGAGCAGCAGTAGCTTGTAGTGCTGGCGTCCTTGGTGTGGGAGCAATCCCTGGACGTTTTCAATTTTGGAGCCGGCGTCGGGCCGAAACGAGGCAGCGAGCGGGAGCGAACGTCGGGGGTTTTGAGAGAGTAGTCAAGGGCAGAGGCCCAGTGTTGGTGTGGCTGTGAATGCGTTGCCATGGGAGGGTGAGGAGCAGCAGTAGCTTGTAGTGCTGGCGTCCTTGGTGTGGGAGCAATCCCTGGACGTTTTCAATTTTGGAGCCGGCGTCGGTGAGAAACGAGGCGGCGAGCGGGAGCGAACGTCGGGGGTTTTGAGAGAGTAGTCAAGGGCAGAGGCCCAGTGTTGGTGTGGCTGTGAATGCGTTGCCATGGGAGGATGAGGACCAGCAGTAGCTTGGAGTGCTGGCGTCCTTGGTGTGGGAGCAATCCCTGGACGTTTTCAATTTTGGAGCCGGCGTCGGGCCGAAATGAGGCGGCGAGCGGGAGCGAACGTCGGGGGTTTTGAGAGAGTAGTCAAGGGCAGAGGCCCAGTGTTGGTGTGGCTGTGAATGCGTTGCCATGGGAGGGTGAGCACCAGCAGTAGCTTGTAGTGCTGGCGTCCTTGGTGTGGGAGCAATCCCTGGACGTTTTCAATTTTGGAGCCGGCGTCGGGCCGAAACGAGGCGGCGAGCGGGAGCGAACGTCGGGGGTTTTGAGAGAGTAGTCAAGGGCAGAGGCCCAGTGTTGGTGTGGCTGTGAATGCGTTGCCATGGGAGGGTGAGGAGCAGCAGTAGCTTGGAGTGCTGGCGTCCTTGGTGTGGGAGCAATCCCTGGACGTTTTCAATTTTGGAGCCGGCGTCGGTGAGAAATGAGGCGGCGAGCGGGAGCGAACGTCGGGGGTTTTGAGAGAGTAGTCAAGGGCAGAGGCCCAGTGTTGGTGTGGCTGTGAATGCGTTGCCATGGGAGGGTGAGCACCAGCAGTAGCTTGTAGTCCTGGCGTCCTTGGTGTGGGAGCAATCCCTGGACGTTTTCAATTTTGGAGCCGGCGTCGGGCCGAAATGAGGCGGCGAGCGGGAGCGAACGTTGGGGGTTTTGAGAGAGTAGTCAAGGGCAGAGGCCCAGTGTTGGTGTGGCTGTGAATGCGTTGCCATGGGAGGGTGAGGAGCAGCAGTAGCTTGTAGTGCTGGCGTCCTTGGTGTGGGAGCAATCCCTGGACGTTTTCAATTTTGGAGCCGGCGTCGGGCCGAAACGAGGCAGCGAGCGGGAGCGAACGTCGGGGGTTTTGAGAGAGTAGTCAAGGGCAGAGGCCCAGTGTTGGTGTGGCTGTGAATGCGTTGCCATGGGAGGGTGAGGAGCAGCAGTAGCTTGGAGTGCTGGCGTCCTTGGTGTGGGAGCAATCCCTGGACGTTTTCAATTTTGGAGCCGGCGTCGGGCCGAAATGAGGCGGCGAGCGGGAGCGAACGTCGGGGGTTTTGCGAGAGTAGTCAAGGGCAGAGGCCCAGTGTTGGTGTGGCTGTGAATGCGTTGCCGTGGGAGGGTGAGGAGCAGCAGTAGCTTGTAGTGCTGGCGTCCTTGGTGTGGGAGCAATCCCTGGACGTTTTCAATTTTGGAGCCAGCGTCGGGCCGAAACGAGGCGGCGAGCGGGAGCGAACGTCGGGGGTTTTGAGAGAGTAGTCAAGGGCAGAGGCCCAGTGTTGGTGTGGCTGTGAATGCGTTGCCGTGGCAGGGTGAGGACCAGCAGTAGCTTGTAGTGCTGGCGTCCTTGGTGTGGGAGCAATCCCTGGACGTTTTCAATTTTGGAGCCGGCGTCGGGCCGAAACGAGGCGGCGAGCGGGAGCGAACGTCGGGGGTTTTGAGAGAGTAGTCAAGGGCAGAGGCCCAGTGTTGGTGTGGCTGTGAATGCGTTGACATGGGAGGGTGAGGAGCAGCAGTAGCTTGTAGTGCTGGCGTCCTTGGTGTGGGAGCAATCCCTGGACGTTTTCAATTTTGGAGCTGGCGTCGGGCCAAAACGAGGCGGCGAGCGGGAGCGAACGTCGGGGGTTTTGAGAGAGTAGTCAAGGGCAGAGGCCCAGTGTTGGTGTGGCTGTGAATGCGTTGCCATGGGAGGGTGAGGAGCAGCAGTAGCTTGTAGTGCTGGCGTCCTTGGTGTGGGAGCAATCCCTGGACGTTTTCAATTTTGGAGCCGGCGTCGGGCCGAAACGAGGCGGCGAGCGGGAGCGAACGTCGGGGGTTTTGAGAGAGTAGTCAAGGGCAGAGGCCCAGTGTTGGTGTGGCTGTGAATGCGTTGCCGTGGGAGGGTGAGCACCAGCAGTAGCTTGTAGTGCTGGCGTCCTTGGTGTGGGAGCAATCCCTGGACGTTTTCAATTTTGGAGCCGGCGTCGGGCCGAAACGAGGCGGCGAGCGGGAGCGAACATCGGGGGTTTTGAGAGAGTAGTCAAGGGCAGAGGCCCAGTGTTGGTGTGGCTGTGAATGCGTTGACATGGGAGGGTGAGGAGCAGCAGTAGCTTGGAGTGCTGGCGTCCTTGGTGTGGGAGCAATCCCTGGACGTTTTCAATTTTGGAGCCGGCGTCGGGCCGAAACGAGGCGGCGAGCGGGAGCGAACGTCGGGGGTTTTGAGAGAGTAGTCAAGGGCAGAGGCCCAGTGTTGGTGTGGCTGTGAATGCGTTGCCGTGGCAGGGTGAGGAGCAGCAGTAGCTTGTAGTGCTGGCATCCTTGGTGTGGGAGCAATCCCTGGACGTTTTCAATTTTGGAGCCGGCGTCGGGCCGAAACGAGGCGGCGAGCGGGAGCGAACGTCGGGGGTTTTGAGAGAGTAGTCAAGGGCAGAGGCCCAGTGTTGGTGTGGCTGTGAATGCGTTGCCATGGGAGGGTGAGGAGCAGCAGTAGCTTGTAGTGCTGGCGTCCTTGGTGTGGGAGCAATCCCTGGACGTTTTCAATTTTGGAGCCGGCGTCGGGCCGAAACGAGGCGGCGAGCGGGAGCGAACGTCGGGGGTTTTGAGAGAGTAGTCAAGGGCAGAGGCCCAGTGTTGGTGTGGCTGTGAATGCGTTGCCATGGGAGGGTGAGGAGCAGCAGTAGCTTGTAGTGCTGGCGTCCTTGGTGTGGGAGCAATCCCTGGACGTTTTCAATTTTGGAGCCGGCGTCGGGCCGAAACGAGGCAGCGAGCGGGAGCGAACGTCGGGGGTTTTGCGAGAGTAGTCAAGGGCAGAGGCCCAGTGTTGGTGTGGCTGTGAATGCGTTGCCATGGGAGAGTGAGGAGCAGCAGTAGCTTGTAGTGCTGGCGTCCTTGGTGTGGGAGCAATCCCTGGACGTTTTCAATTTTGGAGCCGGCGTCGGGCCGAAACGAGGCGGCGAGCGGGAGCGAACATCGGGGGTTTTGAGAGAGTAGTCAAGGGCAGAGGCCCAGTGTTGGTGTGGCTGTGAATGCGTTGCCATGGGAGGGTGAGCACCAGCAGTAGCTTGTAGTGCTGGCGTCCTTGGTGTGGGAGCAATCCCTGGACGTTTTCAATTTTGGAGCCGGCGTCGGGCCGAAACGAGTCGGCGAGCGGGAGCGAACGTCGGGGGTTTTAAGAAAGTAGTCAAGGGCAGAGGCCCAGTGTTGGTGTGGCTGTGAATGCGTTGCCATGGGAGGGTGAGGAGCAGCAGTAGCTTGTAGTGCTGGCGTCCTTGGTGTGGGAGCAATCCCTGGACGTTTTCAATTTTGGAGCCGGCGTCGGGCCGAAACGAGGCGGCGAGCGGGAGCGAACGTCGGGGGTTTTGAGAGAGTAGTCAAGGGCAGAGGCCCAGTGTTGGTGTGGCTGTGAATGCGTTGCCGTGGCAGGGTGAGGAGCAGCAGTAGCTTGTAGTGCTGGCGTCCTTGGTGTGGGAGCAATCCCTGGACGTTTTCAATTTTGGAGCCGGCGTCGGGCCGAAACGAGGCGGCGAGCGGGAGCGAACGTCGGGGGTTTTGAGAGAGTAGTCAAGGGCAGAGGCCCAGTGTTGGTGTGGCTGTGAATGCGTTGCCATGGGAGGGTGAGGAGCAGCAGTAGCTTGTAGTGCTGGCGTCCTTGGTGTGGGAGCAATCCCTGGACGTTTTCAATTTTGGAGCCGGCGTCGGGCCGAAACGAGGCGGCGAGCGGGAGCGAACATCGGGGGTTTTGAGAGAGTAGTCAAGGGCAGAGACCCAGTGTTGGTGTGGCTGTGAATGCGTTGCCATGGGAGGGTGAGGAGCAGCAGTAGCTTGTAGTGCTGGCGTCCTTGGTGTGGGAGCAATCCCTGGACGTTTTCAATTTTGGAGCCGGCGTCGGGCCGAAACGAGGCGGCGAGCGGGAGCGAACGTCGGGGGTTTTGAGAGAGTAGTCAAGGGCAGAGGCCCAGTGTTGGTGTGGCTGTGAATGCGTTGCCATGGGAGGGTGAGCACCAGCAGTAGCTTGTAGTGCTGGCGTCCTTGGTGTGGGAGCAATCCCTGGACGTTTTCAATTTTGGAGCCGGCGTCGGGCCGAAATGAGTCGGCGAGCGGGAGCGAACGTCGGGGGTTTTAATAAAGTAGTCAAGGGCAGAGGCCCAGTGTTGGTGTGGCTGTGAATGCGTTGCCATGGGAGGGTGAGGAGCAGCAGTAGCTTGTAGTGCTGGCGTCCTTGGTGTGGGAGCAATCCCTGGACGTTTTCAATTTTGGAGCCGGCGTCGGGCTAAAATGAGGCGGCAAGCAGGAGCGAACGTCGGGGGTTTTGAGAGAGTAGTCAAGGGCAGAGGCCCAGTGTTGGTGTGGCTGTGAATGCGTTGCCGTGGCAGGGTGAGGACCAGCAGTAGCTTGTAGTGCTGGCATCCTTGGTGTGGGAGCAATCCCTGGACGTTTTCAATTTTGGAGCCGGCGTCGGGCCGAAACGAGGCGGCGAGCGGGAGCGAACGTCGGGGGTTTTGCGAGAGTAGTCAAGGGCAGAGGCCCAGTGTTGGTGTGGCTGTGAATGCGTTGCCATGGGAGGGTGAGGAGCAGCAGTAGCTTGTAGTGCTGGCGTCCTTGGTGTGGGAGCAATCCCTGGACGTTTTCAATTTTGGAGCCGGCGTCGGGCCGAAACGAGGCGGCGAGCGGGAGCGAACATCGGGGGTTTTGAGAGAGTAGTCAAGGGCAGAGGCCCAGTGTTGGTGTGGCTGTGAATGCGTTGCCATGGGAGGGTGAGGAGCAGCAGTAGCTTGTAGTGCTGGCGTCCTTGGTGTGGGAGCAATCCCTGGACGTTTTCAATTTTGGAGCCGGCGTCGGGCCGAAACGAGGCGGCGAGCGGGAGCGAACGTCGGGGGTTTTGAGAGAGTAGTCAAGGGCAGAGGCCCAGTGTTGGTGTGGCTGTGAATGCGTTGCCATGGGAGGGTGAGGAGCAGCAGTAGCTTGTAGTGCTGGCGTCCTTGGTGTGGGAGCAATCCCTGGACGTTTTCAATTTTGGAGCCGGCGTCGGGCCGAAACGAGGCGGCGAGCGGGAGCGAACGTCGGGGGTTTTGAGAGAGTAGTCAAGGGCAGAGGCCCAGTGTTGGTGTGGCTGTGAATGCGTTGCCATGGGAGGGTGAGGAGCAGCAGTAGCTTGTAGTGCTGGCGTCCTTGGTGTGGGAGCAATCCCTGGACGTTTTCAATTTTGGAGCCGGCGTCGGGCCGAAACGAGGCGGCGAGCGGGAGCGAACGTCGGGGGTTTTGAGAGAGTAGTCAAGGGCAGAGGCCCAGTGTTGGTGTGGCTGTGAATGCGTTGCCATGGGAGGGTGAGGAGCAGCAGTAGCTTGTAGTGCTGGCGTCCTTGGTGTGGGAGCAATCCCTGGACGTTTTCAATTTTGGAGCCGGCGTCGGGCCGAAACGAGGCGGCGAGCGGGAGCGAACGTCGGGGGTTTTGAGAGAGTAGTCAAGGGCAGAGGCCCAGTGTTGGTGTGGCTGTGAATGCGTTGCCATGGGAGGGTGAGGAGCAGCAGTAGCTTGTAGTGCTGGCGTCCTTGGTGTGGGAGCAATCCCTGGACGTTTTCAATTTTGGAGCCGGCGTCGGGCCGAAACGAGGCGGCGAGCGGGAGCGAACGTCGGGGGTTTTGAGAGAGTAGTCAAGGGCAGAGGCCCAGTGTTGGTGTGGCTGTGAATGCGTTGCTGTGGGAGGGTGAGCACCAGCAGTAGCTTGTAGTGCTGGCGTCCTTGGTGTGGGAGCAATCCCTGGACGTTTTCAATTTTGGAGCCGGCGTCGGGCCGAAACGAGGCGGCGAGCGGGAGCGAACGTCGGGGGTTTTGCGAGAGTAGTCAAGGGCAGAGGCCCAGTGTTGGTGTGGCTGTGAATGCGTTGCCATGGGAGAGTGAGGAGCAGCAGTAGCTTGTAGTGCTGGCGTCCTTGGTGTGGGAGCAATCCCTGGACGTTTTCAATTTTGGAGCCGGCGTCGGGCCGAAACGAGGCGGCGAGCGGGAGCGAACATCGGGGGTTTTGAGAGAGTAGTCAAGGGCAGAGGCCCAGTGTTGGTGTGGCTGTGAATGCGTTGCCATGGGAGGGTGAGCACCAGCAGTAGCTTGTAGTGCTGGCGTCCTTGGTGTGGGAGCAATCCCTGGACGTTTTCAATTTTGGAGCCGGCGTCGGGCCGAAACGAGTCGGCGAGCGGGAGCGAACGTCGGGGGTTTTAAGAAAGTAGTCAAGGGCAGAGGCCCAGTGTTGGTGTGGCTGTGAATGCGTTGCCATGGGAGGGTGAGGAGCAGCAGTAGCTTGTAGTGCTGGCGTCCTTGGTGTGGGAGCAATCCCTGGACGTTTTCAATTTTGGAGCCGGCGTCGGGCCGAAACGAGGCGGCGAGCGGGAGCGAACGTCAGGGGTTTTGAGAGAGTAGTCAAGGGCAGAGGCCCAGTGTTGGTGTGGCTGTGAATGCGTTGCCGTGGCAGGGTGAGGAGCAGCAGTAGCTTGTAGTGCTGGCATCCTTGGTGTGGGAGCAATCCCTGGACGTTTTCAATTTTGGAGCCGGCGTCGGGCCGAAACGAGGCGGCGAGCGGGAGCGAACGTCGGGGGTTTTGAGAGAGTAGTCAAGGGCAGAGGCCCAGTGTTGGTGTGGCTGTGAATGCGTTGCCATGGGAGGGTGAGGAGCAGCAGTAGCTTGTAGTGCTGGCGTCCTTGGTGTGGGAGCAATCCCTGGACGTTTTCAATTTTGGAGCCGGCGTCGGGCCGAAACGAGGCGGCGAGCGGGAGCGAACGTCGGGGGTTTTGAGAGAGTAGTCAAGGGCAGAGGCCCAGTGTTGGTGTGGCTGTGAATGCGTTGCCATGGGAGGGTGAGGAGCAGCAGTAGCTTGTAGTGCTGGCGTCCTTGGTGTGGGAGCAATCCCTGGACGTTTTCAATTTTGGAGCCGGCGTCGGGCCGAAACGAGGCGGCGAGCGGGAGCGAACGTCGGGGGTTTTGAGAGAGTAGTCAAGGGCAGAGGCCCAGTGTTGGTGTGGCTGTGAATGCGTTGCCATGGGAGGGTGAGGAGCAGCAGTAGCTTGTAGTGCTGGCGTCCTTGGTGTGGGAGCAATCCCTGGACGTTTTCAATTTTGGAGCCGGCGTCGGGCCGAAATGAGTCGGCGAGCGGGAGCGAACGTCGGGGGTTTTAATAAAGTAGTCAAGGGCAGAGGCCCAGTGTTGGTGTGGCTGTGAATGCATTGCCATGGGAGGGTGAGGAGCAGCAGTAGCTTGTAGTGCTGGCGTCCTTGGTGTGGGAGCAATCCCTGGACGTTTTCAATTTTGGAGCCGGCGTCGGGCTAAAATGAGGCGGCAAGCAGGAGCGAACGTCGGGGGTTTTGAGAGAGTAGTCAAGGGCAGAGGCCCAGTGTTGGTGTGGCTGTGAATGCGTTGCCGTGGCAGGGTGAGGACCAGCAGTAGCTTGTAGTGCTGGCATCCTTGGTGTGGGAGCAATCCCTGGACGTTTTCAATTTTGGAGCCGGCGTCGGGCCGAAACGAGGCGGCGAGCGGGAGCGAACGTCGGGGGTTTTGCGAGAGTAGTCAAGGGCAGAGGCCCAGTGTTGGTGTGGCTGTGAATGCGTTGCCATGGGAGGGTGAGGAGCAGCAGTAGCTTGTAGTGCTGGCGTCCTTGGTGTGGGAGCAATCCCTGGACGTTTTCAATTTTGGAGCCGGCGTCGGGCCGAAACGAGGCGGCGAGCGGGAGCGAACATCGGGGGTTTTGAGAGAGTAGTCAAGGGCAGAGGCCCAGTGTTGGTGTGGCTGTGAATGCGTTGCCATGGGAGGGTGAGGAGCAGCAGTAGCTTGTAGTGCTGGCGTCCTTGGTGTGGGAGCAATCCCTGGACGTTTTCAATTTTGGAGCCGGCGTCGGGCCGAA
Source organism: Morus bassanus (assembly GCA_031468815.1). Taxonomy (NCBI): domain Eukaryota; kingdom Metazoa; phylum Chordata; class Aves; order Suliformes; family Sulidae; genus Morus; species Morus bassanus. The sequence goes on along the minus strand of CM062587.1, from coordinate 10,093,271 downwards.
ACGAGGCGGCGAGCGGGAGCGAACGTCGGGGGTTTTGAGAGAGTAGTCAAGGGCAGAGGCCCAGTGTTGGTGTGGCTGTGAATGCGTTGCCATGGGAGGGTGAGGAGCAGCAGTAGCTTGTAGTGCTGGCGTCCTTGGTGTGGGAGCAATCCCTGGACGTTTTCAATTTTGGAGCCGGCGTCGGGCCGAAACGAGGCGGCGAGCGGGAGCGAACGTCGGGGGTTTTGAGAGAGTAGTCAAGGGCAGAGGCCCAGTGTTGGTGTGGCTGTGAATGCGTTGCCATGGGAGGGTGAGGAGCAGCAGTAGCTTGTAGTGCTGGCGTCCTTGGTGTGGGAGCAATCCCTGGACGTTTTCAATTTTGGAGCCGGCGTCGGGCCGAAATGAGGCGGCGAGCGGGAGCGAACGTCGGGGGTTTTGAGAGAGTAGTCAAGGGCAGAGGCCCAGTGTTGGTGTGGCTGTGAATGCGTTGCCATGGGAGGGTGAGGAGCAGCAGTAGCTTGTAGTGCTGGCGTCCTTGGTGTGGGAGCAATCCCTGGACGTTTTCAATTTTGGAGCCGGCGTCGGGCCGAAACGAGGCGGCGAGCGGGAGCGAACGTCGGGGGTTTTGAGAGAGTAGTCAAGGGCAGAGGCCCAGTGTTGGTGTGGCTGTGAATGCGTTGCTGTGGGAGGGTGAGCACCAGCAGTAGCTTGTAGTGCTGGCGTCCTTGGTGTGGGAGCAATCCCTGGACGTTTTCAATTTTGGAGCCGGCGTCGGGCCGAAACGAGGCGGCGAGCGGGAGCGAACGTCGGGGGTTTTGAGAGAGTAGTCAAGGGCAGAGGCCCAGTGTTGGTGTGGCTGTGAATGCGTTGCCATGGGAGGGTGAGGAGCAGCAGTAGCTTGTAGTGCTGGCGTCCTTGGTGTGGGAGCAATCCCTGGACGTTTTCAATTTTGGAGCCGGCGTCGGGCCGAAATGAGTCGGCGAGCGGGAGCGAACGTCGGGGGTTTTAATAAAGTAGTCAAGGGCAGAGGCCCAGTGTTGGTGTGGCTGTGAATGCATTGCCATGGGAGGGTGAGGAGCAGCAGTAGCTTGTAGTGCTGGCGTCCTTGGTGTGGGAGCAATCCCTGGACGTTTTCAATTTTGGAGCCGGCGTCGGGCTAAAATGAGGCGGCGAGCAGGAGCGAACGTCGGGGGTTTTGAGAGAGTAGTCAAGGGCAGAGGCCCAGTGTTGGTGTGGCTGTGAATGCGTTGCCGTGGCAGGGTGAGGACCAGCAGTAGCTTGTAGTGCTGGCATCCTTGGTGTGGGAGCAATCCCTGGACGTTTTCAATTTTGGAGCCGGCGTCGGGCCGAAACGAGGCGGCGAGCGGGAGCGAACGTCGGGGGTTTTGCGAGAGTAGTCAAGGGCAGAGGCCCAGTGTTGGTGTGGCTGTGAATGCGTTGCCATGGGAGGGTGAGGAGCAGCAGTAGCTTGTAGTGCTGGCGTCCTTGGTGTGGGAGCAATCCCTGGACGTTTTCAATTTTGGAGCCGGCGTCGGGCCGAAACGAGGCGGCGAGCGGGAGCGAACATCGGGGGTTTTGAGAGAGTAGTCAAGGGCAGAGGCCCAGTGTTGGTGTGGCTGTGAATGCGTTGCCATGGGAGGGTGAGGAGCAGCAGTAGCTTGTAGTGCTGGCGTCCTTGGTGTGGGAGCAATCCCTGGACGTTTTCAATTTTGGAGCCGGCGTCGGGCCGAAACGAGGCGGCGAGCGGGAGCGAACGTCGGGGGTTTTGAGAGAGTAGTCAAGGGCAGAGGCCCAGTGTTGGTGTGGCTGTGAATGCGTTGCCATGGGAGGGTGAGGAGCAGCAGTAGCTTGTAGTGCTGGCGTCCTTGGTGTGGGAGCAATCCCTGGACGTTTTCAATTTTGGAGCCGGCGTCGGGCCGAAATGAGGCGGCGAGCGGGAGCGAACGTCGGGGGTTTTGAGAGAGTAGTCAAGGGCAGAGGCCCAGTGTTGGTGTGGCTGTGAATGCGTTGCCATGGGAGGGTGAGGAGCAGCAGTAGCTTGTAGTGCTGGCGTCCTTGGTGTGGGAGCAATCCCTGGACGTTTTCAATTTTGGAGCCGGCGTCGGGCCGAAACGAGGCGGCGAGCGGGAGCGAACATCGGGGGTTTTGAGAGAGTAGTCAAGGGCAGAGGCCCAGTGTTGGTGTGGCTGTGAATGCGTTGCCATGGGAGGGTGAGGAGCAGCAGTAGCTTGTAGTGCTGGCGTCCTTGGTGTGGGAGCAATCCCTGGACGTTTTCAATTTTGGAGCCGGCGTCGGGCCGAAACGAGGCGGCGAGCGGGAGCGAACGTCGGGGGTTTTGAGAGAGTAGTCAAGGGCAGAGGCCCAGTGTTGGTGTGGCTGTGAATGCGTTGCCATGGGAGGGTGAGGAGCAGCAGTAGCTTGTAGTGCTGGCGTCCTTGGTGTGGGAGCAATCCCTGGACGTTTTCAATTTTGGAGCCGGCGTCGGGCCGAAACGAGGCGGCGAGCGGGAGCGAACGTCGGGGGTTTTGAGAGAGTAGTCAAGGGCAGAGGCCCAGTGTTGGTGTGGCTGTGAATGCGTTGCCATGGGAGGGTGAGGAGCAGCAGTAGCTTGTAGTGCTGGCGTCCTTGGTGTGGGAGCAATCCCTGGACGTTTTCAATTTTGGAGCCGGCGTCGGGCCGAAACGAGGCGGCGAGCGGGAGCGAACGTCAGGGGTTTTGAGAGAGTAGTCAAGGGCAGAGGCCCAGTGTTGGTGTGGCTGTGAATGCGTTGCTGTGGGAGGGTGAGCACCAGCAGTAGCTTGTAGTGCTGGCGTCCTTGGTGTGGGAGCAATCCCTGGACGTTTTCAATTTTGGAGCCGGCGTCGGGCCGAAACGAGGCGGCGAGCGGGAGCGAACGTCGGGGGTTTTGAGAGAGTAGTCAAGGGCAGAGGCCCAGTGTTGGTGTGGCTGTGAATGCGTTGCCATGGGAGGGTGAGGACCAGCAGTAGCTTGTAGTGCTGGCGTCCTTGGTGTGGGAGCAATCCCTGGACGTTTTCAATTTTGGAGCCGGCGTCGGGCCGAAACGAGGCGGCGAGCGGGAGCGAACGTCGGGGGTTTTGAGAGAGTAGTCAAGGGCAGAGGCCCAGTGTTGGTGTGGCTGTGAATGCGTTGCCATGGGAGGGTGAGCACCAGCAGTAGCTTGTAGTGCTGGCGTCCTTGGTGTGGGAGCAATCCCTGGACGTTTTCAATTTTGGAGCCGGCGTCGGGCCGAAATGAGGCGGCGAGCGGGAGCGAACGTCGGGGGTTTTGAGAGAGTAGTCAAGGGCAGAGGCCCAGTGTTGGTGTGGCTGTGAATGCGTTGCCGTGGGAGGGTGAGCACCAGCAGTAGCTTGTAGTGCTGGCGTCCTTGGTGTGGGAGCAATCCCTGGACGTTTTCAATTTTGGAGCCGGCGTCGGGCCGAAACGAGGCGGCGAGCGGGAGCGAACGTCGGGGGTTTTGAGAGAGTAGTCAAGGGCAGAGGCCCAGTGTTGGTGTGGCTGTGAATGCGTTGCCATGGGAGGGTGAGGAGCAGCAGTAGCTTGTAGTGCTGGCGTCCTTGGTGTGGGAGCAATCCCTGGACGTTTTCAATTTTGGAGCCGGCGTCGGGCCGAAACGAGGCGGCGAGCGGGAGCGAATGTCGGGGGTTTTGAGAGAGTAGTCAAGGGCAGAGGCCCAGTGTTGGTGTGGCTGTGAATGCGTTGCCATGGGAGGGTGAGGACCAGCAGTAGCTTGTAGTGCTGGCATCCTTGGTGTGGGAGCAATCCCTGGACGTTTTCAATTTTGGAGCCGGCGTCGGGCCGAAACGAGGCGGCGAGCGGGAGCGAACGTCGGGGGTTTTGAGAGAGTAGTCAAGGGCAGAGGCCCAGTGTTGGTGTGGCTGTGAATGCGTTGCCATGGGAGGGTGAGGAGCAGCAGTAGCTTGTAGTGCTGGCGTCCTTGGTGTGGGAGCAATCCCTGGACGTTTTCAATTTTGGAGCCGGCGTCGGTGAGAAACGAGGCGGCGAGCGGGAGCGAACGTCGGGGGTTTTGAGAGAGTAGTCAAGGGCAGAGGCCCAGTGTTGGTGTGGCTGTGAATGCGTTGCCATGGGAGGGTGAGCACCAGCAGTAGCTTGTAGTGCTGGCGTCCTTGGTGTGGGAGCAATCCCTGGACGTTTTCCATTTTGGAGCCGGCGTCGGGCCGAAACGAGGCGGCGAGCGGGAGCGAACGTCGGGGGTTTTGAGAGAGTAGTCAAGGGCAGAGGCCCAGTGTTGGTGTGGCTGTGAATGCGTTGCCATGGGAGGGTGAGGAGCAGCAGTAGCTTGTAGTGCTGGCGTCCTTGGTGTGGGAGCAATCCCTGGACGTTTTCAATTTTGGAGCCGGCGTCGGGCCGAAACGAGGCGGCGAGCGGGAGCGAACGTCGGGGGTTTTGAGAGAGTAGTCAAGGGCAGAGGCCCAGTGTTGGTGTGGCTGTGAATGCGTTGCCATGGGAGGGTGAGGAGCAGCAGTAGCTTGTAGTGCTGGCGTCCTTGGTGTGGGAGCAATCCCTGGACGTTTTCAATTTTGGAGCCGGCGTCGGGCCGAAACGAGGCGGCGAGCGGGAGCGAACGTCGGGGGTTTTGAGAGAGTAGTCAAGGGCAGAGGCCCAGTGTTGGTGTGGCTGTGAATGCGTTGCCATGGGAGGGTGAGGAGCAGCAGTAGCTTGTAGTGCTGGCGTCCTTGGTGTGGGAGCAATCCCTGGACGTTTTCAATTTTGGAGCCGGCGTCGGGCCGAAACGAGGCGGCGAGCGGGAGCGAACGTCGGGGGTTTTGAGAGAGTAGTCAAGGGCAGAGGCCCAGTGTTGGTGTGGCTGTGAATGCGTTGCCATGGGAGGGTGAGGAGCAGCAGTAGCTTGTAGTGCTGGCGTCCTTGGTGTGGGAGCAATCCCTGGACGTTTTCAATTTTGGAGCCGGCGTCGGGCCGAAACGAGGCGGCAAGCGGGAGCGAACGTCGGGGGTTTTGAGAGAGTAGTCAAGGGCAGAGGCCCAGTGTTGGTGTGGCTGTGAATGCGTTGCCATGGGAGGGTGAGGAGCAGCAGTAGCTTGTAGTGCTGGCGTCCTTGGTGTGGGAGCAATCCCTGGACGTTTTCAATTTTGGAGCCGGCGTCGGGCCGAAACGAGGCGGCGAGCGGGAGCGAACGTCGGGGGTTTTGAGAGAGTAGTCAAGGGCAGAGGCCCAGTGTTGGTGTGGCTGTGAATGCGTTGCCGTGGGAGGGTGAGCACCAGCAGTAGCTTGTAGTGCTGGCGTCCTTGGTGTGGGAGCAATCCCTGGACGTTTTCAATTTTGGAGCCGGCGTCGGGCCGAAACGAGGCGGCGAGCGGGAGCGAACGTCGGGGGTTTTGAGAGAGTAGTCAAGGGCAGAGGCCCAGTGTTGGTGTGGCTGTGAATGCGTTGCCATGGGAGGGTGAGGAGCAGCAGTAGCTTGTAGTGCTGGCGTCCTTGGTGTGGGAGCAATCCCTGGACGTTTTCAATTTTGGAGCCGGCGTCGGGCCGAAACGAGGCGGCGAGCGGGAGCGAACGTCGGGGGTTTTGAGAGAGTAGTCAAGGGCAGAGGCCCAGTGTTGGTGTGGCTGTGAATGCGTTGCCGTGGGAGGGTGAGCACCAGCAGTAGCTTGTAGTGCTGGCGTCCTTGGTGTGGGAGCAATCCCTGGACGTTTTCAATTTTGGAGCCGGCGTCGGGCCGAAACGAGGCGGCGAGCGGGAGCGAACGTCGGGGGTTTTGAGAGAGTAGTCAAGGGCAGAGGCCCAGTGTTGGTGTGGCTGTGAATGCGTTGCCATGGGAGGGTGAGCACCAGCAGTAGCTTGTAGTGCTGGCGTCCTTGGTGTGGGAGCAATCCCTGGACGTTTTCAATTTTGGAGCCGGCGTCGGGCCGAAATGAGGCGGCGAGCGGGAGCGAACGTCGGGGGTTTTGAGAGAGTAGTCAAGGGCAGAGGCCCAGTGTTGGTGTGGCTGTGAATGCGTTGCCGTGGGAGGGTGAGCACCAGCAGTAGCTTGTAGTGCTGGCGTCCTTGGTGTGGGAGCAATCCCTGGACGTTTTCAATTTTGGAGCCGGCGTCGGGCCGAAACGAGGCGGCGAGCGGGAGCGAACGTCGGGGGTTTTGAGAGAGTAGTCAAGGGCAGAGGCCCAGTGTTGGTGTGGCTGTGAATGCGTTGCCATGGGAGGGTGAGGAGCAGCAGTAGCTTGTAGTGCTGGCGTCCTTGGTGTGGGAGCAATCCCTGGACGTTTTCAATTTTGGAGCCGGCGTCGGGCCGAAACGAGGCGGCGAGCGGGAGCGAACGTCGGGGGTTTTGAGAGAGTAGTCAAGGGCAGAGGCCCAGTGTTGGTGTGGCTGTGAATGCGTTGACATGGGAGGGTGAGGAGCAGCAGTAGCTTGTAGTGCTGGCGTCCTTGGTGTGGGAGCAATCCCTGGACGTTTTCAATTTTGGAGCCGGCGTCGGTGAGAAACGAGGCGGCGAGCGGGAGCGAACGTCGGGGGTTTTGAGAGAGTAGTCAAGGGCAGAGGCCCAGTGTTGGTGTGGCTGTGAATGCGTTGCCATGGGAGGGTGAGGAGCAGCAGTAGCTTGTAGTGCTGGCGTCCTTGGTGTGGGAGCAATCCCTGGACGTTTTCAATTTTGGAGCCGGCGTCGGGCCGCAACGAGGCGGCGAGCGGGAGCGAACGTCGGGGGTTTTGAGAGAGTAGTCAAGGGCAGAGGCCCAGTGTTGGTGTGGCTGTGAATGCGTTGCCATGGGAGGGTGAGCACCAGCAGTAGCTTGTAGTGCTGGCGTCCTTGGTGTGGGAGCAATCCCTGGACGTTTTCAATTTTGGAGCCGGCGTCGGGCCGAAACGAGGCGGCGAGCGGGAGCGAACGTCGGGGGTTTTGAGAGAGTAGTCAAGGGCAGAGGCCCAGTGTTGGTGTGGCTGTGAATGCGTTGCCATGGGAGGGTGAGGAGCAGCAGTAGCTTGTAGTGCTGGCGTCCTTGGTGTGGGAGCAATCCCTGGACGTTTTCAATTTTGGAGCCGGCGTCGGTGAGAAACGAGGCGGCGAGCGGGAGCGAACGTCGGGGGTTTTGAGAGAGTAGTCAAGGGCAGAGGCCCAGTGTTGGTGTGGCTGTGAATGCGTTGCCATGGGAGGGTGAGGAGCAGCAGTAGCTTGTAGTGCTGGCGTCCTTGGTGTGGGAGCAATCCCTGGACGTTTTCAATTTTGGAGCCGGCGTCGGGCCGAAACGAGGCGGCGAGCGGGAGCGAACGTCGGGGGTTTTGAGAGAGTAGTCAAGGGCAGAGGCCCAGTGTTGGTGTGGCTGTGAATGCGTTGCCATGGGAGGGTGAGGAGCAGCAGTAGCTTGTAGTGCTGGCGTCCTTGGTGTGGGAGCAATCCCTGGACGTTTTCAATTTTGGAGCCAGCGTCGGGCCGAAACGAGGCGGCGAGCGGGAGCGAACGTCGGGGGTTTTGAGAGAGTAGTCAAGGGCAGAGGCCCAGTGTTGGTGTGGCTGTGAATGCGTTGCCGTGGGAGGGTGAGGACCAGCAGTAGCTTGTAGTGCTGGCGTCCTTGGTGTGGGAGCAATCCCTGGACGTTTTCAATTTTGGAGCCGGCGTCGGGCCGAAACGAGGCGGCGAGCGGGAGCGAACGTCGGGGGTTTTGAGAGAGTAGTCAAGGGCAGAGGCCCAGTGTTGGTGTGGCTGTGAATGCGTTGCCATGGGAGGGTGAGGAGCAGCAGTAGCTTGTAGTGCTGGCGTCCTTGGTGTGGGAGCAATCCCTGGACGTTTTCAATTTTGGAGCCGGTGTCGGGCTAAAATGAGGCGGCGAGCGGGAGCGAACGTCGGGGGTTTTGCGAGAGTAGTCAAGGGCAGAGGCCCAGTGTTGGTGTGGCTGTGAATGCGTTGCCGTGGCAGGGTGAGGACCAGCAGTAGCTTGTAGTGCTGGCGTCCTTGGTGTGGGAGCAATCCCTGGACGTTTTCAATTTTGGAGCCGGCGTCGGGCTGAAACGAGGCGGCGAGCGGGAGCGAACGTCGGGGGTTTTGAGAGAGTAGTCAAGGGCAGAGGCCCAGTGTTGGCGTGGCTGTGAATGCGTTGCCATGGGAGGGTGAGGAGCAGCAGTAGCTTGTAGTGCTGGCGTCCTTGGTGTGGGAGCAATCCCTGGACGTTTTCCATTTTGGAGCCGGTGTCGGGCCAAAACGAGGCGGCGAGCGGGAGCGAACGTCGGGGGTTTTGAGAGAGTAGTCAAGGGCAGAGGCCCAGTGTTGGTGTGGCTGTGAATGCGTTGCCGTGGGAGGGTGAGGACCAGCAGTAGCTTGTAGTGCTGGCGTCCTTGGTGTGGGAGCAATCCCTGGACGTTTTCAATTTTGGAGCCGGCGTCGGGCCGAAACGAGGCGGCGAGCGGGAGCGAACGTCGGGGGTTTTGAGAGAGTAGTCAAGGGCAGAGGCCCAGTGTTGGTGTGGCTGTGAATGCGTTGCCATGGGAGGGTGAGGAGCAGCAGTAGCTTGGAGTGCTGCAATCCTTGGTGTGGGAGCAATCCCTGGACGTTTTCAATTTTGGAGCCGGCGTCGGGCCGAAACGAGGCGGCGAGCGGGAGCGAACGTCGGGGGTTTTGAGAGAGTAGTCAAGGGCAGAGGCCCAGTGTTGGTGTGGCTGTGAATGCGTTGCCGTGGGAGGGTGAGCACCAGCAGTAGCTTGTAGTGCTGGCGTCCTTGGTGTGGGAGCAATCCCTGGACGTTTTCAATTTTGGAGCCGGCGTCGGGCCAAAACGAGGCGGCGAGCGGGAGCGAACGTCGGGGGTTTTGAGAGAGTAGTCAAGGGCAGAGGCCCAGTGTTGGTGTGGCTGTGAATGCGTTGCCATGGGAGGGTGAGGAGCAGCAGTAGCTTGTAGTGCTGGCGTCCTTGGTGTGGGAGCAATCCCTGGACGTTTTCAATTTTGGAGCCGGCGTCGGTGAGAAACGAGGCGGCGAGCGGGAGCGAACGTCGGGGGTTTTGAGAGAGTAGTCAAGGGCAGAGGCCCAGTGTTGGTGTGGCTGTGAATGCGTTGCCATGGGAGGGTGAGGACCAGCAGTAGCTTGTAGTGCTGGCGTCCTTGGTGTGGGAGCAATCCCTGGACGTTTTCCATTTTGGAGCCGGCGTCGGGCCAAAACGAGGCGGCGATCGGGAGCGAACGTCGGGGGTTTTCAGAGAGTAGTCAAGGGCAGAGGCCCAGTGTTGGTGTGGCTGTGAATGCGTTGCCATGGGAGGGTGAGGAGCAGCAGTAGCTTGTAGTGCTGGCGTCCTTGGTGTGGGAGCAATCCCTGGACGTTTTCAATTTTGGAGCCGGCGTCGGGCCGAAACGAGGCGGCGAGCGGGAGCGAACGTCGGGGGTTTTGAGAGAGTAGTCAAGGGCAGAGGCCCAGTGTTGGTGTGGCTGTGAATGCGTTGCCGTGGGAGGGTGAGGACCAGCAGTAGCTTGTAGTGCTGGCGTCCTTGGTGTGGGAGCAATCCCTGGACGTTTTCAATTTTGGAGCCGGCGTCGGGCCGAAACGAGGCGGCGAGCGGGAGCGAACGTCGGGGGTTTTGAGAGAGTAGTCAAGGGCAGAGGCCCAGTGTTGGTGTGGCTGTGAATGCGTTGCCATGGGAGGGTGAGGAGCAGCAGTAGCTTGTAGTGCTGCAATCCTTGGTGTGGGAGCAATCCCTGGACGTTTTCAATTTTGGAGCCGGCGTCGGGCCGAAACGAGGCGGCGAGCGGGAGCGAACGTCGGGGGTTTTGAGAGAGTAGTCAAGGGCAGAGGCCCAGTGTTGGTGTGGCTGTGAATGCGTTGCCATGGGAGGGTGAGCACCAGCAGTAGCTTGTAGTGCTGGCGTCCTTGGTGTGGGAGCAATCCCTGGACGTTTTCAATTTTGGAGCTGGCGTCGGGCCAAAACGAGGCGGCGAGCGGGAGCGAACGTCAGGGGTTTTGAGAGAGTAGTCAAGGGCAGAGGCCCAGTGTTGGTGTGGCTGTGAATGCGTTGACATGGGAGGGTGAGCACCAGCAGTAGCTTGTAGTGCTGGCGTCCTTGGTGTGGGAGCAATCCCTGGACGTTTTCCATTTTGGAGCCGGCGTCGGGCCAAAACGAGGCGGCGAGCAGGAGCGAACGTCGGGGGTTTTGAGAGAGTAGTCAAGGGCAGAGGCCCAGTGTTGGTGTGGCTGTGAATGCGTTGCCATGGGAGGGTGAGGAGCAGCAGTAGCTTGTAGTGCTGGCGTCCTTGGTGTGGGAGCAATCCCTGGACGTTTTCCATTTTGGAGCCGGCGTCAGGCCAAAACGAGGCGGGGAGCGGGAGCGAACATCGGGGGTTTTGAGAGAGTAGTCAAGGGCAGAGGCCCAGTGTTGGTGTGGCTGTGAATGCGTTGCCGTGGGAGGGTGAGCACCAGCAGTAGCTTGTAGTGCTGGCATCCTTGGTGTGGGAGCAATCCCTGGACGTTTTCAATTTTGGAGCCGGCGTCGGGCCGAAACGAGGCGGCGAGCGGGAGCGAACATCGGGGGTTTTGAGAGAGTAGTCAAGGGCAGAGGCCCAGTGTTGGTGTGGCTGTGAATGTGTTGCCGTGGCAGGGTGAGGAGCAGCAGTAGCTTGTAGTGCTGGCGTCCTTGGTGTGGGAGCAATCCCTGGACGTTTTCAATTTTGGAGCCGGCGTCGGGCCAAAACGAGGCGGCGAGCAGGAGCGAACGTTTTGGGGTTTTGAAAGAGTAGTCAAGGGCAGAGGCCCAGTGTTGGTGTGGCTGTGAATGCATTGCCATGGGAGGGTGAGGACCAGCAGTAGCTTGTGTGATGCCAAAAAATGTGCCTGATGGGTGCCATGCCAGCAGTTAATGGCCTTTATAGGCCTTATGGATGATGCCTGATGCACATGCCTTGCTCCTTCAGAGCGAACAATGACAAGATCTAAGGAAGTTTTAACACACACCAGACTAACTACGCAACAACACACAGAGCCTGGAACCACCCTGCCCGGCACACTCTAACCTCACGCTAAAGCTGAATCCGCTCCCATTACCGGCCAAAAAGGGGACTGCTTCCTTAACAGCCCTCTCCCCTACACTATCTTTAAAACCCCTTCCTACCACGGCCATCCCTGTCCCCTTCCTCCCCGACCCCTTCCCCAGCATCAACGCCTCAACTTAGCTTTCAGAGGGCCAAAACTCTCATTCAATCCGTCCTTCTAGAAGAAAAAGCATGCAGGCCGCCAGCTCTATCAGCCCTGCAGTAGCCAGGGGCCTCTCTGTCATCTGAAAGAAACAAAAACCCACAACCCACACACGAACAGTGCTGTCAGTCAGCATCACACCCGTCAAGACAGACCTATCCCGCAACATCCGCCACCTCAAACGCACCCTGGTGTTCTGATCACCTCCTCCATGGCAATCCCAGACTTGGACAGTCTTTGTCGCTTCCAGCCCCTAGAGATACCGTAAAACGCAGGAAGTTATCGTTGCACTTGCAAGAAATCACTAGCTCCATGCTCCCCCTTCTCTGTGCCCCAGCTCACCTCAAATGCTCATCCAGTTCCAAAAGGCAGCCAGCACATAACCTGCAAAACCAAAGAAAAATGTTTCAACTCACTTGCCATTGAACACCTTGCTACTCAACAGCCTGGCCCGCAACCGCCTCACCTTTTCAGACCTCTCATTAGTATGCAGCATTTTCCCTCCAAAGCCTCCGTGAAGCACCTGCAAAAAATCCAAGCAAAAAGGCACCCGCTGAAATACTGCGGCCAGACCACACCGATCCCCATTGCACACTCCATTACCTCAACGGCTCTTCCAACAGGCTTCTGTCATTTCCGCTTGCCACATGGAGGCTCACCTGCCACCTGTAACACTGAAACAGCATGGCTTGCCTACAAACTTCACCAGCAACACAACACCTCAAAAAGAACCACTACTTCAGCCCACCAATCACCACTCAAACTTGCCCAACTCACCTCTGGTGCCCAGATCCCGCTTGGCTCACCACTTTGTGCCTTCAAATAAAAGTTAAACAACACACCACACACACCAAACCACAATGGATTTACCCAGCGATCAGTCACATCTTCCCTCTAAAACTTCACATGGACCCACCTTCTTAGAGTGCTCTGTTCAGCTCTGCTCTATCACCCTGCACAGCTCTATCTTCATCATCTGCAAGAATAGGATTCTAGAACAAGCCACCTCAATGTAGAGCAATAGCTTAACGATTCCTGAGTTCTTGTTCCCATGTAGGAATACCATCTAGAGCCCAGCTACAGCCTGCCATTACAATAAATGCATTCAAACAAACAGTAAGCCTTACACATACAAGCTTGAACACCTTTGAGATGCACTCTTCTCAGTTAGCACTCTAGCTGCCTCTCCCAGACAGCTACGGTCATCCCCTTGGCACCCACAAAATGCTATGGAAATCATTGTCCTCACCTGCTGCCAATAGCTACTCTCTCTGAGAAGATCTGTACAGGCTTTGCCAAAACAGTCTATGCATATTAACATTAACCATACACCCTTATAGCTATTCTTTCCTTAACTCTAGCATTGCTACAGCCTCAGATGGAGCAGCTCTGGACACAGACATGCGCAGACCAACACTGCAAACAAACACTACAAATCATGTGACTCAGACCTAAGAAAACTCTCACCAAGAAAACTGACTCCTGGCCTGGAGATGCCATCAGGCAAGAATATCGATGGGGCCATAAGGAAGAATCTACAGCATCCACAGAAAAGTCACATGCCATCACCTATGATTAAACAGTAAGTCCAAAACTGGGAAGATGGATATCTGACAAGCCAGGCTTAAAGACCTAGGAACGTTAAGATGCAGGGAAGAAGTCCCAGAAAAGGGTTCTGGGTAAACAGACTGCTCTTGAGCAGCAAAGCTGAGGCTGCCTTAATCACCACCGCAAAAAGATGACTACGAGTAAACTTCTAATATTCAATACACACAAGACAGATCTGTGTGTTAAACAAATAATGCAAGCAAGGAAGCTCTCAGTTAGCACTATGCTGATGAGCCAAGGCTAGCAAGACCCTTGACACTGCTACCAATGTGCCCGCCTGGCACATCAAACAATAGAGACATCAACATCCGAATAAGGTGCGGTATGGGATACAGAAGACATACTACAAAACCACACAATAACACAGACTAAGTCTGAAACCGCTCCGCCCAGCAGACACTCATGTTTTGCAGAAAGGACCCCATGCCCTCTCTCTGCCTAAGCATGTCCGATCTCTGATCGGTCTGCTACACTGATTTTAAAACCCCTGCCTGCCCCACCTGTGCTTCCCTCAACCAACTGGCCACCCACACAAAGATAGCATTGGCCCCTCAACTTCACTTTCAGAGGGCTGGAACTCAGAAACCAGCCTTTAGAAAGACCACAGAGGCTACATAGGATGGTGCTGCAATCACCCAGATCCTCGACATCACCTGCAAACATGGAGTGCCATCAGGCAGCATCACACCAGTCAATGCTGACCTCTTCTGCAATGACAACATCCTCAGAAATGCCATGACGTTCCACTCACTCCCAGTCTAATAAGGCTGGATGTTGTGGCCACCATGACCTATGGCACCTAGAGAACTAGAGATACAAACTGACCGTCGTGCCTGGAAGCAGTCGCCCGCTCTCAAATAATTCCACACCTCAAAAATCACTGCTGCTATAGTTTGCTGTTCATCGCTCACCTTGCCCAACAAGCTTGGGGTGGACATCCTGCTTTGCATGTAGTTTCATGAGTTGCTTTACACCTTCAAAATAGAGCATTAACTAGTCACAGGTGCTAACAGCAACACGATCCCTCCATAGTCACATACCAACCTACCTTGTCACGATGCTCTGTTCCCCTCCTGCCTTCTGTGTCCGGCTCCCTATTGTACGTTTGCAGCAACAAGAAAACAGTCAATGGGAAGCTGACAAACACCTTAACTGACAGCAAACCTTCCCCATTCTGACTTCTCCACTCCACTAACGTGACAAATCCATGCTCTGCACTCCAATCTGTGACATTGAGTCAGCAACATCAGTGAGTTAAAAAAAAAAGACACACAATAATACCATTACTAAGCATACACCCTTCCCTCTTCTTTTGCCTACCCCAATAGCCATATCCCAGAGTCATCCTTTTCCCCCAGCACTTCCACATGGCTCCCCTCACCTCCTGAGCCATGCCTCCAGGGTGAGTGGCCACGTCAGGCACCTGCTCATATTGATACTGTAAGTCAGCAAATATAAGAATCCTCTAAGACTCAATTTGTAGTTTTAAAAAGCAGGCATTCTTTATTGCGGTGCCGGGCACGCAAGGGATCGCACCACCTAGCGTGTGCGCCAAGGTGCTCTACTACAGGGGTTATATGCAATCAAAATACATATATTTGTTAGATTTCTAAGAAATTTTTACCATATTCATACCATTCTTGGGACTCATTAATATATGCAAATATCCTTAACACATGTGCATTCGTGCTCATCGGTGGTCTTCCAGGGTCCTCTGGTGGTTGTCGATAGTCTTCATCACCTTGTCTGCTGGTTGAACTCAGTCTCTGGCCATGCTCAGTTCAGTTTAGGCTTCGTTACACAATTCTTACTGATACTAAACTAGCTTATTCTGGTACATTTCCCTTATTTATTCTACTCAAGGATACAGTGTCTCCAAACTCCCTTCTATCTAATCACATATAGCAGGTTCTTAGAGAATCTTATCTAGTAAAGTATTCCAAGTATTTCAAAACTTAGCTATGTTGCTCCAATTAAAGGAGAATGTATGTTCTCTTGAAGCTGGTGTCAGGTATCAGTATAGTCCATCCTTATCCGATGACTCAGGAACCGTAACCTTTGATCCCAGGCCCACCTCAAAAAAAACATGGAGAGGCACATAGATGTTGTATACTGATTTCCAAAAGCAAGAGCCCACCACAGACTGACAAATCCCTTTGACTGTCTCACTCAGCAACACAGAGACCCCAAAAGCACTAAACCCAAACGACCAACCGTACTTCTCCATCACAGCCCACGACACCCTCTGCTCGCCTTCCCTGTTGTGGGTTGCTCAACTGTCCTGCTTAGCCTAGGCCCATTACTAAAACTGTAAGAATAAGTCAAACCACCCACCAAGACAACAAAAATACAGTTACTGCCAGATGACTCAAGTATAGGCACAGACTGATAGGTGAAACGCCAAGGGAGATACTGGAAACAAATGACTGTGGCTGGGGCCATGACAGACTCTTCCTCCATGGAAAAGAACTCCTAAATGTCTCCAGGAACCGCTGCGTAGAGAACCCCTCAGTAAACAGCATGCTTGAATGAAAGCACAGACACATACAGGACAGGAGACTGGACAGCCAGCAGGTGCGTGCATACAAAATCCTACTATTAGCTAACACTGCACTATCAAGTCTCAAGCCAAAACTACATAGTAGTTACAGGAAACCTGAGCGCAGACAGATGCTGAATATCACTTGATGATCACAAAATTTCACGGACACCCCTCAGACCTAAACACTTAATAAGAGATGCTTCTTGCCAAAATATGAGCTCAATGAGGAAAAGCCAAAGGTGAAGCAGACCTAGCAAGTAAAGTCTCAGTACAGAAGTACACATTCCTTCAGATGGTGGGACAGTTCTGCCAGGTCAGTCCGACCTGAGCACCTGGTTCTAATGCCTGTCCAGTGGGGTCTGTGATCTCTTTCTCATAGCCTCCCATGTAATAGACAGCTCCCCGGTCTGGGAACATGTTTTGCATGTCCCAGCCCCTCCCCATCCCTGCAATAAAAATCAAACACAACAAAAAAAGGACTCTACTTCATCTCCTCACCTCTGAAAGAAGCTTCCTTCCTCTGCTGACGGTCAACACTGATATCCTCATGCTGTTTCTTGAATGCAGGCTGGCCCTTGGGTTCCTGTACTGCCAAAGGAAGAGAAAATGATTATGCTCTTATAATGTGCTCCATCATCCTCTCCTTCAAGAAATCGGAAGAAAGCTGCCATCCCGATCGCTACATAACAAAGGTTTGTGCAGGAGATGGCCGAGCCCATCCCCATAAATGGAAAACTCTGCTATGACCCTGCTTTGTCTTTTGGCAACAGCACCTGCCATCAGGGTGCCCCAAACCCCTTCATGAGTCGCTAGAAAAATCAGATACAACTAGTTCAAAACATCCAGCAAGTAAGATATGACCTACAAACACGTATACCCCACCTTATCCCCAAACCAGTCAGACAGCTGGCTTCCTCCCACACAAAACTCACATCTTCGACAAATACACCAAACAGACCAACATTGACACTAAGCAGAAAAAAATCCTTACCCTCTGATACACTCTGAAAGGGATTAGTGCACCCACAAAATATATACTCACGCTATCGACCCATGTACCACACTTCCTCAGAGGCAGCCCCACAAAGACAGGGGGAAGCCCAACACTACCTCCCCAGATGCCCTGGTGCTCCACTCCCCTCCCTGCCCTTCCTGTCATGGGAAAACACCGGTGGGGATATCTGGAAAGAAGCGGCAGTCAGCCAATGGAAAAACGATGACAGCATGTCACAGTGACTCAGAGATCTCAAATAGACACCTTATGACTACAGAAACTGGTGCTAAACACACAACAGATAAACAAGAACAAGAGAACATAACTGCCATCACTGATAGTGCAGCAAACCTCATTGGACACTTAAGGAAAAAAGCAAAAAGGGAATCACAGAAAAAGCTTGCGTGCCTAAGAGACAGACCCCCGGCTGGAGATTGTTATGAGCACAAAGAACACACATCCTCTTCTCCAACAAGTTCCAGGGAAGACAGTGACACAAGCCTGCACTGGAAACAAGTGACTAGTCAATGCCTCAGAGTAACAATGACTGTGACATCCAGATGGACTGTGAAGGGACTGATGCAAAAATTAAGCCAAGGAAGGAAGGACACAAAAAGCACGGAGGAGTGGAGACCTGAGTTCCAGAGTGTATATTTTAATGTACCTTAACATACTTCATGCGTGCTGAGACTCATCTGACACTCAGCCCTGCGTGTTGCAATGTGGAGGCCCAGAGAGTTTACACCACATCTCTCATGACTTTGTCACGATCTCACATCACCTGCTGAGAGACCAAAACAGAACAGACCTCATTGACACCCAAATCCAACAACAAAACCTGTCTGAGAAAGGCTGATGAACCCACCTTCCTTTCCCAACCATTCTCTGGTCCCCAAACTTTAGAAACCCCTTTTCTTCTCCTGAACTGTGAGGGAAGGAACGCCACCACTTCGTGACAACTCCTACCCTGTATTTGCAGTCCTAAAGCTCCTGTGTCTGCAGCTACTCTTCCAAGGTCTGCCCTACATTCTGCAATCGCCTCCTATCTTCAGTCTTCTCTCAGGTGCCAGGCTCTGCTACAGGCCCACAAAATAAGGGAAGTCCTAATGCTTATAATCTACGAGAGGCCTGCCACAACTGCCAAGGTTTTAGGAACAACAATATACTCTGTGGGTGATAAACAAAAGCAACAAACTGCTCCATACCATTACGCCTTATGTCCCACCTACTTTCTCAAGAAATGCTATAACTCCATGTACAGATGCATACAACATACTCACCCTAACCCCTACCACAGCATCTCACTAGCAGGCCTATTAAGCAATAATGTCAGCAACCTAAACCCAAAACAGCAAACTTGTGAAAAAACCCAAGGTTCCATCTTCAGTAAAGTCAGGAATTCCAGCAAAATAAAATGCACTTACAATAAATTAAAAAAGATTAAAAAAAAATAATTAAAAAAAACCAAACAAACAAACAAAGCACCATACTATTAAACCACTTTACCACCCCTAAACACCCAAAACAACATCATATGAGAAAAAAAAGAAAAGTAGGACACAAGTGAACTTTCTACTACAGATACTGCAAAACATTACCAAGCTCTAAAATTCTTACCTCAAACAAAAACACACATACCCAAAAAGCTGAGACAGCTCAAAAGCTGCAATCACCCAAAGGAACAAGAGAGCACCAACAACAAAAAAACCCAGGAGCAGAAGGAGCTCCCTAAGCACAGGCTGTGACTCATATACCCCAGGCCTTGCCCACTGCCTTTCCCACAATCACCTGGGAAAGGGGTGGGGCGAACCCTCAGAGAGGATAAGGTTAGCCAGAAGAGCAGCAGGGAGTTTTATCGCCTCCCTGAAGTCCACAGCATTGAAAAAATGGGGGGAGGGGGAAAGCTTGGCCTGTCACCAGGGGTTGGGGCCTGTCGCTAAAGCCAGGTGGGAGGGGGGCCCGGCACCGCCCCTCCGAGGCCATCACCAGGGGTCGGGGCCTGTTGCTAGGTGGTGGTGCCAGTGGGGCCCGGCACTGCCTTCCCCGGGTCGTTGCCAGGGGGCAGGGCCTGTCGCTAGGGGGCTGCAGGACTTACAGCCCATAGAGTGCGACTTCCGGGGGACTGACGGGCACTTCCGGCGAGCTGCAGGACCGCCGACCCACAGAGTGCGACTTCCGGAGGACTGACGGGCACTTCCGGCGAGCTGCAGGACCGCCGACCCATAGAGTGTGACTTCCGGGGGACTGACGGGCACTTCCGGACGGCCCTGGGGCGCGGTTAGCACCCGGCCTGAGCGCCCGCTCCCGGTGCTGGGTGGCGCAGTTGTCACCGAGAAGCCGCTCTGGGCGGCAGGGACCCCGCCGGAGCCCCGGCGGTGCCGGTTGGCCCTCCAGCTGCCCCTCTCTCAGATCCGGTGCCGGCCCGGCCCCTGCGAGGGCGTTTTACCGGGGCCGGGGCTTCCCCCGTGGGTACCGGCTGCAGCCCGCCCGGGGCTGGGGTTGCGCGGGCCGAGGGCAGCACTTTCCTGCGCATACCCGGGCCATTCCCCACGCCGCCCCCGGCAGAAGTGAGTGGGTGGGGCGAGGGGGAGCCGGCTGCAGCCCCCTTGGGTCGTCGCCAGGGGGCGGGGCCTGCGGCTAAGGGTGGGGTGGGGCCACGGGGATCCTGCCAATTTTCCCAGAATTGGGGTTTTCATGGCGGGGGGGGGGGGCGCGGTTTGTGGGTCTTGGTTTTTTGGGTGTTTTGGGTTTGGGTTGTTTTGGGGTTTTTTTCGTCCTTTTCCATGATATAAAAATTGGGGTTGCATTTCCAAAATAGTCAGTTCTGGAGGTTTTTTTGCACTTTTCCACAATATAAAAATTAGTGGTTTGTTTTTGGTTTTTTTTGGTGGGTTGTTTTTTTTAAATGAGAATGGTTGCTGGGGTTTGTTTTGGTTTTTTTGGGGTTTTTTTTGTTTGTTTGTTTGTTTGGGGGGGGGGGGGGGGGGCTGTTCTGTTTTCTTTCCAGCTGCACAAATCCAGCTGTATTTGGCTTTCCCAGGAGTCCTAAATTGTTTGGGGTTTTTTTTGACTGTTTGGGTCCCCGTCCTCCCCCCGCAAATTTCAGACCCAGAATCAGGGGGTTTGGAGTATTTTTGTGCCCTGGCTGCAGCTCCCACTCTGCATACACAGCCCCACAGGGGAAAGTCCACATTTGGTGGGAATCAGCCCCAAATTGGGATGGGAAAAGGGGGAAGAAGGAGGAGGAGAAAGGGCATCTTTTGAAAGCACTTTTATATCTTCAGGAGAGATTGGGGGGGGGTGTCAAATGTTTAAATCCTTTCTAAAAATAGGATTTCTTTGCATTTTAAAAACCTTATATAGCATAGACATTTACACTTCTGTATCTACTTACATATGTTTATGGAATACAAATATATTTTATATATCTTACCTATTTATATTCATATATAATATCTGTTTAGAGTTAGCTATTATATTTACTCTTACATCTACTTAGACTATGTCTATTTATACTTATGTAGAATATCTTTTTAGACTTACATATTAACCCTTATTATATAGAACATCTATTTAGACTGGTGTCGTGGTTTAACCCCAGTCACCAACCAAGCACTAAGCAGCCACTCGCTCACTACCCCCAGTGGGATGGGGAAGAGAATCAGAAGAGTCAAAGTGAGGAAACTCCTGGGTTAAGACAAAGACAGTTTAATAGGTAAAGCAAAAGCCACCCACGCAAGCAAAGCAAAACAAAGAATTCATTCACTGCTTCCCATCAGCAGGCAGGTGTTCAGCCATCTCCAGGAAAGCAGGGCTCCATCATGCGTAACGGTTACTTGGGAAGACATACGGCATAAATCCAAACATCGCCCCGCTTCCTCCTCCTTCCCCCAGCTTTATACACTGAGCATGATGCCATATGGTGTGGGATATCCCTGGGGTCAGTTGGGGTCAGCTGTCCCAGCTGTGTCCCCTCCCAGCTTCTTGTGCACCCAGCAGAGCATGGGAAGCTGAAAAAGTCCTTGGCTAGTGCAAGCACTACTTAGCAACAACTAAAACATGTCCGCATTATCAACACTGTTTTCAGCATAAATCCAAAACGTAGCCCCATACTAGCTCCTGTGAAAAAAATTAACTCTATCCCAGCTGAAACCAAGACAACTAGCTATCTGTTTACTTAGGTTTTGACACTTTAATCTTCTTTGACTTCTCTATTTAGACATCTACTTATAATTATATCTGTTTAGACTTAGTTATCTATTTACACTTATATATAATCTGTATTTAGACTAATATAATATCGACTTACACTTACTCTGTAACACACCGTAAGTGTAGATGCTCACTCTATTCAGACTTTTTGCTATTTGAAATTCCTTCATATATCCTTTTTCTTCATTTTAAACTCCTTTTTTTAATTTTTATATATATATATACACACTCAAGTAATTTTTGTATTTTAAAACCCTATATATCTCTATTTAGAATTTTTTTGTATTCTAAAATCCTTTATATAATATATTAGATACTGGTTTCAATTTTTAAATCTATTTTAAAAACTATAAATGAATATTATTTTTCAAGATATATAAACATGAGAGATTTTTCTCTACTTCAACACCTCACACCCATATTTACTGTTTTTAATATTTTTTAATATACACACACACATGAATTTTCAGGCATTTTTGGCTGCAATCCCCGTTGTTGGGGAGGGAACCCCCTCCATGACCCCCCCCATCCACCACTCCCCTACTGGTTTGTTGCATAATCACACACACACACACCCAAGTGACATTGGAGTGCCCAAATGACATCACACACCCCCAGGCCTCCTCCCTTTGTATTCACCCCCAAAAAAAGGCACAAAACAAGGGAATCTGCTCCAACCCGCAGCTCATTACGTTAATAATGCCATTTACATATGTACACGCTGCCCACCTCCCGCCCCCCCCCCCAAAAAAAAAACCAACCAGGACCTCTCCTAAAAAACAAAAGGTGGGGCAGCCCCCCAAACAGTTGCAAACCGCCCCCCCGCCCCCAGCCCCGTCCCACAGGCTGGCGCCTACCCCACGGCATAGCAGGAGCGTGCCAGACGATGGTGCTACGTCTCTTGCTCAGGCTCTGCTCGGCCATGTTCCCCCTCTGTTCCCGTGCTGGGACGGGCTCCCCAGGGCGACAAACGCCCCCGGTCCCTTTGGGCCCTGGAATCTCCCCACCAGACAGCCCTCGCTGCTGCACCTGCGGGGCACCCGCTGGAGACAAAGCCAGGAGCCTCCTGGCAGAGGGATGGCCCCTTACCTTCAGTATGCTTAATGACTGAAAAATAAAAATCCCAGATTATATTTCAGCATATTAAAAAAATAGCACAGAAGAAAATGCAGAAATTCAGTCAGAATAAGGGATAGGAAGTAAATTGAGCCGAAGGAAGATTCTAGGTAAACAGGACAGTTCAAAATACAACACATCCTTTAAAAGCTGGAGTGATTTGAACACTTAAAAACAGTATTAAGACTAATTGATACATTTTGAACAGATTGTTTGCATAACACTAAATACTCTTGCTGGTGTTGGAAGATGTCTCATCCCTTCCTTATGGCACTGCTGCAGGGAGATAACCCTGTGAGGCTTCCCAGCGGCTCACACATGCAGCCAACGGAGGCACTGAACTCCCAGCACTGTGTGCTGGTGATGTGCTCTGACAGGGACTGCTCAGAGGGGTCCTTCCTCGCTGCAGGCACTGGCCATTCCTTGCTGGAACTCTGGAGGCACTTGCCTGCAGGACCCCCTTGGATTCTCTCCTCAGACAGTTCTCCTTTGTCAGCTCTCTCAGGCAGGCGAGCCTGCGCAGACCCTTCCCCAGCTAAAGGGAGGAACTAAAAAATAGGGACAGTGGGCTGGATAGAGGGAGACATAGAAATAAAACTTAAAAAGCAACGGGGTACAGGACAGTTAGGAAAACATTAAGAAATAATGATGGGGAGACATAGAAAGAGAAACTAGAAAGCAGTGGGGTACAGGAAATGATTTTAAAATAGGGACAGGGAGGAAGATAGAGGGAGAAATAGAAAGAAAATTCAAAAAGCAATGGGGTACAATTCACACAGGCGAGAATAAAAAAATAAGGCCAGGGAGCTGGTGAGAGAGAGACATACGTATAAAGAAACTTTTAAAACTGATGGGGTAAAGGAAAGAGCCACATCCACAGTGACGACTGTAGCTCTCCTCAGGCAGGAACCGCTCCTTCCGCAGGAGCTGCTGGAGACACCGCTCTTTCCCCACACTGATGCTTACAGCACTTCCATGTATGGAGAATAAAACATATTCAAGGGCCAGCTTGCTGCCGTGAGGACAGGGTTTGGGGGTAGTCTGTGGCTACAGGACAGGCTTCAGAGGAGGAGCTGGAGCTGGGGGCAGCAGCATGAGGTGAGCGGGGCTGGGGGACTTTTGTTAAGTTAGGGAGGCACCCAGCACCTTTTCCAGGGGCTGGGAAGGTCTCCAGGTACCCAGAGAGAGGGGGGGCCAGCCATCTCCTGCCCCTTTTCCTGCTTCCCCTCCACCAGCTCTCAGAAAATCCCTGGGACCTGCCCTGATGAGGCCTGACTCCAACTGACCATCAGCCTGTTGCACCAGTGCATTGGAAACATCCTCACAGCTTGTCAGCAGGCTCAGGCAGGCATGCCCCAGCAGTACCATCCCCTGCAGCTGCAGCCCTTTTACACAGAGGGGCTGTCACCATCAGCCTCACTGGCCACCCCTGGGGCTCCTCCAGCCCCAGCCCACAGCTGCAGCCATGGCCCCTGACACCCGCTGTGTAACCTGCTCCCCTGGACTCTCTGGCAGCCACTCACCAGGTACAAAGGACTACAAGCACAGCCACGAGTGCAAAGGAGACAACAAGCGTTTATTCGTTAACGCATATAAATCCGAGGAGTGAGTCTGCTCTGGGGCTCAGTGCCTGTATACTCACACTTCACCTGGGACAACTCAGCAGTTGTTACTGGAGCAGCAGATACACAAAATGAAAATACAGTGAAGGGGAGCAAGACAGAGCAACAGAAAGAAAAGAACAAAATGAGGGAGAATGACTGAGGAGCAGAGAAAGAAAGGTAAAGGAAAAAGCGCAGAGAGATGGATAGATCAATAAAAAAAGGGATGAGGAGCCCTGCAGGGACATGGCAGAAGAAAAACGGGGTCAGGGAGCAGGACAGCAGGAAAGAGAGAGAAAATGATGAGCGGGGAGCAGAAAAGACAGACTGAGAGAGAGACTGAATAAGAGGAATAAGGAAGGAGGGAGAGGGAGAAAAAGATAGGGAACAAGCCAGAGGGATGCGGGGGTGGGGGGGTGGGCACAGGGAAGAGAGACACAGATCAGGACAAAGAGATGGAGAAAGAAAAAGCAGCACTGGGGTGCAGGATGAAAAAAAAGGCCAGGGAGCAGGACAGAGGGGAATAATAGGACAGCAAGCTGGGCAGGGGGTTATAGCAAGAAATGGTGGGACAAGCAGTGGTATGGAGATACACAGTCAAAACGTTAGGGGGAGGATGGAGGACAGAGAGAATAAGAGAAAAAGGACAGGGAGTGGGGCAAAGATGGAGAAAGAAACACGAGAGACAGAGAGAGGAGGAGAGTGACAGGACCAAGGCAGAGAGATAGAGAAAGAAAGAAAAAGCCAGTCATGGGTAGAAGGCCAGAGGGGCAAGGAAAGACAGGACGAAGGACAGAGCAATACAGAAAACAGGTGAGGAACAGGGAGCCAGAGAGCGGGATGCTGCAAAAGAGAGAGGGACAGGGAGCAGGATGCTGGGATGGAGAACAAACAAGAGCAACAGAAGGAATGACAGAGAGGTGGAGCAATAAATAATAGGGAAAGGGAGCAGCACAAAGGGTCACAGAGAGTAAAAGATGAACAGGAAGGAGGACAGGGACAGTGAGATACAGAATTAAAAAAAAAAAAAAAACAGCAACAGCAGGCAAGACAAAGGGATAGAGAGAGAAAGAGAAGGAAGGAAGGGGAGATATAGGAAGGCAGGAACACAGAGCAGTATGTACAGGCACAGAAATTGTGGGGGAAAAAAAGAGATGGATGCAGATCAGGACAAAGCAATGGAAAAGGAAAAAACAGCAATGAGTGCAGGACAGAGACAGAGGATGGAAAAAAGGAGGGAAAGGGAGCAGGACAGAAGCGCAGAGACAAAAGAAAAGGGACCAATAGAACAAGAGAGCTAAAGGGAGAGAGGAAGAGGGAGCAGGACATAATAGAGAGGAGAGGTACAGGGAACCAGAAGAAAAGTCACAGCGGCATGGGAAAGACAGGGGGCCAGGAGAGGGGCAGGGAGGGCCTGGGACACAGAAGAGGGGCAACAGGGCCTGACGGCCCAGGACTCGCCACAGCTCTCGCTCTCAGCGCTGCCGGCAGAATCTGCCAGTTCAGATGCTTCTTTCGCCTTCTCTCCTCCCTTCCTCTTCTGTAACTCCAGTCGCTTGGCTGTCCTCCACCTAAAGAGAATACATGGGTGTCTTACAGTTCTTAGGATATGAGGCTTCCTAGACACGTAGCCTGGCTCGTCGTGCGCTACGCGGCCGTACCAAACTTTGGGTTATGTACACAGACCCTGCAGTGCACATTGGTGGCCTGGCCTGCTGCAGACTACAAAGGGCATCCTTCCTTACCCGGAGAGGCAGGCTCTCTCTTGCCTGCAGCCGGAAGGCAGCTGCCGGCCAGATGGCCTTCAATTTCTTCTTCTTTACCTTTCTCTGGCCTCTCCAGCTTCAGCCACGGCAGCTCCTGTCCACAGCCAGGAAGTGGTCCTCCTGTCCCTTTTTGCCCCATGCCACAAGGACAGGCGAGGCCAGGCAGACACAAGCCACGCAAGCCTGAGGCGGGTGCAGTCAGCGGTGTCCCCAGGGGAGGAACGGACAACTGCATCCTCAGCATGGCCTCTGGGAGAGGGAAAGAAGCAGCAGTAACTGTTATTACCGTATATCAACCCTGGCCAAAGCCTCTCCTTCCACAGGGGCTTCTGGAGACACCGCTCTTGCCCCGCACTGCTGCTAAGGGCACCTGCGCTGAGGGAGAATCCAGCACATTTGAGGGCCAGCTTGCAGCCTTCACGACAGGGCTTGGGGGCAGCCTGGGACTACGTGACAGGCTGCAGGGGAGGTGCTGGAGCTGGGGACAACTGTAGGGGGTAGCAGAGCCAGGGGAGGCTCAGGGGGAGCTCTGGCGAGTTGGGGAGGTGCCCAGCATCTGCACCCTGGGAAGATGTCCTCCTCCTTCCCCTCTTCCCTTTTATCAGCTCTTGGGTAACTCACCGCTTGTTGGGAGTGGCCACAGCTGGAAGCCCGCAGAAAACCACATGAATCCAGCAACAAAACTACACCTCGTGCCGTGCCATGGCGGTAGCAAAGACTACGCCGTGCCACACATGCCCGAGAGCAAGGCGGCTGCCAGGCACCCAAGTCCTTTTGATGGAGGCCATCAAAAATGAGGAGCAGAGCACAGGACACTGAGGGGCTGGGGTAAAAAAGAGGCAGCCGGCTGGACAGGGACCATGTAACAAGAAAGGATGAGGCAGGGAATGAAACAGTGAGAGAATGGGGACAGGGAGCCCAACAGCGGTGGAAAAAGCAGCAGCAGGGAGAGAGGGGGAGAGGCAGCAGAAAGAGGGAGAGGGAGCAGGGCAGAGACCAACAAAGAAGGACAGGGAGCAGGATGGAGATGTGGGAAAAACCTGGGACGGGCAGCACGACAGAGAGGGAGGAAAGAAAAACAAGGGCAGGGAGAGAAAGACAAAAAAAGAGACAAAGCACAGGGCAGAGCAGGAGGAAATAAAGCGGGACAGAGAGAGATGGAGAAAGTCGTCCCAAAGATGCCGTTTCCACCGAGAAGCCGCAAACGCAGCAGGCGCTCACTCGGAAGGATTTGGAGCCAGCCAACCGCCGGAGGCTGCACATCGCCCCCCGGCCCCGCCGCTCCCCCCTGCCCGCCGCGAGCGGCCCCGACCCGGCCGCCCCGCGCCCCCTTCCCGCCAGCCCGGCCCAGCCCTCCCCGCTGCGTCACTGCGCCGCGACGCGGAGGGAGCCCGGCCGCCGCCATGGTGCAGCTCGGTGAGTGCCCGCGGGCGCGGCCCCCCCGGCGCGGCGCGGCGCGGCGCGGCCCCTGACCGCCTGCGCTCTCTTCGCAGGTCGCTGCCTCCTGAAGGGCTACCGCGGCGGGCACGTCGTGATCCGCTTCGCCCTCGGCGGATGCACCAACCGGCCCTTCTTCCGCATCGTGGCCGCGCACAGCAAGCGCGCCCGCGACGGGAAGTACCTGGAGCAGCTCGGCTGCCTCGACCCGCTGCCCAACGCCCACGGCGAGAGGGTGGCGGGGCTCAACGTGGAGCGGCTGCGCCACTGGCTGGGCTGCGGTGCGCAGCTCTCCCGGCCCGCTGAGAAGCTGCTGGGTAGGCCCGCGGCGGGGGGGGGCCGGGCCGGCCGGGGGCCCGGGACGGCTTGCCGCCGCTCACCGCCTCTCCTTGCAGGTCTGGCGGGGTTCCTGCCGCTCCACCCCATGACGGTGACCGGCGCCGAGAGGCTGCGGCGACGGCGGCGGGCGCAGGAGGCCGCCGCGCCCCCCGCGGACGGCACGGCCGGGCCCGGCGACGCGCCCTGAGAGGCCGCGGCCGAGGGGCTGCCGGCGCCCCGGGACAGCGGGCCCTGCCCCGTCAGCGCACCGGACCGCATTAAAGCACCCTTTGTACGCTCCACGCTGTGCCTGTGCTGCTCTCTCCAGACTCTGAGAAGTTCACTGTTGCTGCCAGATTTGGTGCAGCAAACGTAAAAGGGTTTTTTTCCGAGTAATGTAGGTACAGAACCGTTCCAGGAGGCATCGACAGCTTTTCCTAAAGGCACATTACTAGCTCTAGCGTATCGCTCTCTGCAGCAATGGCGTCCCTGCTGCACCCGTTAAGTGTTTTGACTCCTAGCTCCGATTCACTCTAACAGGACAGTCCAGTAGTCCAGGAGAGGCCTGGTGCAGACAAACACAAACGGGATTACAGCTGCGTTTCTGTTTAGTTTTTCCGGAGAGGTGTTCTGGGCCTGTTTGTTCATTTACAAGCAGAAGGGAGAGACTTCAGTCTCAGGCAAAGAGGGAGTGGGGTTGGCATGGAGTGAGATGTGAGTCTTACTGCTTCATCACATATTCGACCCTATCCCAAGAAGCAAGAAACCCACTGAAGTCCCTCCTACCTTAGATACACCTCTTGCTTTTTGGGGTTTCCTTTGGTGCAGCTCTTATAGGACACTGCAAAGGTCAGGCAAAGACAAGTTTTCAGTTTTGCATCCCAATAAGGCTTGTAGCATAACCACCTTCATAGAGGAAGAACAGACAAAACACTGGAAGAAAGCAGTGTGTTTGCTTTTAACTCAATAATCTTACAATACTGGGGGTGGGGTGGGGTGCGTGTGTGTTATTTCTGCTTACGGACAAAAGATTAGATGATTAAAACCTGTTTTTTGAAGAGGATGAGGCTGTGAATGGTGGTATTGCTCTTCTAATACCTCTCTCTTCTTCCATGTACTTTATATGTTCGGAGTCCCATTTGGTATAGAATGGTGACTGTACTCTGGTGCATGGTTTCTAGACAGTTCCTCTCTAGCTTACTCTGCATTTCCTTGCTTCGAAGGTAAAGGTTTGCATCTGCACTGTTCTTCCTATCGTAATCTAAAGGTACCACACAGCTTTCCCTTTCTGGAGCTTTCTGCTTCAAACACAGCAAGGGAGGTCTGTGAGGTTTCTTTTGAGCCAGTTTCATGAAGGCCCAGGTTTTTTTTTTTGTTTTTTCCCTATTAAAAAAAAATTGCTTTTTAATTAAATAAAGGATCCCACAATCATACACAAGGCAGTACAGCAGTTGCTTTCATGTCCTTTTGAGTGCTACGGGGATGCTCTGTAGTGCAGTAGGGTGCAGGACTAGCAGCAGCAGACGCTACTGTTGCAAGACACAGTAATAACACCAGGTAAATGAAGAAAGTACTAAGAGGAGAGTCCGGCAGCACTGAGGTCATGCTTTCTGCAGTGGTTCCTCTCAAGCTTTTCTCTTGCCCTGCCTATTGTCTTAAATCTCAAGTCCCCTGCTAAGACATCTGCTACACTGAGAAATGACACGCAACTGATCAGAGGGGACTTGCAGAAAACTGTGTTCTCCTCACCGAACTTCGCTGTCCGTGCAAGTGGTGGGTCTGTTTCTTCTTGTGCACCAAATGAATGACTCTTTCAGGGTTCCTAAATAGTTGCATGTGGCTCAGAAGAAGAATAGTCCGTGCAACAATGCACAGCCTCTGGGCCGCAGTACACCCAGCCTGCCACGGAAGCGGTGGCTTTTTCTGCACAGATGCAGAGTACTGTGCACCAGGACAAGACAGCTCAAGCTTCAAACAAACAAAAAAAAAAATTGGCATACTGAGCTTACAAAACTTAATTCTCACGTAGCTGCTGTGGTGCTGTCAGTGGGTGAAGGCTGTGAACATACTACAATGAGCAATTCTAGTATCTTGCAAATGGTGAGAGGTGCAGTGCTGGAAAAAGGGCATAGCTGAGGCCTCCTGCACTTTGCTAGAGAAAACCAGTAGCAGTTAGCTGTGAGCTCCGAACGTCATCTGCACTTTGGGCTGAACCTGCCTTTCAAGAGATCAGTTGGTAACATTTCTTTGGAGCAATGAGGACCTGTTGCTTAAGGGGGCTGTATGGAGTAATGTAACATACAGGGATCTGGGTTCAAGGGCGTGTGTTACTGTGGACACTGCACTAACTATTCTCTCTAGAGCAAGGGCTAGGGCAAAAGGAGCAAGAATTTTCCTTTCATGGTAGGAAGAAGCTATTAAACTTACTCAGCTGCGTTGTCACCTTCCCCTCTTCTCCCAAAAGTTGTGTGGGCTAAAAAACCTAACTGCATGCAAGGAGTGAGCGTGAGCCAGAAGCAGAATAGAGTATTATCAGGCTGATGCACAGCAAAAAGCTAGGGTTGAAGAAAGCTACAGATGAAGCTCCAATCTCTAGCGTAGTAATTCTTCATAGCATTTGACAGCAATGCTGTTGAACTCCTCGTTGTTTAAGTAGCTCTTATAAGCTTGGTTAGCACTGTGCTCACACAAACCAAAATCTTCATTTCTGCTCTGACACTGTGATTTCTTCTGTTGGCCATTCCATTGCCTATTGCAACAAAATTTATAATCCTTTTTTTGAGAAAGCTATCGCTGGAACCTACAAAAAGCAAAAACAAAACAAACAAAAAAGCTTACATACAGCTTCTATACACGGCAAATACTGCATCATCCCCATTGCAGGCTGCCACTCCGTGCACATTCTGCATATGAACTCCTCTGATTAACATTATTCGTTCCCTGCTTTCTTCCTGCTCCTGGAATACTTCTGTTTTTCCATGCACCGGGCAAGCTGATGAAGCAGCCTCCCCTTTGTTTACTGTTAACTACTGGTGCTGTTTGAGCATTGGACTATGCTGTTGCCTTTCAGATCTACATTAAATCTCCTTGGCTACCACTGTGGGTGGGGACATGACGCAGCAAGCCGCACACTCCAAAAATTCTCATCATTCCATGCATTTACCGTTTCTGCGCAGGATACATGAGAGGGAGAGGGAGTACATGCTGGCAAGGCTTTTAACACACAAAACTCCTTGCGCAGTGCAGAACACTGCCTTCCCAGAACCTAAAAACCTGTTAGGAGACAGCACGGATGGCAATACCAAGAAAACTAAGGATTCTAGTAAGAGACCTCTAATCTGTCCTGGCGCTGCTGCCCTACAGCTTTTATTGATGTCTGGGGTGTTGCAGCCTGAAATTTGCCACCCTGAGTGCAGGCCCGCTTTTGCTAGCACCTTCCCTTCCACTGACACTGCAACAGAAGCAGCAGCCTAGGGCAGAGGAACAGCAATGCAAAGTTGCTGCAGCCACTTCCTTAGTGAACATCAACAAAAACCTTCCCGGCAGAAGAGCTAGGCTAAATGAATCATTATGTCTTAACAATGAGAGGTATGGAAAATATCAATTTAGATAAATTAAACGGACACTGCAGGTCTCCCTTGGCATTTCAGCTCCACCAGTCACAGAATTCTCAAGAACAATCTCAAGATTGTACAATCCACTGGGTGTTGTTACAGTAATGGCATCTAAAAGTCTCTCGCTAAGGCTGTCTTCCAGTCTGAGGGAAGGAGAACACAGATTAAGAAAGCCACCTTTTACCTGAAGACAAATTCTTTTTTTAATAAAATAAAGCGCATGTCCTGTAGAGTACCAGATGACTAACTACTCATTAGTAGAAAATAAATTGGCTAGACACTCTTTTCAAATAGGTACAAATATAGCTTTTTTTTTTATATATATAGGGTCATGCAATTTTATTCGATTTGATTCTTGAAAAGACTTATTTTCTTCATTCAAAGATACAGCAGAAATTCCACACTCGTTAGGTTGTCTTTTTTGAGAGGCAAGGCAGAGGTCAAGTGAACTGCAGACACACTTTGAAATGGTTACAGCTAGCTTAATTACAAACATGAGACAATTGATTTGGTGTTTTCTCCGTCCCTCTCCCCATTTTCCCTACTTCTGTACATGTGTTATAAATACATTTATGAACATCCACAAATAACTGCATCAAGCAACCTTTAATGCTAAGGACTTAATCAAAACGAAACTTCAGGCTCCGCAGATTAAACTACAGCACGGCGTAAAATCGCTTTCCTGCCTGAACTCATGCATCTTACTTCTAAACAGCAGCTCGCAGATTTAGACAGTGTATTTGAAGCATTTGGATTCCAAAAGGTACACATCACTTTGCAGCTCACAGTTCAACAGTGATCACATACAGTAACTTCTGTAAAACATAGAATGTATGACAAAGAGAATCAGCAAGTAAGCAATGCCTCTTTTTTAAGTTCTTTCTATGGATTTGGTGCAACTTCCGGCTCCACATGATGGTGGCAGGCTCTGGGTTTTTTCCAGACACCACCGGTATTGCTCAAAGCCCCAAAAGAACATACATTGATGCTGACTTAAAAGTACTATGTATGGAAACACTACAGAAATATTTATGCAAAATAAAGTCCATATCCCATAAAATAGAAAAGGTAATATATATTCTATGAGGCAATGCATATGGGCATAGCAATAGTTTTGTGACTATATAAACGTATTTTGTAATATTATTTACAGATGGAAGCAGAGACAAACATTACCATCAAATACATTGACTTCATCAATTCTATGAATCTTTTGAAGATCCTCGCTTGTAGCAAAATGATCTGCAACTCCAGCTACCTAGAAGAGGGAAGTGCTCATGATCCATTTAGTGCCATAATGCTCGCTACAAAACTTAAGAGGGGAAAGCATTTTAAGAACTAGTACCGCATTAGCTAGCGGGACCAAAAAAAAAAATTTTTTTGAGTTTAAAAGTTCGGTAAGATAAGGAAGAGAAATTAAGGTTACACAGTGGGCCAACAAGAACAAAATTCTCCAAAGTCAAGTCTTTAGATTGTCAGAAATCAGCAGTGCCGAATGTACAGTTTCTCGTGCTATTTTGTTCCAGCTTCATCCTGAACATTCTTGGAGACAGCTGTCCCCTAATCAACAAAATGGCACATCACAGACATTCCTGCAGACATGACACTACGTAAGCCCAAAAGAAGAAAAGAAAGATTAAGAGACTCATCAATCCAACAGTCCTTTACTTCCGAGTGCTTGACTTCATAACTTCAGTAGTGTTCCTCCACTGAAGTAAATACTGAGTAGCATGAAACTTGCTTCTCAAATAAAAAAAAGCAGTACTCAGAAGTGGATGAGAAAAACGAGAGGTTCCTACGAGTTGTGCATTATGCTTTCAGCACTGGAGTACAGTAAGCCACAACAGCTAAAGATCACACAAGTTGTTTCATCTTGGCATCACAGATCAAGCATCAGAATAAACTTCGGTGAACAGTCAAGTACAACTCATTTAAAAGAAGTGACCCTCCAGAGAAAACCCTTCCTCTGGACCTAAAGGCCAGGTGAGCAAAAATAAGCTCTACAGGGATGCCACGCACAGCACACATGAACACCAAAATGCCCCTCAGCCTTGGTGAACCTTGGCTGCCTATGGAGGCAGGCAGACAGGAATCCTAGAAATAGTTTTAACTTTATTTCCATTTTCACCTTCACTCTCGAGACTTAAGACTCTTGGGCCTCATTGGAACTTGTACAAGATCCCAGCCATTTACCACCTTCCAAAATCAGAATAATTAAGAATTCTCACAGATAATGAAAGCCGAAGCCCTTTTACTAGTTTCAGTGAGATATGGAAGATGCAACTCTAGCTCACAGGTACTTAAAACACTGATCCCCATGCAGATTTTAAAATGTCACAAGGTACAACTGTATGAAAAACAAGGATGATGTGCTGCAGACTTTCACACAAATGACTTCTCTTAAATCCTCAACTTTAAGAGTAAGCTTCTACCCAAAGGAAGTTGACGCAAAAAAACCCTCTCCCCAAAGCTGGGTTACGGACAACTGCCCATCCTCCTGCTAAGTCATCACAAGCCCTTGTAGTCTTAGTTAGAAGTCTAATGTGGAAGGAAACATGCACGTATTGGCAACCATCACCAGAACCTACAGAGCTGGGTTTGGGAGCCAGGCCACTGTGGTTTCACCCCACGGTGCCTTCTTGGAGCAGTTCTGCTGGTGGGAGCTCTGCACACCCAGGAGCCCAGACGTGGCATTTGACAGAGTACTTACGCCACCCAAGCAAGACCAGTCGCTCTCAGCCTTTTCAAAGTTGTGAAAAGCACCCTCCAGAGCCAGGCCTACCATGGGCAGAGGCCCAGACCCGCCGGTTGGCCCCGGTGCTCCCCAGGGCCTCACAGGTGTCACCGCTGCCCTCAGTGACTGAGGACCAGGCCGCTCTGCCTGGCCGTGAGATGGCACCTTCTGCCCATGAAGCTGGCGGAGCACGGCAGCCCCAGTGCTCCCGCAGCGGCGGTGCCCACAGCGGCGTGTGCAGCCCTGCAGCTCACTGCCACCCGAGAGATCGTGGTTGCCCCGCCTGGGCACCAAACTTCCAGGTCCCCTGCCCCAGGCCATGTTCCACCCCCCCCCACACACACACCCCCACCCCCAGCCCCCCCACCCCCCCACCCCGCAATGACAGCGCCGCAGGGCAGCTGGAGGAAATGGCCCCATACTGACACCACTGCTTCCTGTTGCTGTGGCCCTGGGGGCACAGACGGGCCTTTGCCGCCTCAGGGGAAGGATGAGCGGTGCCAAGCGCTGCCAACTTGCCCCTCGCCCTCCTGCAAGCAGGGGAAAGCTCGGCGGAGCCAGCGCAGACCTTCTTGACGTTTGCCATGCCCACTGCTGCCATCCCGGCAGCGCAGGAGCCCACCGCGCTGTGACAGGGAGGCCGAGGGCGACACAATGAGGCAGCGGAGGCTGTGGCGGCGTCTCCCATTTATTCATTCCGTGCGCGGGGCAAGAGCGGGCGCTGCTCCTCGGTGGGCGGCAGCTCCTCAGTGGGCGGTGACTCGTAGGTGACGCAAAGGGAGGAGAAGAGACAGCCCAGAAAGGACACCAAGCTGGCGAAGTACATGGCACCACTGGCACTGCCCACAGCCGCTGTCAGGGGTCCCATGGCCAGGGCCACGAGGATCTGTGCCAGGAAGTACTGGCAGCTCAGCAGGGAGATGTCGACACCCATCCCACGCCGCGTGCCCTCCGCCTGTGAGCCTACGAACTGTGGGGGACACAGCATAAGGGGGTGTTGTGGGAGCCCCTCTCCCCTCCGCAGCCCGGGGCTCACCTCGCGGCTCTGGTAGTAGTCGCAGAGCAGGGAGTAGGGCAGCGTGCAGAGCGTGGCGAAGAGGATGCCGTAGGTAGCGCACAGTGACAGCACCACATAGACATTTCTGGAGAGCGTGGCCAGCCCCGTGCCCAGCCCAAAGGCCAAATATGCCACAAAGTACAGCGTCCGTGTGTTGAACCGCTCCTCCAGCTTCTCCAGCGCGGCTGCAAGACAACGGCACGGCATTCGGGGTGAACTGCAGCCCTCCCTGCCGCTAGCTGGTCAGTGGACCCGAGGGGCTCACCTTCGGGCCCCACAGCCCAGCTGTTAGGCAGCCACAGCTCAGCAGCAACCGTTACACCTTTGAGTAACTGGTGGCTTGCAGGTGAGCATCAAGGACCACTTCCAAATCCCACTGCCATGACAGAGCCTTGCTGCCCTACCCGCATGGAGGGCACAGCAGAGCTGAAGCCTGGCAGTGCCTCCGGTCCCAGAAGGGTAAAAGGGAACTGTTAGGCGGGGCAGGGCGAGGCAGACACACAACACACACAAAGTGCTGGGGTGGCACGTGACAGCGGGGCACTCTGCCGGGGGCACACAAGCACCGAGTGATGCTGTGCCAGAACTGTGCCTATGGTGGCTGCGTGTATTTCTGGATTCAACGTACACTCAAAATGCCCCTTGTGAAAGGAACTGTATGTTAACAGAGACGTGTTTTCACTGGACTGCTCAACTCACCTGCTGTCAGTGCAGGCCAAGCTAACTAGCAGAGATAATATGGTGAAAAAGAACACTCTGCTTCAGCACTTGTGCCATGTGGCCGGCTATGTGCAACATAAATGCCGGACTATTTGCTGCAGAAACACCACTTAAGGAGCAGGTGCCTCTTTCTCACAGCAGTGGCTAAGATGGCGGTACTAAGTACCTGAATAGAAAGCAGCACTGAATGCATAGATGCACATTCCCCAGCAGCCCATGGTGACCCCAGCATTGTACTTCTGATACTCATCCGAGTTGTGAGGCGCTTTCGGATTCCCTTGGAACACTACTTCTCCCATGAAGTCAGTATAGAAGAGTAACATCCCCTCAAACGAAAGCCATCCTGAAAGAAGCCAGAAGTAACCTATTAGGATTGCAGAGTATCTGTTTCCCCTTGTAAGCTCAGGTGGATGCTGTTAGCTACATTATAAATCATAGCTGAAGACAGGTTGTGCAACGTATTACATAACGTTCAGCCACATTTATACAAGACTGCTGTTCCCTGTGCATTATGCTACAATGTTTGCGACAGATATTCAGGATTTTAAAGACCAAGATCTACCCCTTGAATTCCTAAGTGGAATCCTAGAGGCTGACTGCAGGCCACAGAATATTGCTTTAGCAAGACAGAAAAATAGATTACAGCAGTCTGAGCCGCCTTCAGGTTTTGACAGGACACAACGCTTGGTTTCACAGAGTGGCTCATCACGTAGTCATTTCAGGTTGCTGTTGTCCTCCCACATAGAACTCAAAGGAGTGCTTCTTAAGCAATGGGGGCAGCATCTAGAGCACCTCCAACACAGTTAAAAACTACTCACAAACCACCGGCAGGGCCACTGATGCAGGCAATCTCTTAACTCCTTTCACAGCCAATCAGTATTAACTGCCTGTTACCTTCTGTCCAATTTTGTGTAAACGGGATAGCTTGCAAGCCCTCCCTAACATCAGTAACACACTGCTAAGAGTAAAGGTAACAATGCAGTGGTTATGGGCACTCCTGCAGGTCATGTTCTGCACCTCCTCACGGCCTGCTCTGGGACCCCTACACAGATGCTGTCAAAGGGAGGAAAGTGAACATCCACCTCAGGTGTAAGCAGGGAAATACAACTAATCTCATCTTTCTGCTCTGTAGTGCCAGTTTCAGAGCATTAAAACAAAACCCAAAAGGTCAATAGTTTCAAGTTCTCAGTGCAGTGGCGTTTCTCATCGCAGTGTAAACATTCCATTTGACAGACGCACTTATTTAGGCTCTTGTTATTCCCTTTCTAGGAATGTAGGCTTTACTGTTTTGTTGGGGTTTTTTCCCTTTCTCAATGTTCGAAGAAACTAAATACCAGAAAGTACTTTATTGGTGAGTGTATATGGAACAAATCGTGTCCTCTCTAGTTAGCAGCCATCGCAGCAAGAGATAAAATATTTTAAAACATTCACCCGAGGTAGACTACTTCACAGTGAAAGCAAGACAGCACTTTCTGAATACCTAGGAAGTGGTTGATGCAGAGGTTACGAAGAGCCTTGGGCATCTGGCAGATGGTCGAACAAAGAAGTTTCACGGAGAGTGGTTGCTCAGAGGTCTCGCCTGATCCATTCAGCTCGCTCTCATACTTAACACCATTCAGCAAGATATTAGCAACCTGCACCATAAGAACTCCCAGGTCAACAAATACAGTAAGAAAAACCCAAACACCCTTTGAGCAAACCTATGCAATATTACGCACCTATCTGATCATCTGAAAGTTAAACTCTGCTGCTGCAGTATGTTGACTTGGAGAAGAAGAACAGTGTATTTAGCTAAGCTCTAAGTTCAGCCTTAGAACAAGTGTTAAATGGCAGCACTGCGCTGCAGCTTTCAGTATACTCGAAACAGTACTCTTCACTTCTCTAGGGCATTTGACAACCACATCCAGATGCCAGCGCAGGAAAGGGATAAATTCCATTGCATTTAATAGAAGCTGTACCCACATTCAGGTGAATTTGGTTCCTGAAGTTTTAGAGACATTAAGGAAGAAGAGGCTGGTTTTAATCGAAACACATTCTCATTGCTTGCTAACCTTGATGCTCGATCTCTACGTGCACAGTATGTAAAATCCTGGCCCTAAAAGAAACTGCTCTCACAAACTGGGTCAAAGTACCGCAACAGCAACAAACAAACAAACCAAACAAACAAAAAAACCACCCCACCCCCCAAAAAAAACCAGAAAACAAAACAAAAAAAAACAGAGGACGGTTTACCTCATCCCGGATCATAAAAAAATGGGCCAGCATACAGAGGTCTCAGACATTCCAAGTTATCACCAACAGTGGGAGGTGAGGTCAGAGTCTTATCCCTGGGTAAGGGAAACCTCACCTCCCGGATGGAACCAGATGTAATGACTGCCATAAGGAGAAGCTCATGGGAGAATCCTATCCCTGGCCCTATCTTGCGGGTATTTCTGTGGAAAGGGAAGATACAGGCTCAATAAAAATGTGTCTTTTTCTGCTCTCACGAGGTAGCTCCCTGGGTGGTGAAGCAGCGCTAAAAATACCAACCTAACTTTCACACATGGCCTGGTGAGAGCGGAACGCTCCCATTTCTGCCATCTTAACAAAGGCAGCTGACAGACTGCCAGTCATAATTCATGTCCTACCCACTATTTTACCAATAAAGTCATAGCAGGCATGCTGTTCCCACAATGACTTTTAAGAGCAAACTGTCACGAGCAGTCTTTAATGGTGAATTTGTGCGCCACACATTTAAAACTATATGAAGAGATTAAATGAATGCTCAGGTTTACATGGTCATATAATTGATTTTCTGCCCTTACCTGTTGGCTGAAGGTTACATTTCTTCTTCTGCTATTTTCTGGACAGTGTCCTGTTACGATATCTGGAATGGCCAAGGTCTGAGGTCTTTTCAGGATCCCTGACGACCGTGGCTTTATCGCATCCAGTGAGCCCACCCTTAGCACCTCGCCGTCAGGCCCAGGCGTTATGCTGCTCTCCCCTTGCTCCAGAACTCCATTTTCTCCTTGGTAACAGCCGTCAGGCACCCGAGGAAAACTGACACTGACAGGCTGCCTGGGCAAGCTAGCTGGAAGGGCTAAGGAACTATTGTGCCCGCCTGTAAAACAGTCTATAAGCACACTGTCAATATTTGAAGTCCCAAATGATGATGCAAACTCATTAATTCCCATCAAGGAATTGTCTCTGCTGACAAAACTGCCATATTTGGGCGTGAGTGGGCTGAGGGGGGAAACAGGACTCGTAAAACTTGCATATAAGTGAGCTGAGTTATGAGAAGCAAAGTTTTCATTTACACCCTCCTCAAAGAAGAGAGGCGGAGAAGGAGGGAGAGGAAGACTTGGACTCTTCATCACCTTTTTCTTCCTGCTAAAGGACCTTAAGGGTCTTTCTGGAATGCTAATTAGAGTCAGCACAGTAGTGATAGTCAGTATAACTGAGGTGAAGACATAGATGACGCGAAGTTGCCCTCCCACAGCTTTTCCAAAACTGGTTTTATCCCAGTGTATTCCTCCAACAACATAACCAAAGCCACCTCCAAGACCTGGTGGAAAAACAGAGCCGAGATTATCTTCCCTAGCCAATCCTGGAAGTCAGTAACAGCACAGCACCGTTTGTCTAATGATTCGTGAGTAGAATCCGATGTGTTACTTCTGTTTTACTGCTCAACCCCTTTTCAATTCAAATGCAGTAATAAACTGAGTTATCAACACCACAAGGTCAGTCTGGATGTACAAACACCATACAGAAAGAGGGAGAAGGTCGGTGCTGTAAAAGCGATGATACAAATAATTAAAAATGGGAGTTATTTCTTTGCCAAGAACAAACCACTTTACCTTCGGCTATTTCAGTCCGTAAAACAGAAGTGTCCACCAGCCTCGTGGCAAGGCTCTGCGATCAGTCAGTTAAGACTGCTTTCCTGAAAGTAAGTGAAAATCCATTTTCCTCACTCAGTTAGAGGAACACAGATCTAACTGCGTCCAAGACAGACCAAATCGCTTCAGAAGCGTAGCAAGCTCGTTACTCAGCACACGTTTACAGCCTACAAAACTGCCACTGCATTACTACCGATGAACAGGGAAGTTCTGAGGGCACCGGATCCCTCTCTCACTCCGTTCACATGGTGAAAGCCTTATGACACTATCCTTTCTTTCTTACGAACAAATTCAAGAGCATCAAACAGTCTCCTGATGGAGAGGAAAACTAGACTAGGGCAGTACAGCAACTGAAGATGACAGCACTGAGGGATCATAGCGCCCAGTATGTGCTTTCCCCTCCAACAGAGCGACTAATAAAGGCATCTTCCATGCCTGCAGGAAGCCGATCATCCTGCCTTGAGGGATAATTTTGTTTCCATAGGTGTTATAAATTACATGAGGGACCTTCAGATGACTGACCCAGAACTGTGTCTTGTTTGACTTTTGGCAGCTACAAAAGCCTTCTGCGGTAAGCAGAAGTTTGTTTTCAAAGTTAATTAGTGCCACCTCTCCAGGTATTCGGTTATTATGCTTATAGAGGAAAAGACCAGTGATTTACACTCTGCTTTCTCACAGCAGGGCTTGTTTACTTAGGGTTCACGTCACCCAGGAAGCACCAAGAAAGCATACCTGCTAACAAAGCGTGGATGTTGAGGCCCCTG
This sequence comes from Morus bassanus, assembly GCA_031468815.1. NCBI lineage: Eukaryota > Metazoa > Chordata > Aves > Suliformes > Sulidae > Morus > Morus bassanus. Next base: position 10,053,772 of record CM062587.1, on the reverse strand, counting down.
TCTTGATCCACTGGGCTGCATACATCCATCATGTAGGCATGACTGGGATTGTCTGCTGAATCTGCACTGAAGTCCATGAGGACAACACCACAGACCGTAAGAATGATCCCCCATTTGTGGTTATTTGCGGTGTCAGACAAGGCACTCCCTATATCTTTGCCATTCAGCATAAGCGAGAGCCCAAGCAACGCTCCTAGGAATAAAACCAAATCAAAGTCAATCAATCGACCACTTGGAAGCAAAAAAACCTGCATCACTCCATGCTCTAAAAGCATTATATCACCTGCACAGCCTTATGGCAAGCACTATTGCTGTTGTTCAGACCACCACAGTCTGGGGAATGAGCGTGACTTATAGGATATACATAACCCTTTTCCACTGTTCAAGCCTGCAAACATCTGGAATCGGTTTTGGCCAAAGAAAAACACTCTTGACCCTCAAAACGTCATCTCTTCAGACTCTGATTAGAGAAGCTTTTACGTGTGGATCTCCAGCTGCCAAAGCATCACCTCGGCACCACTCGCCACTACCTTCAGACCCAAAATACCCAACACTTTAGAAGCACTTTGTTCAGCCTAGTGCCACAGGGGATGTCACAGAAGAGAGATGTGCAATGTTTCTACTTTACAAGTGTTATGGCCATCGTTTCTAAAAGACGCACCTACTGCTAAGACCAGAATGAAAGGTCTTCTCCTCCCAAATCTTGATGTGCATCTGTCACTCCAGGCCCCCAAGAAAGGCTGTAGCAAGAACCCTAGAAAAAAGGAATCACCAATAAGTAGCATCTTTCTACAAGCCTGTTTCATAGGGGATTTAAAATAGGTAGTTTAAAAGGCAGTTAAAGGCAGGACACCATGGCATAGTGATATCCCCAGTTGGTACTGGTCACCCAGGTGCACACACAGTGTACTTCCTGGCATTTCCCAGGTCGGGACTGAACAACGTGACATGCCACTGCTCGCTGTCATGGCAGTTTGCTCTGCATCATTAACACAGCAGAGTTTGACATCAGATGAAGGGTAACAGTACAACAGTCTTATGTTCTAAAGGACTCTGTTCCTTACAAGCTATTTCATTTACCCCATCTTAGATGGGAGATTCCCTGCAGAATTAGCTTGGAAGATAGCAGGAAGCAAACATGAGAGCTGGAAAGTTGCCTGTATTCCTCTGGGCCAGACTGTGAGTAGGGGCCTATCTACTCCCTTCTGAGGCACATCCACGAGTACAAGAAGAGGCAGAACAAAGTTTCCAAGTGGTTATGGCCCATCCTATGGTTCTTCCCATAGTAATGAATACGGTCCCAGCCCTGCCTCCGTGCTAAGGCAACTAACCCGATGCCCGTAACAGCAGTGGTCGATGGTCTTTCATCATTGGAATGCCTCGTTTGTTTCAGAAAGTTAAAGAGGAGAAGGCAATCCCACTCTGCTTTTTTCATACCTGCTTAGGAACTGTCTCTGTATGCTTTTTTTCATAGGAACATAAACGGATACACTGATCCTCTTTTGCTAGTTTTTAAATATAGGAACAGAGTAACCAAAGCTTACCCTCGCACAAGATGTAAGAGGTTGAGAAGCCATTAAAAGAACAGATTTGATCACACCGGGCCCATTTCAGGCAAGACACAGCAAGAACTATTCTCCATTCAGTTGTCTAAAATTACAGCTAGTGCTTCTTAACCTCGACAGCACACAGAACATACTTGTGAACAGCTGAGGTAGAGAAAACAAAAACATATAACCCCCATGTAGTGGAAAAAACAAGAGGAAAGAAATAGCGTAAAGAAAAGTTACCTAATATAGGGCTGATGAACCACACCATTCCATACAGTTGATCTGGAAGCCCCATCTGAAGCAGCACAGGGGTAACATAGGCTGTTTCCATGGCATAGCTGAACTCGAGCCCAAAGAGAATGCACCCATTAAACAGGAGTTCCAGGAAAGACCTCTGAGGCTGGAGATCCCCAAAGTCAATCAAATCAATAGGACACGGAGTATTTGGCGGTGGCGGTGGCGAAGGGCGGATGTGTTTTCTCCTTTTCGGATGTCTCTTGAAGTTGTTGGCCCGATGACTTATGTGCCGTGTGACCAATCCAGAATAGCCTGGAACTTGTGACCTCCAGATTTCCTGAGAAGCCACGCTTGGCAAGAATGCAGCATCACTGACAGGGGTTGTTGCAGACGGTGGAATCATCATGGGTAGGCGTCTGGAGGAAAAATAGCTCAAAATAAAATGGTTGAGGAAGAAAAACTTTGCTTAATGTCATTTATGGAAGTTCAAGCCATTTCTCAACATTTCACGTACTGAGTGCAGCCTTCCTATCAGCTACAACCTTTTCTCTCCATCTCTTGACACGAGGCATATATGTTTTATGGGCACGTCTCCTCCACCTTTGCACAAATGAGACACCAGGGATCCTATCTTGGTTACTTAGGGATTGCCCACCATCGTCGGGGATTAAGATTGAAATACTTAAAACAATTAGTAGTCAGACATGTCACACTTCCCAGGAGTTCCCATAACAGCAATGGGTTTACATTTATCTCCAATTCCTTCGAGCTAAATTAAGACGAATCATGCCGTCAGTCTAAGTTTACAATAAAGCAAAGCTGTGGCTCGGCTGCAGACCAAGACCCCTGCTGCAATACGAAATCACCTTTCGGTACTGATCCTACCATTCCTGCTGCCTGTGCCGAGGCCAAGGCTTAACACAAAACTTTTATTGCAGTAACTGAGTTTGGCTTTCTTCCCATTTACATTCCTGAATTCAGCAGAGACACTCTCTTGCAAGGACAGGGTCTGATCGTCTGCTTCTCACTAGTTCTATTTCCATAAGACTTTACTGGAGCGCCCAAAGAATATGTTTTTGAAGTTCAGACTACATAAGCTGATCACCTGGATAAGGTCAGCTGACAGCAAATATACACCTGGAAACAGAAGTTGATATCATTTTTCAGTGCAGGAATTGAAGTTTGAAACTAATTCCTGAGAAGATGATGCCTACCCCACCAGCCACTCCTCAGTACTGCTACTCCTCTCTCAGAGATCAATGGCTTTCAAGTGCTGAACAGCCTCCTCGGGTCTCATCAGAATCACTCCTGTAGTCAAAGCGTGCATACCGTAGTGGGTAAAACAGCCAAAGGGGTTCCAAAATAGCATCTCAGGATAGATGCTGACTGATCTGCTGAATTAACGAACTACGTGTGATTTCTTGCCTCTTGTTGTCCTAAATGGAAACAGCTCATAAGTCAAGTCTGACCTCTCCTTTATGCTTTCTTGCCCCCAGACCAAAGGCTGCTGCTGCACAAAGATGGCTCCACATCACCCCACACCTCTTCAGGAAAATCCTCACAGCTGCACACTAGTAAGCAAAACTGTTTTGTTTACAGTTCACCCAGGGGAAAAGAATCCCAGCTGTTCTGCTACTTTGGCCATACAGAACTCCCACAAATACACCATTTTCTGCTACCTCCTCCAGTGCATTTCACGCACCAGTCTTTCTTCCTGTAGCCCTTAGTCTACACAATGCCATCCTTTGCTGCATATCCCCAACTATTATCAAAGGCAGAACTCTGTAAACCCACGTTTACCATCACGCTGACGCAACGGCTGTTAAGGATGGTGGGACGATGCCCTACACAGAACAATCCCCAGTTCCACACAAGCATCCAAAGAGAGACATTGCACAAGGCAAAACTGAATGCCAAGCACCTAACAGAATACTGCAGTTGGAGTAACGTGACTGTATTTGGGGCCTGAGGAGGAGGAGGAAGGGTGCAAGAGAGAAGACACCTACTAAAGTATTGCTGACATTGTACCATGGGTTTCCTCAAGACTGCTCCTCTTCAGTCCAAGATAAGTACCACACTGAGAAGAACAAGCAATTCGTAACTGTAACTACACACCCCGATGACCCCCATCTCGCAAGGTACAAACAGCAAGCTGCATTTTGTTGGGAAAGCTCATTAGGCACAAAGTTCCCTAGACAGACCAACAGAAGGAGAAGCGTACAGAGACTTCACAAAGATGCCCACACCGGTGTTGCCCTTGATGCTGTTTTCACAAATTACTGAAAACTTCTTATGACTCACATCTTTCGCTAGTAGAGTACTTCCTTTGCAGGAGTACCTTTACCAGCCTTCAGGCCAAAGTAATTCCCTCACAATGAGAATTTGTTAACAATTAGAAGAGATACCAGAAAAAAGACACAACAAAAACCCAATCAGATTCACAACGGACACTCTGATGACCCTTTCACAGAAACATGACAATACAGCTGTGCTAGCACTCCCCCCTTCACACTGATATACCTTGCCATTTGCAGCCATGGTGTTGATCTCCCTATATTCGTCTGTTAGTTTCATTTCGTACTAGATCCTCCTTTATCTTCCTACTCTGTACTGTGCATTGCAAAAAGATTGTATCATGAGCCGTAAGCGGCAGTGTTTTAGTGATGGAAGGAAAGAACCCTTCTGCACAGCTCAGAAATACACGTGGTGATCGGCAATTACTTGGAACGAAAGGCTATTATTGACAGCGTGTCACCGGTCCAGCAGAAGGTCAGCGTAAAGCTGTGAGCTGAGCCTATATTCCTCATCGCCCGTTTTCCTCAACTGACAAATCGTTCACCAGAGGATGCCTTTGAAGGACTTAAGCCTGTCCTCAGGTGAATCTAGCCGGTGATCACAACAGCTTCAAAGCAGGAAAACTCTCCTTCAGCATGGAAAACAATTACGTGGCTATTAGCTTTCCCTGTCAGTCATTATTTGCGATTTTTGGCACTTGACATTCGTTACACCAACAACTGTGCATCTCAACCCAGAGGGCCTTGGCAATGCTGGCTCTGCCGCCTGCTATCTGCACAACCAAAGCCGTGCGCGCAGCCAACGTGCGTGGCGGGCAGGGGCTGGCCATCACCGTTCCTCACGGGCGCTTCTGTGCCGAATGTGAGTTTTCCCTCCTCCGGCAGAACCCGGTCCTGACTTTTGTGCGGCGGGTACCGAGAGCTCCAAACGCACCGCAGACATCAGCGTTGCGGGGAAAGGCCGACCGTGACCCTGACCGAGGGCCGCCACCCCCCGAACGCTCCTGTCAGCCGCCGCCGCGGGGCCGGGCCGCGGCCGCGGGGCCTCCCTCCGCCTCGAGCCCCCAGCGCGCCCGGCGCCCAGCGCCCAGCGCCGCCGCTCGCCCGCGCCCCCCCGCCCGGCGGCCTTACCTCCGGCGGCCCGGCCCCGCAGTGCGCCGCGCGGTGACGCCGGCCCGGCCCCGCCCCGCTGACGTCGTCCCGCGCGGCTGCGCCCGCCCCGGAACCGGCCCCCCGCGATTCGCCGGTGGAAGCGGCCGCCCCCCGCACCGCCCCGGAGGGCGGTCACGGCCGCAGCCTCCGCCGCTTCCCAGCAAGCGGCTCCCCCTCCTCGGCCGGCGGCCGGCACGAACGCGCGGGCGTGCTCCGATCCCACGGGCCGCCCCCGGACGGCTCCCGGAGCCCTCGGGGCTGAGGCAGGGGTTGGCGGGGCGCCGGCCAAGAGAGAGGTCAAACACGCTCACTTCAAACTACCTTCCGCCGCCTGCTGCCTCGGGGCTAGCAGCGCCTGCTTCCCCGAGCGATGCTCGCCCCAGACCGGCGCAAGCCGCCGCACCATCATTTCCACAGACTTACCCCACGCTGGCACTGGAAGCGCAGGGGAAGTGGATCGTGGCAGTCAGATTTTTAGCTGGAACGGAGATACTTTTTGATAGGCCTGTACAGTAGATGCCATCGATGACACCGCACTTTTCTAATTAACAGCAGCGCTCAATCTTCCCCTTCCTTGGGTAAGGCAATTTGGCAATTTTGTTTTATAGTGCCATATTTTGTGCTCTTATGTTCCAAATTTCCTCATGGTTTGCAAAGGTGTCACTATGTAGTGCAGTCTGCTCTGTGTATTTTTAAAACACTTCAAACTCAGGACATTAAGCGTTAAGGATGCTTAATTTTATCTACAGAGGTTTCTGTAACACTGCATGAATCCTCAGTATATATTAATATTTAGCTCTTGTAGAATTTATCGTAGCAGAACGATGGCTTCCCTGCGCATAAATCACGAGTCACAGTAGGAATAAAAGGTATTGGCGTCGTTTGTCTGTAGAAAACTAGCTCTCATTTATGTGGTAGGTGGTGCAACCTTGCACCATCTGAAAAAGATGCCGAGGAGCACTGTTCAGGGCAGGTGGGGTTCAGCTAGTGCACTGGTCCATATAAAGCCGGACAAGAAATCGTGAGAAATCAGGGTAATCTTGCAGCACACAAGGACAGGCACAACAGACCACTGAACACTCTCATCACCATGGATTCCCTGTCACCTGATCCGTGTTGTTCAATATTTTTTATGTCAATTTGGCCATTATATTGGTCAAGTATCATTCGTCAGTGTTTATGTAATCCAACAGCAGTGTAAAGGACCTATTTACCACACTAAGGGTTATTCATTCCCTCCCAGCACAATGACATTCACAGGACAGAAGAGGGTTTGTGCTGGTCTAAATGAAAGTGGGACTGGGTTCCTCACCTCTCGTCACGAATGTTCTTCCTCAAAACCGCATCCCAGCCAGCAGGTCAACAGTCACAGCAAAACTTTTCCGTTTACTGCTTTCTAAGACAGGACCCTGTGTAAGGCACATTGTTCCCAAACTGACCCTGAGATACATGCCTAATTCTGCCAGACTAGGTAAAAGTGAGCAAGAAACTTGTCAAGCACTGGCACTGTTGCTCTCAGCTACTTGATGCAGTTCACCTTTTCACCTCCTCCTTTGCCCATGTCAAGGTGCTCATGCAGATACACTCAACACAGATGGGAGAGTCGGTCTGATGTCAAAGACATCTCTGAGTAATGGAATCATCCCTCAATACACCTGTTTGCCCCAAACAACATATGTTCTTTTGCTGCCATACGCTGTTGTAGGCTTCTATCGAAGATACTGCAGGTTCCTCATTTGACATACGTTCTATCCCCAGCCCTTCTGGCAGATTTGAGGCAATTTTGGTACTGAGATGTCCCTTACCTGTCTGTACTGAGCTTTTCCTTTCCGCTCCCCAGATATGGGACTTCCAGAGCCTACATCAACCCAACTTTGCCACACACCACTTCTCAGTGCTGATGCCAGATGGCTGTCACCACAGCATGATGCTATGTCTCCTCCTGCCAGAGGGTCTCATCCACAATACAGCAGCCACTGCTCCATTTGCTGCCTATTGAGAGAACAAACTGGTTTTAGAAGCCACATTCTTAATGAATCTATTAAAACCATTGCTGTGGCTCTGGAAGAAAACAATCACGTTCTCGTTCCAAACCACGGGCTGACGGCATCCCTTTTTATTTACATGCCTCCAATGCCACAGCCACTGGAAAGATTCTTCATGCTTCTGAGCAGCAAAGGCAGAAAAATGAAGATTTGCAACCCTAAGGATGAAGGGCAGGAACAGGGGAAGGTCCAGCCAGGTGCCACAGCTGGCAACAGAACATGAGCAGGCAGGTCTGCTGCGTGCCAAAGGGATCAGACAGGTGGGGCAAGACAGCTGTTGCCGGGAGGAGCCATTACCATCAGCAGTAGTTGTAATAGCATGTAACAGCTACTGCCCACCCAGCTTCTAGCGCTCAGCAACGGCTGAATGGGCTGTGAGACTATGGCTGTCAGACCACCCACAATTGTTTGCTGCCTTCTTTGCTCAAGCCCCAGAGTCAGCCATCCCTTCAGTGACCACAGTGAGAACACAGCGCAACAGCCTGTGCTCCTGCCAACCTCGGTCCCACCCACCACCCATCAGCTACAGAGCTCTGCAAACACTGAGCAAAGGAAAGGGGCACTTAAGAGCCCCATTCCTTGTCATCGAGGATGACTTTTTGTTCCACCTGGGCATGGAGAATGGGTTACATTATTAAGGCCAGCAGGCAGTCGTGGCCATCATACACAATCATTTGGTCCCTGTGAACATGTCTGAGACATTAAACTCATGTTTATTCCATGTTCAATTAAATAAAATTGTCTGCTCAGAACTTACAAGGATTGACTCTTACACCATTTAGCACAGTTTGTCCACTTGGGATGGTGGGACAAGGCACTCTACTCCTTCCCAGGATAACAACAATGGAGAGAACGAAAGCAATTCCTGCTGTGCATTCATCTATCAGCATCCTGTGGGCTTTAGACAAAACAGAAACCACAAATCTGCTCTCCTCTGCGAGCTTACACATAAATTGTTGTTGAAATGTAAAGATACTCATTTACTTTGTACTAATTTAACCCAACTGCATTCAAAGGAATGACTTTTGGTGATGAATGCCTACTGCTATGAATCTGCGCTGTTCCCTCCTACTTTCTCTGGGTGCAAGATGCTTTGCATTCATTGAACTCTCTTGTTAAGTCTTTCCACAAAGCAGCTTCTGACAGCGTATTCATCTCTCTGCTCGTTTACAGCTTCACATTAGGCTTGCTGTATCATTTGCCAGGAGACCTCATTGTTTGCCTCGCTCAGATCAGGACCATTCCTCTGTTTCTTGGAGACCTCTCTTACTATCCTCATAATCCTTTTCACTGAGGTAAACATTAGGTCCAGGCAAATGAAATTCTGTGCAAGCCACCAACAGAGTATGTTGTTCTCACTCTTGAAGACCAGGGTTTCGGTTGTGTGATGTTGGGTGTTCCTTTTTCTTTTTTGGTCTTAAAATTCGTTTTAAAACATCCTTCAGTTAGGTTCAGTGGCTCTGCAATGCCATTCAGTGATCCACCTGGAACCGGCAGCTTCTCTTCCAAGCATGACTTGATTCTTTTTGGGGGAGATATAAAGTTTGTACCAAACAGATAAGTTGTGAACGTTGTTCTGTGCTCAGGGGCTGCCACTTCAGAACACCCGAAGGCCACGTGAATCCTAGAGCGAAGACTAATCTATACTCAGTGACCCAAAGACGGAGAGGCCTGATGAATTACCAAGTTTTTATGTCTGCAGAGTGTCAGGCACATGCCCACTGCAAGCTATCCTCCACTTTCTACAGAACAGCAGCCAGCCTGCTCTTATATAAGCAAAGAAGTCAAGGAAAAACAATGCTGGTAGAGATCACACATGACCCCTCTTCCCTCAGAAGGACGATGAAGGTGCATGTTCTGCACTGCTGCATTTCTGTTGGAGACTGTGGGCATGGCCACAGAGAGCTCCTCAGAACAAACCATACAGGCTTGCGATAGCAGTACAGCTTGGCTGCCCTTGACACAAAAGGGTTGCCTTACCAATATTGTAAGAAAACATCAGAAACTGTACTCCCTTCTGAAGACACAAGGGGGAGGGAAAGGCTCTCAAATGAAGTGACCTTTTTCTTTCTAATTTAGCGGAATTCACTTCATTTAAAGGGAGGGAAAGCTGCTTACAGTTTGGAGGACTTTGGTGTGTCCCCTCCTGAGCTCCATGACAAAGGAGGTGGGGTCGCAGGGTGGTAGGTGAGGAAAATCCTGAGCAGCGTAGGTTACAGAAGAATAATTGCCAAGCCTATTTCAAGTCAGTTTGCACAATTTCCAAGTCAGTTATGCTGTCACATACTAGACAACTTTCCTTTCCGTAGCATGGAAAAGACTAAAGATTCCCCATGCCCAGAATGAAACACTGCACGTTTCTTGCTCCTTAGGAGGAATAAGTGGTCTAGCTTAATCTGTCATTTTTGACCACCCCAACCTGGCAATAATACCGAAAAAGCTAAATATCCTTCTTTTCCTACTCCACATTGAAGTGACAAGTTAATTATTGTCCATGCGCTAAAGTCTTTCAAAAGCAAAAACAAAAAAGCCTTTGTCTTGTTTGGGAGAATGAGATTCAAGGTTGCAGGGGTGGGGCAGGGAGGTGGTAGTGGGGTTGGTGTGCCACTCCTTATTAGTTAATTATTAAGTGGAAAGGTTAGATTATAGAAAGCACTCAGAATTTATGAAAAAGTTGAGATCTCTTACCCATTTATTGCCAACATTTAGCTCTCATTGAAATAGTATTTGATTGAGCCAGCTCTGCTGCGCTAGGCCTTAGAACCATAGCCGATGTGGCAAACTCATTGCCAGAGATATTACACAGCACATACACTCTTCAATGCTTGGTGCTTTCGTAGTTTTTTTTTAGAGAGATAGAGAGATGTATACAGACACAGTGACTTTCTAAGGTTCTTTCAAGCTGTATAGGATTTAGTGCCATAGATTCAAGACATTTGTCTGATATCAGTTAAGTTGCCCAAGAGATTTTGGGTGAATTTCAGAAAGGATTAGGGCAGAAACAACCACTTGGCCTATGTGGCTTTGTACAACAGTTTCTTTGTTTGGTTACTGCCTCTGACACCACCATGTCCCAGCCTGTTGCGTCTTCCTATTCCACTTAGGCAGTCTTTGTATTTTAGCAAAAGCACACTTTCAAAAAGCTACAGTCAGGAACTCTTCCAGCAGAGAAGTGAGATACAAAGATCTTAGCTCATGTCCAGAGAACAAGGTGTCAGCATCTGCATCGCCTCCTCTTGTACACAGGCATGACTCTAGATATTTCCATATGCGCAAAAGCAGCCCACTGATTTTTCACACTACTTTGGGGGTGGGGTGGAGAGAGAGAGGTGGTTTATGCCCTACGCCTGTCAGTGTTTAAGAGGCATTTGAACAATGCCCTTAATAGTGTTCATGCAGTTGGACTAGATGATATTTGTAGGTCCCTTTGAACTGGACTATTCTACTCTATTCCCCAATACTTTTTTCTTGAGAACTAGAAAGCAGTGTGATTACTTTCAGAAGCTATGAGTAAAGCCCTGTACACTTGCTACTGGGCATCAGGCTCATCTCTTTTAAACACAGTCTTTTTCCAAGCAACTTCAACACTCCAAATATTCCTGTAATCCCTCAGAAAGCTTGATGCAACTCTTCCTTTTACGTAGTATATTCCTCATTCTGTCCAGTCACATTATTGATTAACTTTCTTAGGGCAATGTTGCAGTTTTCTTGGTGCTATCATTCTTTTGCACTAGAATAATTCAAACAGTGCCAGCTCAACCCTAGACTATTTGTAAGGGTGATGAGTTTGCAAACCAGGGACCAAGACGTCTCTTCAATGGCATGTTCATTACAGTCTTACACTTATTTAAAATTAGTTCTGCCAATGACAAAAATTGCAAGAGTTAGATTCACAGAAGATCTCAAGTTGGAAGGGACCCATAAGGACCATCGAGTCCAACTCCCTGCTCCTTGCAGGACTACCTAAAACTAAACCATACAACTAAGAGCGTCACCCAGACGTTCCTTGAACTCTGACAGGCTTGGTGCTGGACCACTTCCCTGGGGAGCCTGTTCCGGTGACGAGCCGCCGTCTCAGTGAAGAACCTTTTCCTAATGTTCAATCTGAACTTCCCCTGACGCAGCTTCATTCCATTTCCTCATGTCCTATTGCTGGTTACCGCTGGGCTTACCTAGATGAATATAGGCATTCATCATACAGGCTGAAGCATGCTCTAAATCCCAACTGTCCTTGCTCCTTCCACAATCTACTTTTCCAGGTAATTTCTAGAGCCGACGCCAGTTTGCCCTCTTCCCTTGAACTCTTCGTGTACACGTATTCTGGGTACGTGAGAGCTTTTGCTCCATTGCTATATCCAAAAGGAACACTGCTTTCCACAACAATTATGGTATCAGTCGAGGAAGTAAATTTATATTTCTGTAAATGCCCAGTCATGCCAATAAGGTCTATGGCCTATGGTACTGAACACAGTGCAAATACAGAGTAAGACAGGAAAAAAAAAAAGGCAAGTTCAAACAAGGTGAGGTGCATTTCAATTATATGTTCTTAATGCTTATATGGTAAGAGGAGCTTACCATGTAAATTACACTGCCCTAGCATCCCTTACATGTCAACTGAGTAGGCGTAAGGAAGTTGGTGGGAGGCTAATACAATGTCAGAACACAAAGAAGTCTCATATATGCCACTTTGCACACCACCTCCATATCTGGCCCTTAGCATATCGTCACAGGACTTTAATAGCCCAGATAAATCGGTTCCTGAACCCGGATTCACCAAACTCCTACACTGGCTATATTTATGGATGCAATTAAAAGGGCCTTTGAATTTTTACCTAAAAGAAGGAAAAACACAACCAAAAAAAAAAAAAAAAAACCACAACCCCAAAATATCCACACCCAAACACCACCAGAAACGAAACCCAGTGTTTTGCTGCAGAAGGAACAGGAATGGTAACAGCACTGAACCATTTGCATTAAAATTGGGTTGTCAATTCATTGAGAAAATAAACTCAACATACTGAACTGCTATACAAGATAAGAACATGAATTTTAAAAGAAACAAGTATGCGTGTTCTGACAACTGCTGTCTGCACTTGTGTGGATACAACAAAGTACAAAAGGAGTTCCTGTCTGTTCCCATCCTTTCTGGGAGCAGAGCAAATCTACCCTATTCTTTTCCGATGTGAGGTGAGGCCAAGCTCCTGAAACAAACAATTAAGTATCTTCAGGATACCTCCTGACAAGTATGCTGGGCAACTACAATGCACAACCTTGCATATAGAGCTCTAATAACAGGAAGAGACAGAAATGCCCCCACTATTGACAAATACACAAGGCGGGGACACAGTCTTGGACTGTAGTTCAAACTGTTTTGTAAAACAGGTGAAACTGTTTTTTTTTTTAAACACACACAGTCTTTAGTAAAGAACCAATTTGGTTTTAGAAAAACAGGAATGCTGTCATAGTACAAATGAAATGTCAGTAATCTATCAGCCTAGTCTACAGTTGCTGTATCAAACGAAAACCAGAATGCCGGGGCCCCTTCTCAAAACTTAGAGGATAATTATTCAGAAAAATGTCACTAATGCCACGCTTCACTGAAACCATTCAAGTGTTGTGCAGTGACAGTCCAATAGTTTTTCTTCCACTGGTTTGCACTTGATTTGACTCGTGTTTTGGTTCAGATGTGCGATTTCCACAATAGCAGTGTGCATGCATTTAGTCATGTGCTTTCCTGAGCTTTGTGCAGTGACTGCTCAATGAGCATTTCTGTTTGCTTCTGCAGGACAAACCAGTGCTGCCCTCAAAATAATATGAGGACATTACAAAGCTCCTGCCCTCACCAGACCACCACCCCCCTTCGATAGCTGGTCTCACTCCGACAGTGAAAACCCAACACAGTTCAGAGAACTAGCCACTAGAGGGCACTTACAGAAGCCAGAAGATTGAGAATGTACGTGGTATCAGAAGGCTACAGTCCTACGAACAGCTTAGAGTTCAAATGACGAGGTTTGCATTTACTTCCTGACCAACTCCTGCAACAAACACTTTAAGATACAGAACCAGGGAAATAATTGCATTTCAGAAGATCTTTATCATCGTCTGTTTTTCCAGCAACTGAATGAAAGAAGGCTGAGGAAAAACTCTCCTGAGGCAACACGCGCACTGGGCTACATTGACGATGCACTTCTGGACAAATGCTGAACAGTGTTAACTGCAGGCATGTAAGATGTTTACCATGCAAGATATTGGTACTAAGTGTCACCGTTGGGTGCAGCTTCAGGGAAAGGGGTGCAGGAACACACAAAACAATGTGGCAAACTCACCACAGTACAGTATTTCATTTCACTGTGATGCCTCAAGTGGACTGTGTTTCAAAAGAGACAAGGATGTGACTATGCCCCAAAGACCCTGCAGGTTTTTTTCTGGATGTGACAAACCACAGAAGAGTGACAAGTAGTATGTCAGGAAAGCACAAGCGAGAATCCTGGATGCAGGAACTTGTGGTCACCCAGAGCAGGCACGGGCTACGTATTATTTTAGAACTAAACTCAATTTTCATTTAAAGGCAGAGCATAAATAGAGATTACTGTCATCCCTGCTATGTTACCTGAACAGCTCAGTTCCTTGCTTCTCTTATTAACTCTGAGCTGCAGCTTCCAGCCAGTAGGTCCTGTCATTAGCAAGATCAAAGTTTTCTTGGCTACCAGGTGTCCTATTTCTGTGATTCAGTACACTTCTGACCTTCTATTGGAGAAGGCAAGCAGAACTCACATGATCAGTGAGTTCTGGAAAACCGCAAATCGCTGCTTTTGTGAAGGCCAAGTGCAGGGCAGCACAAGGAAGGGCCAGGCTGCTGCTGTACCGAGGGCTGATGGGAAGAGGTGGTCGGGTGAGGCACCATGCGGAGGGCAGGCCACAGCAACCGGCTGCAGGCAAGCATGGCGAATGGTGACCCGGGCAGGTCCATCACGCAGCATCGCCCTTGGCAGGAGAGGTAGCAAAGGCTACCAAAGCGGTGCTGCACCGGGCTACGTTCACTAGTAGCTGCACCGGAAGGGGCCTGGGCTGGCTCAGCAGCGCCCAGAGACACAGGGTACTCAAGAGCTCACGAAAGAAAAGCAGCATGGCACCAAGTGGTAAGTGGTGGGCACTGCAGGAAAAATGGAGGTGTGCCTGCCTCTTGCCAAGCATTCATTAAAGCTTTGGTTTATAAATTGGCTCTGTACCTTGTCTAAATTGACTTTGGAAGCCTATGGGAAGTACTGCCCCACTTCCCTGTGTTTACCACAGGGGAAATGAGAAACCACTGGGACCCTGGGGCTAATTACTTTCTTCAAAACCCAGCACTGCTCTATGTTTCTGACTCAGTGCAGCATTCCATTTTCTGCTGAGATTGTATCTATATCGCATTACAGGATGAGTTGCAATAGCACTCGATGTTAATTGCAGTGCACAGACTGCTCCCTTCTCTCCTTTATACCAGTTATCAAGAAAAACCAGAAAGTCTACTTCTGCTGTTTTTAATTTAGCCTCTTCTATCCATACAGAGTGCCTGTCAGACAGGAGAGGCAGGGGCTGTCATCTCCTTTCTGCATGAAAGGGTCTAGCAACAAGGCAGAGACTGTAGGGATGTCTACGTGCCACCCCAAACAATCAGTTACCTTATGGAGACAGACAGATGTTGGGGTGCGGTACGGCCACTTGGTGTAAACAGATAACAGGCAGGTGCTTTAATATTCCTGGATGGCCCCAAAGCCACTCCAACAGCCTTCCCTGCCACTCGCATCCACTGAGGCAGAGATGAAATAACAGGAAAAGGACACCCCTATGCCACTCTTGGAGCTTGGCAGTCTCTTTCAGGGCCTCTGTCTGCCTAGAACACCAAAGCAACCCTCAAAGCACGAGTACAGCCATGAACAGTCTTCTGCGGAGCGCAGAAAAAAGCAGGGGCTGTGCATCCTGATTTGACAAGTGTATATTGCTCAGCAAATTCCCCTATGGGAACTAAATTTGAGAACGTTTGCTGGGCGATGAGTACAATTTACCTTTCCCTGGAGCACGGTCAAAGGGATAAGGGTTTTAGTGTCTTATCCTTATTTTGTTTCCCTCCTAAATGTCCAGCTCTGACAGCAGTATTCCAGCAGCCTGCCATGTCAGAAACATACATTTATAGGATACAAATCACTTGCTAGCCTATCATCTCCCACTCCCCTTCCATCACTAGCAACCGGGATTTCTGTCACTTTCAAGTGTTAACCAGCACTGGTAACTACCACTTGCTCTGCATCCTACGTAGAGTATGCATCATCTACTCCATGTGTACCCAGGGAAATGACATGGACTTGTGCACATTGAAGTGCTCCACACTTTCAATGCAGTGTATGAATAGCATTTGAAGAAAATTTATTGATTGGTATACTGGAAAGCAGTTGCCCACAGGACTAGCCTGGAGGCCTGTGGAGATCTTTTAGTGAGATCTTTCAAACACAACCTCCTACTAAAGCAACAGGAAGACAGCCATACTAGACCCAAGAGCAGTCCTGTTTCCAACAGGGGCTATTAGTGCACACTTGGTTGCTGCTATTCACAAGCCTGCTTTTTGCTTCTACTGGTCTAAATAGACTATTCACCTTGGTATTCAATTTGTTAAGTGTTTTCAGGTAAGTCAAAGCGCTGTAAGTATCTCCTTTTCCTCTGATTTCTTACCCTTTGGTTAAAGGCCCTTCCCTGTTTGGCAGATCATCCTCAAGACGGTTTCTACTCTCCCCCATCAGCAGTAAAGAAACTCCTCTGATTGGAGTCCAGCCTGCAACATGATGTTTGCAGCTTGGAGTTGCTCTGGGGTTAGCCTGCATTTTCTTGGGAGAGAGGAGAAAAGGGGGAGAGGAGAAAAGGGGCGGGGGGAGAGGAAGGTAGAGGAACAGAACATTCTGTCAAATAAACATTTGCCAATGCTCTTGAGCAAGAGAAATGGAACAGGTAGCAAACAGTAACCCAGATTAACTATCTGCTAGGGCAAATACACAGTGCGCAGAGGTTCCCTGAACACCGTTTGGATGGCATTTCTGTGTTGAGCCTGATACACAGATATATTAATTGATCTCTCCAACAAGAGCCATGACCTTTAGATAAAAAATGGGGGTCAAGCCTCAAAGTAATCTAATTAATCTCCTGCCTGGTAGAATACAAACAGGCTTGCTGTTGGTTTGACTTCTCTAGTTATGTTTTTTATCTCTCCCATGAGGAATAAGTGATTTCTGCAGGTACAGAGTTACTCAGTTTGTCAGTAATATTATCAACTCATTGGGTGTAGGACTAAGTAGAGCTTGCCAACAATCCATGGGTTTGATTCTATATTAAAGTTTAGTGCAACTTCTAGGTCAGCTCTATGTCTGAAGACCGAACATGTAGGAATCGGTAAATGAGTAATTGGTTCCTCTCTTGAGGCTGAGCCACACAGAGGCGTTCCCCAGGAAGGGCTCTGATTGCAGCCCTGGAATACCATAAGCAGCAGGGAGTGTTTTCCCTTCTATGCCTGGCACAGATGAAAATGGCACCAGAGCCTGAGCCTAGCTCTGGGGTCCATAACTGACAGATAGCATTGACAAACCCGAGGTGAAGAATGGCAGAAATGATTGATGAGCTGGAAAACATTTTGCAATAATCTAATTAAAGAATTCTATCTGCTGAATTCCTGAATAAGACACAGAGCAAGGGCTTCTAAAGCAGCTGGTCTGAGCAAGGGCTGAAAATTAAAGCCAAACCAATTCAAATTACAAGTAAAATACACGTTTTTCAGAGTTAGAAGAGATCAACCATTGCAATCTCCTCCCCCTCTACTCCACCCTAGTGAGGCCACATCTGGAGTACTGCATCCAGTTCTGGGCTCCCCAGTTCAAGACAGACAGGGAACTAGTGGAGAGAGTCCAGCAGAGAGCTACCAAGATGATCAGGGGACTGGAGCATCTCTCTTATGAGGAAAGGCTGAGAGACCTGGGTTTGTTTAGCCTGGAGAAGATAAGACTGAGGGGGGATCTTATCAATGCTTATAAATATCTGAAGGGTGGGTGTCAACAGGATGGGGCCAGACTCTTTTCAGTGGTGCCCAATGACAGGACAAGGGGCAACGGGCACAAATTGGAGCACAGGAAGTTCCACCTGAATATGAGGAAAAAATTCTTTACTTGGAGGGTGACAGAGCACTGGAACAGGCTGCCCAGAGAAGTGGTGGAGTCTCCTTCTCTGGCTATATTCAAAACCCGCCCGGACGCGGTCCTGTGCACCCTGCTCTAGGTGTGCCTGCTCAAGCAGGGGGGTTGGATGAGATGATCTCCAGAGGTCCCTTCCAACCCCTACCATTCTGTGATTCTGTAATAAGATACCAAGGGAGGCAGTAGACATGCACGCTTCTGTGGAATACATGCGTTGGTCAAACAGAGATCACTGGAGGAAGAGAGAACATAGGTGGAAGATATTTTTGCTATATGAGAGCTCAGTCCACGAAACTAATGGTCCTTTGCAGCCGTAAGGAAGACAGTTTTGCGCCTATCTAACCAATCTCTTCTCAAAGACAGAACAGACAGAGCTAGATCACATCCATTCCACACTAAGCCAATTCACCATCTCTTGCAAAGTCAAAAAAATCTCCTTCTGAGGTCTTATGGTCAGATAGGAGGACATGATAACCTCAAACCCATTTCTTCAAACAGACCATATTCTCCTGGCTCTCCTTTTCACGTTGGCCAAGATGCTGGACAACCTTCCTGTGCCCAAGTGACTTGCTTATGTGATCAGGCTACATGGAGATTATAAAATGGGAGAACTTTTTGATCAAAAAAAAGGGGACATTCTAAGATACTGGAATATGGGCTCATTTAAATTTCAAGTATCAAATAAATGTCTTCAGCGTGTGATACAGAGATCAGATTTCACAGCTGAAGAATATCCATAAAGGACAGACATGAAAATTAAGTATTTGAGACTTATACGACATAAAGTAGATTTTTGTCACTATCTTTTGTTTCTGGGCAAGTTGGATAGGAGAAAAACAGGTTTGATACAAGTGTCTTCCTGCAGATTAACTTGTTACCTTTGCACAGCTTCTCAAGCCACCCACTTGCCTAAGGAGAAACGTTGCCACAAAACCTAGTCCGTGAACCTCAGAGAGGCCCTGGCCTTTACTTTCCATGCATGATAGTGACAATAACGCTTGGACACCTGGCTCACAGATACAGGAGCACATAGTCATCTTAAAACACTGGTCCTGGGACCTTCATGCATACTATACATTCTCCCCAACAGAAGAGATGAGCAGGCCTAGTCTCTCCCTCAACTTTAAGGCATACTGGACCACACCAAGTCTGGACATTCCCTCAGAATTACCTTCCCGTGAGAATTTCAATAGGGCAGAAACATGTAGACTCTTTTAAGACCTTCTGTACTGTCAATAAAAGGGAAGGAAACAACCTATTTTAACTTGCAGAGTCAACGTTCATGACCTTTTGCAACGTCCTCTTTAATTTAAAATCAAATCTTTCTACGAAGCCAAAAAAAGACTCTCTCTCCCCCCTCTATTCTAATATGGTCTGAGATTATGAATTTATGAGATCAGACCGACACACAGAACTCCTGGTGTGGGAACAAAGCAGATCTACCCAGCAGCAGCATTTTCTCCATTACACCCTGGTCTAACTTCACTGCAGATGTTTGTCCTGGCAAGCACGGTTGCATCCTTTTCAGTGCTCCATTCTAGGGTTTCAGGTTTCCCTGTGTTTTCTGTTGCAACAGAGTTTCTAGTGCCCTGTCCTCTACCTGTTTAATAAGGGCAGCATTGCTGTGCTCAGGTGTGTTTTTTACCATTACCGATCTTGCAGCTAAAACAACGATCTGTGTAGTAGTAGTTCTGTACAGGAAGAGGGAGCTAGAATTCTGACATGCTTTTATTACATACGTCATTCCCAGAATTGCTGAGTTGGACAGCTGGCATAGACAAATATCACATCCCTACGACGTTCTCAGAAAACACATGCATCTTAGATTGCCTCTACTTGTCACACCAAATGGATCTTCAGCCAGATCGTCATCATTTTTGTATTCTTCACCAAAATGCAATTTGCTTCCCTTTGCAATTCTGTATAAGCCCACCAGCACTTGGACACTGCCTAGCTTTGCACGCTCCTCTGTGGATACTTAGAGGTGAAATGCACCTGACTGCAAAGAAGGGTTTTTTCACATATTTGTTAGCTCAGCCACAACTACAAACTCCTGACAAGAGACTTCCATGAAAGGACGAGTTGGGAAGGGAAGTCCTACTAAATCGACTGTCCACATTCACAGTTTATCCTCAGAAACCCCAGCTGTCATCTTCTTCTATGGCCAGTTGACAGAAGTCATGAACCCCATGTCAGCTAAACTGTACGTCAGAACAGCTGCTTACCTCTTTGTTTTGCACAGAGTGTACACCTATGTAGCAACACACACATTACATAATAGTAACTTAAACTAAAAGGAGTCAGATTGCTAAATCCATCCACTGTGTGGATGAGATTTTTACTTCCATCACCTGATAATTTAATTGCTCAATTAGCTCCGCCTGAATGCCTTGGCTGTGGCAGAGGAATGTTCCCTTGCAGGTCACGGTAAATCAGAAGACGGGAGGCAAGTAAGCAATGCAAAGGTAAATGATTCCTCTACGGCAAACTAAGTGCATCATCCAATTGTATTTTCTCTCCTGATCTGCTCCTTGCACTAGGTTTTTAGGGACAGAACAGGCACCAGACAAATAAAAGACCATAAAACTCTGGTCAAAAGTCAGTACCATAGGAGGCCTCCCTTACATGGTTTAATCCCAAAACTTTCTTAGCCGATTCAAACCTAGCTCAGACATTTCTTTTTGCATTTCTGAAATTCCACAGTATGCCTAATTTAAGTAACAGCGTAATCTCCTTGTTGATGAGGACTTTGAAACATCTGCTGCATCGCTAAACATTATACTATTTCTTTCCTTTAGCCAAGAGGCAAGTGGGAAAGATGCCAGTGAAGTGGCTCTTACCATCCTGGAGCAGAGTGGGACTGACTGGGCCTGTCTGTGTGACCCTTCTGCATCAACAGCGCATAGCACAGAGGGTTTCAGTTGCAATGAACATGGCCTGTAGGTAGGTACAACTTGACAGACCTTGTAACTGATTTTTTGGACTTAATGAGAAAGTAATTACTCCTGCTGCAGAAGCAACTCTTCAGTGTACTGCAGGCACCTAGATCACAAGAAACTAATTGTATCCCTGCATTCAGAGAAATCAAAGAACATGCAGTTACCAGAGAAATCTGTATTTGCAACAGATTGGCTACTGTGTAGGAAGGGCCTGGCTCTGAATAAATGCATTTGACACACAATTCTGTTCTAGATGGTTCTTGCCCTGCACTCTACACCAGAGTGCTGCTTATGCCCACCCATAAATTCACCACCACTGATCCAATTCGTGACCAGAAAATCTGACTCACTCATCCCTCCTCTGGGTAGGTACTGGCACTCGCCCTTGTACCCTCACAGCTTGAAAGTGACTTAAAGCATTTTCTGGATAGTGGCTTTCCCAGACTCCTATTTCTGGATCACACTGATCCCAGGCTACACTGCAAGAAAAAGTACCAAATGGACAGATACTCAGAGTCTGGATAAAATAATTGACATTCACTGTGCTGCCTTTGGGGCCTAATTTTAAACAATATTAGTAAATACACTTCCTCTGTGTGTGTTTTTAAGGCATTATTCCTTCCGAGGTAAATCATTACTGTATGCCCTCCTGTGAAACGTGACCCTA
Organism: Morus bassanus; assembly: GCA_031468815.1. Lineage (NCBI taxonomy): Eukaryota > Metazoa > Chordata > Aves > Suliformes > Sulidae > Morus > Morus bassanus. The sequence continues at coordinate 10,032,674 of CM062587.1, read as the reverse complement.
ATCTGCACATCATTTATCTGTGTGGGTGTCTGGGTCTAATTTAGTTCCTTTCCTGTCTCTTTCCCATCTGTATTTCTGTAACACCAGTTTTACTAACAAACCTCACTGGAGACAGGAAATAAATTTTCGTTCATGAAACCAGCATGAGCAAAGATCAGGAAAACACGTCAGAATAAATGAGAATTCTCCAGGGTACAGAACCGTAAAGAAAATCAAGGGGCCAAGAGGTGAGCAGGGGGGTCATTACTGCAGCAAACTACACATACCATAATTATGCCCTCCTTCATCTGGTGGGTTGCACCAGAACACAAAATGAAGCTATAGCACTGTACGGCTGCTGCCCATGTCAAAACCTGAGTGCTCCTGTACAATTAATGAAATAGTGTTGGTTTATTTATTTGATTTATTATTTATAAGTTAGACAGGGGGCAAAAATTTCTATTAAAAAGAATTTTAAATTGCTAAGGGAGATAGAAGAGTCTTTATCACTAGAGACTTTTAAAATCATCTGCCAGGATGCTTGAGAGCAGGTTAGGGTTATTAGATCCTGCCTTGGGCCAAGGAGATGAAATACAGGAACTCTGTGACCTTGCAAGTTCTTTTCTAGCTTTTCCTGGAACCATTCAGTGCAAATGGCCTGGAAAAGCAGCAAACTAAAAACAGGTGAAAGAGACACTTCTGGTCTGTGTTCAGCTGTGGAAGCAAAAAAAGCCAAAAGAGGCTTGGAAAGTCTACATCTAGCAAAGTAAGGAAAGAGAAAGGAGTTCGCAATTCAAAGACCAAGTCAAAAAAAAAAAAAAAGTCAAAGACAGTGAGTGCTAAAGGGAAAAACATCCTCTGCTACATGATCCCTATTTAAGGTCTTCTCATGAACACCATCATTAAATCCCTACCCATATTATCATTTTAAATAGCTCCTTCAAAACTCCATTTGTGAACTTCCCCTGGTAGTGCTCCTTGCCATCATCATGAAAGCTCACATTAAGTCATTCCGCAATGCGCCTTTCCTAAATTCCTCCCTGAAGCCACCTATAAAATAGGTAGAGGTGAAACAGAATTTACTCTGCGATTACTGACCCCCTTCTGCTTTTACTTAGGATGCAGTGTCTCCTGAATTCTTGGTCATTAGAAAACATCAGCCTGTTGATTCTGCAAGTACTCACCGCGCTAGAAAATCCTGTTTCTGCCTCATGCCATGCAAAGTCTGACTGGATGTTACTTTGACCTGAAAAACAAGAAACAAAGTAGGTTTGTACCTACTTGGGCTGCCGACTATACCCATAGCAGGAAAAGGTACATTTGTAGCAATCAGAAATTGTATTTAAACTACATCTTCTCTTGGTTGGATCCTATAAATCAGGGCAGTTCCAAAGAGGTAAATTTAGTTAGAAAACACTTGTCCCAAATGTGGTATTGACAATCTTGGAAATTCAAGATTAATGGAAGCCAGAAAGGAGCTAAAAATAGCAGCAACTATACATAACCAGCTTGGGAAACAGGTAACGGAAGTAAGAGGCAGTGAGGAAGGCAAAAAAAAAAAAAAAAAAACAACAACAAAAAACTAAACCAAAACAACAAAACAACAACCCAAAAACCACCAAAAAACCCCCACCTTCCAGCAGACAATCGGAAGTGCTTAAATACATTAGGATAAAAACAAATATAACAATCTACAAAAACAACTGTAATAATCAGATTGTCCATTACTACATTCATAGGGTAAAAATCTGTCAACAGTAAAGGTAGATATTTCTTGTAGTTATTTTTGTTCTGGACTGCAAGACGATGCATATCATATCATTGCTTAAAACCAACAACTCAGACTAATATTTAAATAGTACCAAAGGTGAGATATTAGTGAATCAGCACCCCAGAGCCCTACGAGATGTCTGAAGGTCTGATTGCAGACACTGAGTTTCTGCAAGTCATTGAAAAATAAGTAAGCTCCATAGGTCAGAGAGAAAGCTAATCTCTAGAAGTATAAACAGGACAATCAGTCCAGGACTAAGAGCTCAACACCAGTCCAAAAGCGGGAGAAGTAACTCCCTTTTTGCAGAAGGAGGGAGGGCGTTCCAAAAGCAAGCAGCTGCCACGTAGGCACTACCTGGCAGACCCCCCATCACAGTCTCGCCAAACTGCTCAGCTTCCCAGAAAGCCGCAGGCATCAACATTTTCACCAAAGGCCTTAGTAATAAATGCTTGGGGTTCTGCATTTGGTCAAAGATGCTCCACAGCCGTTGACCAATCAGAGCACCTACATCAAAGGTGGTAGAGTTTTGTTCACGGATGAACACTGAGCTGGGAGGATGTTGGGCTGTAAAACAAGGTTCAGTACCAGTGCAGTAGGGTACCGAGACAAAATAACCTCTCAAGTATTGGGAGACAATAGCCAGGAAATAGTGAAAATACCTCAAAGTCTGCACCGCTGAAAACTGTTTACTAAAAAACAGGAATACTTTTAAGAGTCATGAAGAATTTGGGAGGTCTTGCAAGAAGGAGAGATGAAGAGACAACAATCTGTGACTTATGGCCTCTGACTAGAACTTCCCTGCTAGTAAATAAAAAGCTGTAACATCAATAGTGACAGAACTCCAAGTAAAAGTAATTTTAATTTCAAAATGTTTGGGTTAAGGAAACACAATTGTAGCTTAATGTATTTGGGACACAATCAGAAAACTGCATTTAAGATGGTAAATTTGCCTTTTTACTCCACCTAACTTACAGAAAACTCTACGGAACATTTCAGTGTAAAGATAGAACGTTCTGGAAGAACTTGATGATTGTTACTTTACATACGAAAAGTGTTTCTATTCCATTCTTTGAGATTTTATCATGCAAATCACGCAGAAGTGGGTGACTGAACATTCCAAAATGCTTAACACAACTTTTACCATGTTTGCTTAGGCAAATATTCTGATACCTGTCACCAGTTCAAATTTAATCTTGTCCCAGGGTTAGAAAACAGGTCACAGTACCTTATGTTTGCCATTTTGTTGCGAAACTCCAGTGCATTTTCATACCAAGGACACGTGAAACAATTTCTAGGCCAGCTGACTTCACTGGGACCACAGTTTCCTCTTGACTGCTACAGGATTCCCACATATTTGTCTTTTTTTGAAGAACACAAGCACTGAATAATAATCTGGTCCTTTAATTGTTTGCAGTACCTAGGAACGATTTATCTGACCGAGCCCGAAAGAAGCACCAAGCTTTAATTTCACCATTACATGCAAACCTGAACCGGAGCTTGGTAGAAAGGCCCACAGTTCTGGCATTTGAGATCTAAAAGCATTTTAGGTTTTCTTTTGTGTTGCAAGCTCATCAGATTTCCAGCACATTTCCATGTTTATAAAGCAGTTGAGCTGACCCAACACAAATGAATAGGTGGAAAGCCACAGGAAACCGAAGCACTACCAATTACCTGCAATTGAATACCATTTCTCAGAGAGACAATACAAGACGCTGATGAAATGCAGATATTCACTTCTGGAACCGTGTGCTGGCTGGCAAGTTAAAAGCTTTCACTTCAGGCTGCAGCCATCCGCCAGCTGACCTGCTGCTGGCTAAGAGTGATTCAAGCACAAACTGCGCTGACGCCCCTGCCCTCCCGGTTCTGCGGCTTGTGACTCACGCTCGCACCCCCCTGCTCCCGGGCAGGCACCCCAGGGCCTCCCCTTGGAGCTCTGATACGTGCTGCTCCACAGTACCTCTCCTTACATTCAAAGCAACCCCATGCCCAGAGTGCCTCGGGAAGTCTCAGTTTCAGCAATAGCAAAGAAGAGTTAGTTAACAGAGAACAGCGAGGAAGCATTAGCAAAAATATCTTCTACTTTGGATCTGGAGGAGTGGAGTGCATCTGCTGACTAACAGCGGGGATGGGACGGGAAGGGAAGGCAGCTGGCATCTCTGTGAGGGAGGAGACACGTTCCTGAGTGATGCTGTGGGCAGTACAGGAAAAGCTGTCATCCTCAACAGCAGCACACTGCCTGTCAGGGATCCGACACCCACTACTTCCACAGCACCAAACGCTCCTTTCCCTCCTGGCTAAAATGCATGTTAAATATGATGAGCCTGCAACACTAAAGAGAAGTTAAACTACAGCTAGAGCTCTCTGTTTGGCTAAAAGTGCTAAATACAAATGGGAAAACTGATAGTATTTGTGAAGCCCTGAAAAGGAAAACCCAGGATACTTAAGTCCATTTGTAATAAAGTAACCTTCTGTTACTATAATGCTAATATATACTAATTACTATACTTAGTACAGTATATATTAGTATACTATATTAATATACTAATATATACTAACAGACTAAAAATAAATGCAAATGGGCCTGATGCTCCCCTTCCAAAGATCCACACACACTGCCCAGAAAGCAGAAGGCAGTTTTTGTAAAGTGCCACCAGGATTCACACACGTTCACAGGCTCACTGGCACCTTAGCCCTCTGCTAACAGAGTAGGAGAGCAGAAGTGTAGCCTCCCAGGAAAAGGCATGCACATGGACAGGATGGGACTCAGCAGTTCCGACACTTTTGGGTTGAATTCCTGAAGAAACTTTTACATAGTGAAGATCTGTGGATCTCTTCAGGCTTTCTGGGGTCAAAGGCATGCAAATTCCCACGAGCAGAATCTCCCAATGCTATCAACAACCACAAAAAAGGTTCAGGTTTTTTTTATTCTCTTCCTTGCACATGACCAGCCAAGACTACTCCATCTTATCTACCTGCTTATGACCAAAATTTCCTGTCAGCTGCTAGTCAAGTGCTCCACAAGTCTCCAAACACCATTACCCTTCACCTCGTGCATCTACTACATGCATCCTTGCCACAAAGCAGAGTGACTCATAGTTTGCCCATACAGATCATGGCCTAGACAGCTGCTGGTCAGGATGTGGAGGTATCAGCCACATCCTGAAAATGGAAGGCACTACAAGGTAGGACAGACAGAATGGCACTGACAGACCTGGGAGTCAGAATACAAGCAAGAAATGAAAGGTGTCAACAGCATGAGGAGCCTGGAGATAACAGGGAGCCTAATTGCTAGACACATGCTAGTACAGCATGGTGAATCAAGGTAAAACCCCTCCACAGCAGATGCCATAACGTTCTCTCTGCACACGTTCCCGAGCACAGAGTCTCACTGTGGTGTATTCGTAGTGCTGTCAGGACCAGCACGAACAGCTTTTTAAGACCGCCATACAGGAAGAAGGCTTCAGGGTGTCTTTTGTGATTATTAGTTATGTTAGAACAGACTGGACCTTTGTCTCTCTGTTAACTTTTTGAGTCAACTCCATGGGTCACCAGCCAGAAATCGCAACATGAAATGCAGTCTGGTGTTTTGTTAATAATATACTTTGTGTTTGTTCATGCTCTTTAATCACATGGGGTTTTGCTCTGTGGAACATCCTGTCTCTCTGGCCTAAACCAGTTCAGAGGTAAAGATGCTTTGGACTGAATCCAGACTACACATGTATATTTTTGTCTTGCTCTGGAAACCCTATGGCAATTTAAAACCAATCAGTAGAGTTTGTATTACTGTAGCTTCCTGAAGAATAAAAGGAACCTGCTTATAAGACGTACGAACAGATAGCCTTGTGCCCCCCCTCCAAGGCGAAACCCTTCACCTCTCCAAAGACAGTAAAAAACTGAAGGGGAAAGGCCAGCACACTGGTACATTTATTAAGACTAACTGCTCATAAGAGGCTATTCACCCAGTGCTGCTGCTATGTTTCTTATACATCAGCAAATGTGGTAACTGCTTATTTTTCTGTATTTTCATGCTAAGGTTGTAGCATTAATGTTTCATAATGAAGTGCTGGGTTTTTCCGGTTTTGTGCAGAAGGTTTTGGGTTTTTGGGCATGTTAAACTAATCTCAAAAACTCAAACTATGTTTCTACTTCCAAGTATTAGGAAACCACCAAATATAGCTCCAAATCACTGACACTGTTATAAGCAGAACATATTATAAGTAAAATTACCACTAAACTGCTAACACCACAGATTCATGGATAACTTTCACAAAAATTCTGGGTTCTACCGCTGCTACCTCCTGAACAAGGCATAATCCAGAGAGCATGCACGATGCCCGCTGGAGAAGGGAATATTCCAACAGCAGCAAATCTTCTTTCAAGCCCCATCTAGCTGATTCATGATTTCATGAGTTGGATAACAGGTTTTTATTCAGTCACTCCGATTTCTACCATGCTGCATAGAGTTTACAGAGTGCCTCAATGCTTCTCCCTCTGCCCAATTTGTGTAATACCCAACAGATAAATTATTGAAACTGTGTCAGCATACTCGGGAAAAACAAACAAAAAACCCAACACAACAACAAAAACCCCTCAATATTTCCAGATCCCAAAAATAAGAATAAACTGTGTAATTCAAAAGCTATACTAACGTAGAGTTGTATTTTATAATAAGAGCCAGTAAATAAGTGTATTGGACAAAAGGCATTTCAAACCAAATGCACGTATTCTTTGTAACAAACAAATACCGTAGCGTAAAGGAACCAGGACTGACCGTCAGGAATTTACAATAAAACATTTTACAAGGACATTTTAGTCTGAAGAGACCTATTCTGCAACTAAGCAGATAAATTAATCAATAATTAGCAAAATTATTGCAAAATGATTTATCCATTCTAAGACTAAGCGCTGCTGTTTGGAAAGTTTAGCCATGTTCCCCACGTACAAGCAAGCATTTGATTCCTGTCTTACCTGCAATACTCAGATTAGTCTTCACTGTGGAACAGGTACAAAAGTGTCCTTACTATTAACTCTCATGTTGGACATTAGCCGTAAAATGACATAGCTATTTATTGCTGGAGATCCACTATTAAACGGGATTTGTGGTTTTAATCTTTCATCATAAAATAGATTAAATCTGCACCTTTGTAGAAGCATGAGCACATAATCCTAATAAGAGACTATTTATCCTACACAAAAACAATTAAATGTTTGATTACTGATTTTCTGAGCAACAAATACTGTTTTTTCTGGTCGAGGACACTATTTCTTACACATATTTTAAAAAGCTAATGCTCATTAACACATACAGTATATCCAGTAAGAATTCTGGTGGCTCAAATGCTGGGGCAGTAATGAGAAAGGATCTGCTGACTGCAGCGGAGCACTCCTAAAGACGTTTGTGTCACTTAACATGGAAATAACATGGGTATTTTATATATCCCAAAATTTTGCATTTAGGATGAATATGAATGAAACGGTATTATTTGGAGCCATTGGGATCACTGTGAATGAATGCCATTCTAACTGACCGCTTGATGGGACTCAGACAAACTCTCGTTACCTCTGTGTGTGCATGAGTTTGCAAACTGAGCTCCTGAAGCACATTAACTATGAGGCATTCTGAACGCACATAGTTTGCTGCAGAGAGGCACGCACTAGAACTGGCTATTAAGACTCGGCATCTCTCCTGACCACCTAATTTTGTTCTGCTGATGCTACACTTGTGTCAGTTTGATTTTGTAAACTGACTTCTACCTGGCCTGCCCTCGCAGGCTTGGATTTTGACCAATGAAGAAATATCGAATACATACCACACAGCTTGTGACGCTGCCATTTTAGTAGAAAACAGAGTTTATGGACCTATCAAAGAAAGCAGCTCTGTGAGCAGCAGCAGTAGTAGAACCCAGGTTTAAATGGATTTTGCGGATCCTGCCTGATTTACAGTTCTCTGCTGTCCTCAACTGACGCCAATAAAAATTCTCTTTTGCCTCCTGTCACAACAGACTCCTGTGAAATAGCACACTGGCTGCCACGCTTGCTCAGAGAAACCACCTGGCAAAAAGTGTGGAGAGATAAACTTGACAAGGTTACTCTTGGAGCATTCTTGCACAACAGCTTCCTATTTTCCAAAATGTACATGAAAATAATTATATCTAAGACTACATTTCTTCTCAATTTGCTAGAAATTGTCATAGATGGGATTGTACTCGTCCTTACCAAATCCTCAAATGCCCATCTAAAAAGCAATTTTGAGGAACAAGAAACACGTAATTCTGACATTCAAAATCTCTCGATTTGTCATTAACCCTATTTCGCAAGTAATGCTCATAATACAGAAATTAAATAGAACTAAATATTACACCTTATTGGCTACTATTTCAATTTATCTGAAGGCAAATATTAGGGCATATAAAAGTATTAAATAGGTGGTCTGAGAACTCAGGACTTTAATTCAAAGCGATACTATTTATTGAGAAAAAAAAAAGAAATTTACCTCACACAACCCGAGTTCTCATTTCTAGTAAAAATCTTCTCCCTGTTAACAAGAGAAAACAGAAACTAATGTCCCCCCTTCCCCTTTGGTACCCTATAATTTCATTTCATTAAAATTTAGGTAGCATTGACATCTCTGGACACCTGTAGAGGGTAAATGACTAGTATAAAAGCCCATCCCAAAAACTCCATGTTTCCCTTAAAACCTAAGTTACAGTTACAGATCTGGCAGACTGCGTCTCAATTTTAAGTCTTTTTAAAGCCTGTACGATAGACAACATCCACCCTAAGCCTATATGCCCGCAGCTGCTGTGAAAATTTCATGACAGTAAAGCCATCTGAAGAAATAACAGCACAATAGTCTTGTCCATAAGGCATATTTTAGGCTTGCATAAAACCTCCCATAGCATGTTTAAATTGCTATTCTTTTTTAGAACTGCAGGAGACAGAACAAGGAAATGGCTTTGTTAACACTTCCACAAAAAGCAAAGTAGAGATCCTTGGGGCAGCACAGCTGTTTCTGGTGAGAAGCAGGATATACATATAGATGACTGAATTGTTGAAGACGGGGGGAAAGGCAGGCGTAAAAATAAACGTTAAATTTCACAGGCTGAAAAACGTCTGGGCTTGTACATCCCCTCCAGGAGAAAAGGTAGAGGAGAGGACAGTCCCTGTCTTTCATTTCCTCCTCTCCACAGTTCTGCCATCCAAACCTCCCTCCGTTGTCCCAGTACCCACCCTTTCCCTCCAGCAACTCAGCACTTCTGCAAGGTTCCTGTGCAGCACAAGACCTCTGTCTGTCTCTTGTGCTGCCTTAGTGTTTTTAGATTCCAAAAGGTTTCTGCAACTTCACTTTAAAAGCAACACACACTTCAAACTTCTACAGAGCTAACTTTTGTAAGTAACAAAACTTGCCTGGCAGGTGGATCTTGAAAAAGAAAATTCTTCATATTTAAATCTGGAGAAGACCAATGTGATATTCTGATGTGTTCTGACACCACAGAGACCTGAAGTTTTATACAGTCATTTCTGAAGGCAAAGAGTAAGTGTGCGCTGGATAAAGTCCTCAGGAAGAAGCCCAGACATTGTTTACAAATTTCAAATGACAGAATAATCACCTCACAGTAAGAAGCACTAGTGACAAATCATCTTCGTTTTTCAAATACTGTGCCCTTAATAGTTTTTTAGAACTAGCGAATGAAATACTTTTCTTCAAGGAAAGGCTTATGGGGTTTTTTGGTTGGTTGGTTTTTGTTTTCACATATATATATATATATATGAAAACACACACACACATATGTATATATGTATGTAGGTAGGTATGTATATGTATTTTCAATCTTTGATCCTGACAGTTTACACACAGTTTTCCTGGCAAAGTCAGAGACAATCCAAAAGTTCAGCAGTAATGCTATGGTGAATCAAAAAAATACCTGGAGTCAGTCCTAGGAAGATCTATATTTAGAGAAGCAGAAAAGTATTTAAAAAATACAGCTTTAAAACTGGCCTGCTTGAGATAGGTCTAAACAAACCAATTCCAGCATTTTGTTTTGAGTCTGAAAACTTAGGGTTGGATGAACTCCAGAAGGACTGAGTGAATTTAAACAGGCAGGAAGAATCATAAATTTTGCTTCTGGAAAAAAGAGCTGTGTTTTGCTTGCCAACAGGACACCAGTAAACCTTCCCAAGAGGGAAGGAGCTGAACAATAGTTTTTAAGCCATCCATCTGCACGGTCTTCCATTAAATTTTGAGAAGTTAAAATGATCTTTTGGAGATGAAAGACTAAAGCAGAGAGAGTATATCTCTGGAACAAGTAGGGAAAGAACACATGAGCAAAAACACTGACCGTGACTTGCAGTGCTGCACACACACAGAAGGGCAATCCCACACAGCATTCAGGTAACACCTAGCATGAGCAGCAAAGAGCCTCTTTCCCCAAAGGCACAAAAGGACAAAACTTTTCCCGTATCTCTACATGAGATGACTCTTCTCTTACATTCTATACCTGAAAGTCAATTCACTTTTTTTTTTTTTCTTCTTTTATTTTTTTTTCCCCTCCTGATTTTGGAGAACATTTTCTCTTTAGAGACAGTTACCCAAAAAGAAAGCAATACAGGCAGGGAAGCCTGTAAGGTGTGGTATTAGGAAAAAGCCTTGGACAGCTCTGGAAAAAATCAGTGCAACTACAGTGACAAAATGAAACGGAGGCAGAAAGTGAGGCAGAGACGCATAGTTAAGTTTTTCGCATGACAATACACAAAACAGCAAGATACTGTTCCATCTGCTTTCATTGCTTCTGCTAGACAGTTAGCTTCTCCATTATTTCAAATATGGTAAAAACAAGAGGGCACAGCAGCTTATTTGCATAAACTTAAAACTTTAAGTGACTAGAACGGAAGAAGCATCAATCAGCATCTGGCATTCGTTGGCAATCCCAACTCGCCCCATACTCCTTCATCCACACAAGGAAAGGCAAGGTAGGATTTCCCTGCCCAGCCCTGGTCAAAATTCTACTTCAGGAATTAATCAGCTTGTTACAAAGAAGAAAAAACACACAGGAGTGGCTTTGTCCTGTCTGTGCTTCCAGCAAAGCCGCCTTAGGCTGTAACATTCACTGCTAGGAGTCTGACAGCTCAGAGTTCAACTGCTTCGATTCCTTTTCTCTTTAAACAACATAGCAGTCCATTTTAAGCCACAAAGCAGAAGGAATAGGTATTATGATTTGTACACACTATAATATTTTTGCACAGTCCATTTTTACTATACCTATCGAAAAAACCCCATTGAGTTACAATCCAACAAGTCCATCAAAGAGATTCACTAGCAGGCAGTAATAAAAAATTAGGAGAGCTCAGCATAGCAGTGATCATGGTGGCAAGTGTGAGAAAGCAATGAACCTTGAAGAAAATAAATTACTAAGCTCTCATTGAAATTCAAGAGTGCTGCCTGAACTACAGCTCTTGAAGTTCATCCTCATTCAAATGGAGCCTCACAAAACAGAAGACATGAGAACTTTGGCAGGTCTAAGTCACGAGAATTTGAAGGGATCTGTAAGACATCTCCCAGGCAGCTTACAGGTGCCTATCTGACAAAGAACTGATGTACAATGATGTTATGAACATGAAGGTACAGCAATTTAATGAACACTGGACTGAGAATGCATCATTGCATACTGGGTTATAAAAAAAATTCTTGTCTGACTAACGGGAACTCATTTACATTGGCTGGTGCTGGAAGAATAAACAGAGGAGCAATATGTTTGAAAAACTGGGGAAGTGTCAGTTTTAAAGCCCTTAATTTTTCTCACAGAGAAGGGGCAAACTTGCTTCGCCAGGCTAAGGACTTGGCAGATCAAAGTACATGACATTTAAAAGTCCCCCTGGAAAACAGCTTGGGAAATACATGCTCATGAAAACCATCTCTGAGATGGACACAGTCTCAGAGAAAAAGAAGGCGGATCCAGGAAGGGAGTCCAAAATAGTCAACAAAGACTTTCCCATTCACAAAATGGCAGGGCTCAGTGATCAGCTGTGTATATACCACATATTTTGTTGATTTTTTTGACATTTTCCCTGAAATATTCTAATTCTGTATACATGACAGAAGTAATGAATTTCAAGGATCACCCAAAGCAAGGGCTGTCTGTCGCGAGAGTTCAGTGGGAGAGCTGGCATGATATGCAGATATCATTGGTCCCTAACTCCCTTAACTTTTTTAAGGTAAGGATTGTCTGTACAGACCCATTTCACTAAAAAATGTTATTACAAAGATACACTGGCAGAAACACCTGCAGAGAGACTATCAGTATACTAATGAGATATATGCATAAAATGAATCAAGAACTGCAGAAAACCTGCAGATAATACTAAACTGCCCCTCGCCTATATGAACACCACTTCAAATATCTTTCTTCCACTTGATATGAAAACAATAATAAAAGCAAACTAAAATACTCCACAAGGCAACTCTCTGACTGAATAGACTGAGAATATACAGGTGCTGTAGGGAGGAAAAGGCTCTCTGGGGACCAAGGGATGGATACAAGGCAGATCTTCATGCAGCTGAAACACTGCTTTTTTAGCACAAGACAAATGTTGTTTGAAAGCAACAGTATTCCAAATGTAGATTTGATTCAGTCTGACTATCAAATTAATTACAGGAAGTCAGAAGAGACTGGCATCTGCATTCTAGCACAGTCAAGAGGAGAAAGTAAAACTCCTTATAAATGTAAGTGCGTTAAATGTCCATTAAACGTACCATCCTCACTGACATGTAATCTGTTTAAAAGCAATTTACTTATTAATCTGTTTTAAAATAAAAAGCCCACAATAAATAAAGTAGGGCAGCAGATTTATCAAATGGGCAGAACTACCATTAAAATGAATTTATTTCCAGACTCTCTCTTTCTACTTGTAATGTTTACTTACATTACAGTAGACGGTATTTCAAAGGCAGGACAGAATGTTCTCATACACTATATCTGGAAATATGCAAGGTCAGCGGTAGTGCCTCAGTATTAGCCAGGTCTTCTTCAGCAGGAGGTTATGCAGCCTCCAACATTATGACAGATCATCACAAAGCACAGCTGAAGGCTGGTATGAACTGGTGAGCCTGGAACAAGGGAATAGACTACTTACATCTGAGTTGGATGAACAATAAGTTCAGGTAAATTTATAGCATTTGAGAACTCGTGGTTTTATTCACATTGAGAAGCCTTCCTCAGCTAGGAATGCAGAGTCATGGCAGTGCCATGAGATTGAGGAAACGAGTCTGAAGAATGACTTCTCTTTGTACAAGGAACACATCTCAGCAATTCCACTCTGGAGTGGTTATATTGGTAAAAAACCTGATGCCAAATCCAACCACTCCCACCAACCCCGATGGCAGAGCTTTGCGATTTCCTATGCTACAAACAAAATACTTTTGAAAGGGCTCTGTCTGTGGGCAATCCTCAGGAGACCTACCGCACCCAGGACACTTCCAGGGACCAAGCCACACACTACTTCTGTTTCAGCTTAAACATGGGTCTTACCCAATGAAAGGCCTGGCTTTCTTCCACTGCAGCTCTATTAGCATTGCCAGCAAAGAGAATTTATGCAGAGAGAGAAAGGACTGGCATTCCTTGTACAATACGGCCAATTGTCTCAGGCTGCCACATTCAGTTAAATGTTTACTTTGTTGTTTCACAACTCAACAGGAAGCGAAAGGTCAGAGAGGCCCCACTGCAGAACAGAGATGTTGACATTCATCTATTCACCCTGAGCCAAGATTCCAGTGGGCGATGACTGCTTTCCAGTTTTTTTCCTCTTCCTCCAGGAGACAGACACCAGGTAGTAAATTAACACTCCAGTAATTCTTCCAGTCTGATTTCACATCCTAGAAGAAACGTTATAAGTCTGAGAGTATTCTATCAAGATCCTGAAAGAGGAATTTTGCCAGGATTTGTTCACCAAGACTGGTTAATGGATAAAGATTAATCTCTTGAGACTACCCTTGAGGACCAGCCTTTTTTGGCACACTTGAAAATGAGAGCTATAGCAAAGACAGAGCCATAAGCATGCAGAGCTTCCTGTGACACAAAACTTCTCTCCGCTTGAAATGGTGAAGACGCTACTCAAATTCTGAGTCCTTCAGAAGCTGCATTTGCCAGTATGAAGGTAAAATAAGAACAACCGTTTAACAGGAATAAGACTGTTATTCTTGGCGTATTATGAACGGACCACCCGCTGTTTTGCTCTCACTCGATGAAGTGTGAATTCACTTGGAGAGCCACTTGGCCACTTAATCTATTAAAAATAGCCAAAAACTTTCTTAACCTGTAAGTACGTATTTTCTTCCTCTGTTCTATTAACACGAGGGAAACAAATCCACCGAGATTAGCCAATAAAAACCTATCACAATAGCAATCACGATATTATTTTCAAGAGGAATATGCATGGGTCAAATAAACATAATGTAATTTTCAGCTAATTGTGAACGTGCTCTGAGCTCGTGAAGAAAACGTGGAATATTTAGTCCTGGCATGAATGAGTCCTGCTCTGATGAAACTTTGACCTCTTCGTTTCTGATGGTCTGAGCGGCCAGACAGTTATCGGGACACTGCCTTGGATGGGATGAGTCATTCCTTAGCAACACCTGTTTCTCTCCACTGACTACCAAGGAAACCGAGACAACCAGCTCCAAAGCAGAAGTCTATATTTGGACAGGCAAATCCTTCCTGCTGTTTCTTCCCGAGCACAGCATGCAGTTCACAGATTAATCAACAACTATAGGATCTGAAGAGACTGGTACCTGCAGAGTCTGGGAAATTTCATCTTCCTCAAAGACCATAACCTCGAAAACACAAAGTGAGACCTTTTCCAGCATACACAGGGGAATCCCATATCAGGGGGGGACACGACACCCAAAAACTCCCACCATGGCTGACTGTATTAACCAAACCTTCCACCTTCTGAGCTGCTTACGCATAAAGTAAGCAGTACTTGTTCTGTAGCTGGTTAAAAGCATGGAAGCCCCATTGAAACTGGAGAGCAACCTGTGCACTCTTCTGAGATGGTGAGCATGTATCCAACCCCTGGTCTCATTAAAGAGGCTGAAAAATCTACCATTGACCTAAGGGGGCAGCAGGATTACACATCTGACTGGAAAAGCACAGATTTCTTGAGGACTGTCCAGTCTATAAACAGCCAGTGACACACTGAAAATCCCTAGACACGACTCAAAAATCTTCCTCACCAAGCTGACGGGAACATTCCTGGACCAACTATTCTGGCCACAAGTACTCTCCTCATCACTGGATGTGAGCTCTGTCATTCACAGCAACCTATGCCAGTAGACTCCTGACTCCTCTACGTTCTGAGGCAAAGCTCAGTTTTTACAGATCAGACCTGATCAGCCAGACTGGGCTCTTCACTTCAAAAAGGTCAAAAGTCTTCAAATAGTCTTCAAGTTCCCATATGACTATGGGAATGAATATATGGGTATATTTTGACAAGTCAGCAGCATTTTCATTCCCAAGTCAAAACTATTACGTGAGCAAAGAAAATATTTTCCTATACAAACTATCTTATGTCCCATACTATCCTATTCAAACAGCATTTTAAGCTATGTTTGGAGACTGAAACACCACCACTGATAACTCACAAATGGGTAATACGATACAGAGTGCTTTAACAATATTACTGTATTCCATTCTAATTCCACTGAGACACTCCATTTTACAAAATGGGAAATTGAGATGCAAAAGGGCTATTACTGTACTGCATTTGTAATTTCATGTTATGTAAAAAAGTACTGACCTCCTGTTGCAGAAATAACGCAAGCAGATTTAGAATTTACATTTTGCTCACAGTGTCACCTAAGATCATGTACAACATGAAAGATCAATTCATTTTTCTTCAAAATGACTCAGAAAAGACCATGACACAATAAAAAATTTGTCAGCAAGATTTCTTGGAACATTGGACATCTGCCATGTTACTCAAGAATGACATGAATCTCAGTCTCTTGGCTAACACAGAATTTAAATAGGAACATCCACAGTGGTTTTTAGAACATGCCACCATATTTTACTCTAAAATCAGATACTTAGGTGTACTTGAGTGTTTCATTTGGCTGACTGTAAATACAGCTTTTCAGAGCTGAATCATTACAGCTTGATGACACCCAGTAAACAGTAATGACTCCTGCTCTCATGCAAACAAGTGGGCAAAAGTTAACGAGAAGAGCCTCAGTGACAGAAATGAGCTGTGCTCCATTAGGACACTGCCCCTCATCTTTTGGACCTCCTCAGAAGGGAAATTTGAGAGCATGCAGCAGCAGCAGCAGAACAGAACAAAGATCTAATGTATTCTGTGAAGAGCCTGAAGAAACACCACCTCTGTAGAGCACAGAGATCTCGTGCTCATCTCACGGTGCAGACCACATTAAAACGAAGAGTATAGTGGGTACACTTCTTCTAGCCCTCTGTAACACTCAGCATTTCAGGCTGTGACCCAAAGCCTAATTTAATACAGCATAGGCGTGCAATGTCGGCTCTTGTGCTGAGAAGACTGCTGTTAAGGTGTGAGAAAGTACACAAGCTTAAAGATACGCAAGGTAAGAAAAAGCAAAATCATGGACAGAAGCACAATCATCAAGACATGAATAACAGGCCAATGATTCAAGGAAAGAAATACTGACATGAAAAGGTAACACAAAGCCAAAAAATTCTAACAAGAAAAAGAAAGCAAAGAAATTCCATGTTTTGTGCCACTTCTACTCTCTGTGAGGTCCCAGTGCTCCTGCAGATGTTCATGCAAGTGCTCTTCTCCCCTGATTAAGATTCACTAATATCCTATCACAGTTGGAGAAAAGTGTTGGCACGAAAACAAGTGCCACACATCTTCCTTTACAGCCCTCCAGAAGATTCATAAGCAATTATTTAAAAGTCATAAAATTGTTCATCTATGGGGGTGAGTCAGAGAACTAGGAAGTTGCTCATATTCCCGATCATCTATGTGGATCTTACAGTCTTTTGGCAGGATTCCTACAAGACCAAAACTATTTCTAAGACTGATTGCTTTGTGACACAAGCTTCTGTTGTCAGCTGATTAAAGAGATACTGTAAGAAGGAGAGAGGTGAGGCCCAGGGTACTGAGGACAAACACACACGCTGTTTCACTGGCCATATTTACTTTTACACATACATTGTGAACATATTTCCAACAGCCTATTACCACGCAATTGAATGCAAATAACAGTTTTCTGATGTTATGACAGTTTAAAAAAAAAAAAAAAACACAAAAAAAAACCCCACACTGTTATGTTTATAAGCATAAACACTCAAAATTATTGATTACAAAGATTAATATTATCTACCATTTGGTAACACCTAGGAATGAATATGGCAAAATATTTTTAAAACACTACCTGTATCTGTAAAGGTCTTCCAGGGACCTTAGGAGCTTGGTTTTTTTGTTTGGTTTGTTGTTTGGTTTTGTTTTTGTGGTGGGTTTTTTTTCTGTTTGGTTTTTTTTTTTTTTTTTTCCTTCCCTCAGGAACTTAGCTGAGTACTAATAAAGGCATATCGGTGTTAGACTTCTTTCTGGATGCTAGGTACTGATATAGATTGAACATCATCCAAACGGTATATAATTCATAGACATATGCTACAGTCATTTCCTGCAACACACACTCTAAGCAAGCTAAAAGTAAACTTCATCTTTCCTGGAGCTTTACTCCCATTCAGTCTTAATGCCTGTTCTTTATATTAAGTGGTTCCTGATAGCACGTCGGTAGAATCTGGAAACGAAAGGCTGTTCCTCAGTCATGCATATGCTATGTGCTAAGAAGTTCATTTCATTATTCATACATTCCCAAAAGAGGCCAGATGGACATGGGCATGACTATAAAACAGCTTCTCTAGTAGTTTTCATATGGGGATTATTTCTTATCGGCAGGATGGGGAAGCTTTATCCATCCATCAGAAACCATCAAGGGGCCATTGGCTCCTGTTATGATGACATCAGAGTAAAACTACTCATGAATGAATTTTTCAGATTGTACAAAGATGGTTATGACCAACAGAGGAAGAATGTAGTGCCTCAAATTCTGATATTTGTGGGATCTAGATTCATACTACAACACTAATACACACATAGCAAGCTTTTACTCATCTTTAGTAACCACAGCGCGATGGTAGTAAACTGTGATGCTC
Organism: Morus bassanus; assembly: GCA_031468815.1. NCBI lineage: Eukaryota > Metazoa > Chordata > Aves > Suliformes > Sulidae > Morus > Morus bassanus. The sequence goes on along the minus strand of CM062587.1, from coordinate 10,014,734 downwards.
TTGAAAAAACCATGGTGTTTAACAATATCAGTTAGCCAAGTCTGGTTACACTTTTTGGCATGAATCGCCAGAGAATGCCTGTTTTTAAAAGTAGCTGCTACAATCACAGCTATATATGAGAGATTGGCAATGCCTTTGAAATATAACTTCATACCTTCATAGGCATGTTTGCAGCTGAAGGCAAACTGAACTGAAAACAAGCCATGTGAGTTGGAATACAAACTGTGACATAGAAAATTCCAACCATCTTGTCAAGCAGCTCCTCAGATGTGAAACAGATTCTGGAAAAGCTGTCTCTTAGCATTCGTGGTTTGCAGTAACCAATAGCCCAAAGCATTGGGCTCACAATGAATAAGCAGGAAAGAGAGTGCTTAGGTATTTCTGACTCACTAAGTCCTGCGCACCACTGTGCGGTGCTAGAGACCGAGACTGGCTTGGCCTTCACTCCCAGATGACTCTGCAGCACTTGCAGTCAAGACTAGAACAGAGCCTGTTTGCCCTCACCTTTACTTGAGGAATGCATACGATGCTTCACTCTGCGCTGCCCATCACACAAACTCTCCACCCATACAGAAGTGTGATAAACAGCCTCAGACCACCTGCAGAAATTCAAAAGAAAGAACTGCAAGGATATACAAGTGATACACAATGACACAAATTCTACCCTATCACTGCTTTTCTTCCGGGCGCACAGGTCCAACAACTCGGCCAGCTCTCCAAGCCACCAGTTCACAGCCATGCCACACTAACTCTGGCACAGTGTTGGCAGACGGGGCAGGGGGCAATGCCTGTTTAATCTAGTTTACAGAGTACAGCTCTTGCATATCTAACTACCGCCTTGGATTAAAATTTTTAAGCTCTGCCCAGTAATAATGGTTATCAGTTCACACTTTACAATGAAATCCAGCATTCCCAAAAAGAAGCCAGGAGTTTCACTGAGGTAGAAATAACATGGAAACATAGAGGCTGATTCTCAACTATCTCTGCAAAGTTAAAAGTAATTTCTTGCTAACTTTGCCTCTTTAAAAACTTTCTAATCATCATTTAGCATTGTATTTTAAGTTGACCACAGGAAGCACAAACGGGAAAGACCAGGAGAAACCCTCAGGCACTTCCTGCACTAGTGACAAAAGCACAATGCAAAATTGCTAATAAAATGCTTCATGTTTAGGTTATGCTGCTTCTTCCTTTTAGGCAAGAAATATTTTTTCATCAAAAATCACAGTCTGGAAGCAACAATGCCCACCCTCTGCGTCACTATGTCTGCCTAGACTCAGAGCTGCTTGGAGCGTGTCTCCAGTAAACCAAGTCTGGGAGAAAACTCTGAGAATGAACCAAACCAAAGCCAAGCTTTTAATTTTTCCTCCCACTCTTCAAGCAGAGTGGGTGCTTAACAGTCACTTAATCTACTAGGCCACCCTTTGCTGAAAGGAAATTACCTATACTCCTTTTCACTAGCCTTGTAATCACTTGGCTGATGGAAGAAAAAGCTCAATGGTCCCTTTAAGGAGAAAGCAGATGATTCAAGCATTCCCATGTTAAAAACAGACACTACAAACAATAGAAAAGGCCACAAATTGTTCCCCGATTGCCACAGCTATGCAATACATCCCCCCCCCCCCCCAATGACAGTTAACAGTGAATTCTCTCTTCCTGCTCAGACATCTAGGCAATAAAAGCAAGAATACATACAAAAGACAAAACGTTCACAAAAACTTTTGCACAAGTATTAATCCCTTTTTTCCTTCCCATGCTGTCTACAAGGTAGCCTAAAGGGCCTTACTTTAAACTCGTGGAGCAAAATCTGTAACTGTTAGGCTAAGTCTCAATGGTGTGTTTGCTCAAGCTACAATTCGACCCTGAAGTAAGAGTTGGGCATGTGCTAGCAATTCATTTTCCATCCCTGCTTCATTTCCACAGACAGAAAAGGAATATGCGTGCCAGCAGGTAGACAGAGCACACTCTATTTTAGGTACCTGACCTGGATGACCGGAGAAGCAGGATCTTGAGGTGTCTGCTCCTTAATCTGGACACAGCATCTGATCTCAGCTGAGCATCTGACAGAGATGCTTCTCTGCACTGTTCCCTTTCTCATGATGATTTGTGCTTGCCTACTCTCACAGAAATCTCTACGTCCTAAGTAATCAGTACACTTCTCTACTGTTCCCCACAGTTCCTGACAATCTCGAACACAAAAAGACTAGAGAGCAAAGGTTTAGTGTTCTTAACCATAAAGGTTATTGCATGTGTAGTCACACAACTCACAAAGGCAGGCGGGGTGGGGGGAACCCCCCACCACCAAAAATCCCCCACACTGGACTCGGAGAAAGCTTCCATTAGTTTGGGACAGGTTTTAGTGAAGACTTCAAGATGTTCTCACAGCTCATTGAAAAAACATCACCCAGGTTTTCTCTTCAGGTAAACACGGAGTCTTAGTAATCTCTCATTTAATGATGGTGGTTACCACGCAGGCAGGACTCGTGTGCACATTTCTGCGAGCTTTCTAGTGTTCAATACTGTCCGCAGAGCCTTCAATATTCCTTCCTCAAAAAATGCTACTGATTTTGCCACAAGTCTTGCTACTGGGAGGGCTTTCCTGTAGTATAAGGAAACACTACCTATGTTCAAATCCTTCAGCAATAAGCTATTGACTCTTCTGTGTCACTATAGAAATCAGAAGACGTAGACTTTTTTCCACAAGAGGATATTTTCTAGAAGGCCTAGATAGGGTGGGGCAGACTGCAGCAGGAGAATCTTGCTTGTGCCGAGTGATTTCAGAGTGCAAGAGACAGATAATGTACATGAATCAGCAGTGCCTTGGGCTCCAGTTGTAACAGCATTTCTCTCCACATCAGGAGGAAGATCGTGTGCCTGACAAGAGCTAAAATCAGGCAAGGAATGTAGCTTTCTAAATCACCTTCTAAGCTGAGGGACTGCAAATCAAGGAGTTCAGTGAATTTGTTGTCTTCAGCTAATGTGCACACAACAAAAGGCGTGATGGATCCCCGGGGCAAGAAGAGGAGATAAGCCCTCCAAAATGCCCCTGGTCTTTCAGCTCCTTAACAGCATCTTGGTAGCACCAATTCAAACTAAATCAGTTCCTCTAATCCACAGTAAAAAAGTTTTAATGCCACATTCCTTCTGAAGGAAGTTTATCTTGCCTGATTTTTCACTAGTACAGGTGACCCACAGGCATACCCCAGACTAGTCTTCTTTCTACCCTCTCTTTTCACAAAGGCCTAACTCCACCGGCATTATTCCTCCTGGTGATGGATCCACGGTACTCTATTTGCAAATTCTTCCAGACTGCGTCTTTCTGCTGCAAGATGCTGAGAGCATCCATAACCTCATGACAAGATGACACCAAAAGTGACATCAGAACGTGTGTCCATAGCATTGTATCCACGATACATGAATGAGTGCAGGTGGCAGTGCAGTTACTGTGTGGGGCAGTGGACAGGATCATCACAAAGATGGCAGCACTGTTCTATAGGCAAGTCTTGAACATAGATATGTTCATAATGAATGTCTGCCACATCTGAAAAATCATAGAATAACTTCGGTGGGTTTTACAAACAGCGAAGCCCACCACTCCTGGCTGAAAAGACCACATCAGTTAAATGTATTCCAGCTGATTAGCATAAACCCTTTTAGAATGATTGTTACATTACATTACATTCCCCCATTACAGAACATTCCACACTATAGTTGCTTCTCTGAGCAATGATGTCTTCACTGTAACCTAGAGAAACATGCAAAGTAGTTTATGTAAGAATACATTAAAAACATCTTCCATTTGGAATATTTTTATGTGCTGAGATCAAACTCAATTATGTCCTGGTGAAACTAAAAGTAAGGCAGTTTCTTTTTGCTTCAGAATAGGGAGTATTCACCAAGATTTAACATATTATGGCATATGGAAGACATCTATCTGTCCTGAGTCTCGAAGCCTTTGAGATCTGCCACCCTGCATCAGCAAACTCAAGCGCTGGTAGTATCATCATGAGCAAGCTTTAAAATAAATAAATAAACAAAAGAAATCATTTTAACAAGGTTTTAACTGTGTCTAGAATCTGCTGTCACCTATGTGAGGATGCAGAAGAAACTCATACAACCTGGGGCCTATATTCTACATAAGGAGTTCTCCCCAAGGTAAAAAAAGCACTCTGTGTTATATATTCTTTCTTTCCAAGTCTTACTGAAAACCTGTAAACATTCAGTTTCATTGTACTGAGAATTTGTATGGTAGCTAACTAGAATATATGAGAAAGTGAATATTCTTATAAATTAAAAGATTTGGAGGAATACAATGTAGTATCATTCTCCTACTTTCTCAGGCATGCCTATCCTATCTCTTAGCAAATATGTATCCTGGTAATTGTTTTCCTGATGATGCAAGTGTTCCTTACTACTACAGGCAACGTTCTGTTCCTGATGCTAGTGACAGACAGACTCATGAAAGACTTAAGTAGCTAGGGGAAAATAAAGACATTAGAACTGCCTTTAACTGTTTGTCTTTCTTGGGCGATGCCATGCCTATTTTGCCCTCTGAAAAACAGATATTTAGGGACAAATATGCCTCAGAGTTGGCATGTTACACCTAAAGATTGATTCTTCCAGGTTGGCCCTTTCCCTTTTCATGCAGCCTACAGCACATTGCATTACAAATAACAGATATTGCTTCCTGTATACAAAGCCATGTAAAATGAGATTTCAGGAAATAATTTTTTTTTTTTAAATCCACGAAATAAATTCCACACACACACACACACCAACTGGTTTTCTGTTTAAGACTCATAGACTGCCTGCAGGTACTGCTGTGCTCTCTCTGCCTCCGGGAAAGGAGATAAATCTTATCAAGGAATAATTAGAACAGGGAGCAAACTCTACTGTCAGCTGAGCCAATGCAGGTATACCCTGTTACAGTTCCCTCGCTTACCACTGCTTACTTGCTAAATAAACTGACCCAATGAGTCAGTCATTGCAACAAAATGATGTAATGCGTAAAAATTCTGAACTAGTAACCTCCAATATTCTTTGAACACTCGGGAATAACCCTGGCATTAGTCAGGGAGCAGCAAGTACAAGCTGCCACTGCCTTGGTGAGTCACGAACAAAAAAGACTTGGCATCTCCTACAGCTTTGTGTAACCCTCCTCCTCATGTTCTTCCACTACAAGCCAATGTTTCCCAAACTGGGCACATAGTATGAGCACATCTGTGATGCTGGCTACATCCCTACTATGTCCTGTCAATGACTCATCCAAATGTGCTCCATGACCTGTGCTCCTCTGCATATACATACTTCTGTCCATTAAAACAGATCCATTTCTGCATTGGATCCTTATCCAGATAACCTTCACCTGAAGACAATTCAAGTGTCTAAGTTAAGCAGTCTAGTCTTATGCTTCCTGCAGGTGTTTTGCATCAACAGAATTCACTTCCAATCCCTCATTAAATCTACTGAATTACAAACAGCACTTTTCCAATTATGCAGTCTTCGCTGGCTTTGTCAGTCCTTCTGTCCAAAGGCAAACTTCAAAGCCAGCTGTCTTGGGAGATGTTTCTGAAAGCTTCTCCTTCAAGAGAAGCTGTAGATGAACACCAGGCCTACTCAAAATGTCTGGATATTTGTCAAGGCCAAACATCCACCAGATTGTCTCCTACAGGTCTTTCCTTGCAGGAATTGCCAACTGAACCTTTTGAAAGCTTCTCATTCACTTAAAATAAGCACTGAACACAATCTAGAGACATCTGCCAGTGTCTAGGGAGGAAGGGCCTCTAGAAATGCAGGATGTATGTTACAGTTACACAATATTAATAGTTTTAAGAAACGTAAGGCAGGGTTGCCCGTTGTATTTAATTGCAGACTAGAATGGATTCAGTCAGCGCTTAGATGAATGTATCACGTAAGGTCTGAAAAAGGGGTGGACAGTTTGGTTTGGGCTTTGGTTTTTTTTAAAGTCGAAACTGGTTCAGGAGTTGAGCACAAGAGAGAGTTAACATCTCCAAAACAGACAAATGCCAGCTAGAATAGATGTTTACTTTCTGCAGAAGCAGCACCTTCTTCAAGTTGGTATTTGTCTCAACCACTACAGATAGTAGATCTCAATGGACATGCATAAGAATTTATAGCTATTAAAATGACAATTAATTCAATAAGACTTCCTCTCTCTATACAAAACACAAAAGCAAAGGTTTTCTCTACCACCCTTCCTGCTTTTCTGATGCTGTATTTCTCTGCATGGATCACTAAGACAACAAAGAGACTGAAACTGCAGCGATCCCACAACACTCCCAGCAGGCAAGTTTATGCAAGGTAACTGTGCAAGAAGCTCTTATGAAAAAAAGCAGCACAGAGAAGAACATGAAGTGCACCATCAAGGCAAGCAGAATCCTTGGCTATGTGATCTGCAATTCAAACAGTTGATTCTTTGCAAAATGAACTCCCTTGTTTCCTCCCAAATCCATGGTAGCTGCTGGCATTCTGTAAGAATTTCCCATTACGCTTTGTGATACCGTAAAATACCTGGATGCACTGCAGAGGGATGTCCATCTCTGTGTCTAGGAACTACAGCTGCTCTCTTGCACCAACATACACCAATGACACTAATCATACTATGCTTACGATAACTGGATTCATATACATCGCTTTGTAATCATTCACCAAAAGATGTACAGGACAATGAAAGCAGAAATGGGAAATGCATTATCCCATGCAGGTATCTAGTAAAGAACTGAAATATCATTTCCTAAAGGATATTTAGAGAACCTTTACTGTGAAAGCAGAAGCTGAAGCCGCTTCTACCACTGCTTCAAAAACACACTTTAGAAAAGAACTGTTAATCCTATCCCTAGCTTCTTTCTTTCCAATTATTCTTCCCATCCAGCCCCAGCTCTAAATTGAATGTAGGAATTCAAGGTATGTTGCAGAGGGGCAGCGACTTCCCCCTTGCACTTTGAAATGGAGAATAATCCTTTTGCTGCTCCAGGTCATGGTTAGTCTGACAAAAAACAGAAAAGCCTTCTTTGGTCCCAAGAATGCTCCGCTTTTCTTCTCCATACAAAACATTAAGAGATTTTAACTTCTAATTATTAAAAATCTAACTCGAAATTGCAAACAGCTTTCATAAAAGATGCCTGGAAGAAAACACCTTAGTATTTGCCAAATTCTCACATAAACATGTATTTACTTATTTGAAGGCTAAATACTTGAAAGCTGGCAAGGCCAGGATGCAAGGCAAGCTGTGCTGTTTTACCTGCCAGCTCCAGTAAGCCCGGAGAGTTAGCTTCTCAGCAACATGGGCCCAGATCTCTTAAATCTGAGGTGGAAAGAAAAGGAATTAACATGTTCAATTAAGAAAAAGAAACTGGTGTTATCCGCGCAGCTGGGAATTTGTGTGTATTTGGACAGCAGACCTGGGTTAATGCTCCTCTAGCCTCTACAGTTTATACAGTTAAATCAGAGTGGTAAAAAAGCTTAAATGGAAAAAGAACAAATATCAACGGATAAAAATCTCAGACCCCCAGCAAGCAGTTTCTTACACTACTGAATAAAGTACCCTCACTAACTGCATATGCTCTTTGCAGACAGGCAGTGACATCTGGCTGACACAGTGGTTCCCAATATCCTCTGAGTCACACGAGTGAAGCTGTGAAGCTGCAGCTTCTGCACAGCCCTGACGTCCAGTGTTTGCGACAAGGCTGTGGGAGCAGACTAACAAGGGAGAAGGGCAAACAGCTGAGCAAGTAATTCCCCTCTGATTAGTACGCACTGGGCTATATGCATCACCTCCCACCTCAGACAGAGACAGGAGCTTCTGAGAACCCCAGGCTCTCCATCACTGGAGACTGTTCATCTCCAGTTTTTGCTCTGCATTTCTGTAAATCTATTTGTCTTCCTCACTAGCAGCTTTGTGGACTTCCATTTTATTATTCTTAAGGATGCAGAGAGTTAGCCTGACAGTGTTTCTGCTTCTTAAAAATCAGCTCGGGACCTTTGTGCTGCTGGCCCTTGACGGGCATGAGCGCATTTTAGAAAGGGTTGGAGGAGGCAGATATTAAAAGTATACCTTGCCTTGCCAACTTTCAACAAAACAACAGAGCACACATTAACCTCACGCTGACTATTCCTTACAGAACTTCTCCATTCCCTTAGTCTCTTTGGTCAGTAAGAAGCAGAAATGGTTTGTCTCCAGAACCACTGGTAGCTTGGTAAGCATTCCAGCTTTCCCTCTCAGCATTCTAAGCAGAAGAATCAACCACAAAGGGTTTTTTCCTTTTCCTCTGATTAACATGCACACACACACACGCGCGCGCGCACAAGTTTACACATGGCAAGCACCACACATACTTTGGTATTGCTTAAGAAACATCTGGGTTAGGCAAGCAGAGGCTGGAGCAATGGGAATCACCTTACTGGTTCTATGAAAGACTACCTACAAACGAGGCCACGAGGTGAGGACAACTGTTTCTGAAGTTAGCGCATTTGTCACAGCAAGGGGAAGCTGCAAAGCAAACTTTAGCTGCCTGCTGTGACAACTCCAGAGCACTGAGCCCAACGCCAGTAACTGCTCTAACTTCCGAACAGCACCACGATGAATAATGGCCGTCATTGCACAAGCACAGAAAGAGATAGTCTCCCCATTGCTGGTAGCAATAAAGGAGTAGCTATTCTGGACCCAAAAAAAGGATCCGTCTAATTCTGTGTCTTGCCTAAGGGAGTTGCCAATACCAGCTTCCTTAAAGCAGGATGTAAAAAAAAGCCCTACAGATAAGAGCTTTCCTCACAGAGAAAGAGCTAACCTGGTTATCGAGTTTCCTTTGTGCATTGCCCCATCACTTTGAGCCAAAAAGGCCAACACCACCCACTGCACTCTAAGTGATCCTCCTGGCTCCAATGCCTCTCTCTATGATGTGGAAAACCCACCACCAACAGACTTATGCCAGAGCCTCTTAAAGGTCCAGCTCCCACTTCATAACCTCGGCAAATGTCTGAACTAGTAGTTTTATGACTGGAGAAAATTAATCCCCAGCAAGGACAATCAGCAGGTGACCACAGGAGGGGACCACTGGTGAGACAGGATTGAGCACGGGTGGAAATGCCAGTATTTAAGAAATTCTCTAATGTGGGTTTTAGATAACAGCCTCTCTCAACTTCAGGTAAGGTACAAACGGGGTTGAATATGGCTCAGCAGGCTGCCCTCCTATCCACGAGGGCTTACCTGTTCTGAAGGGAATTTCTCTAGGAACTCTGCTGACTAGTTATAATGATGCTTTAAGCATACAGTACTGCAAGAGTCTAGCCAAATGAAAGTAAGTATTGCTAGTCACAGGTACTTTTTCTGGGGCTGGAGTCGACCGTTGCAAAGAACTGTGGGCAGACTGTTCGGCGTTGCTACCAAGACAAAGCACTTGTGGACTGTCCCCTCTAAGACAAGTGGCAGCTCCTAGGGGCCAGTGAGGGCCCTCAGAAGGCTGGCAGTGCCCTGGGACTCATCTAACCAAGTCTGCAGCAGCCTTGAAGAACATGTGCGGCACGATCCTTCTCACTCGGTTATACACAGATGAAGCACAATTGCATTTTCCGTGTTTCCACAGAAAAGCAGCACTGAAGGTGACACTTAGGCTCAGCTTTTCTCTCATTTCTGTTTTCCAGTCTAGTTTCTTCAGAGACCGCAGCCAGATCTAACATACTTAAGAGGCGGGCTAGCCTCTTCTGAATCCTATCCAACCTGAAATACTGGCTTTGCTGGCCAGAGGCCCAGGTGAGGCTGTAACTGTGACACTACATGCAGTACCTTTGCTTAACCTTTTCCCTCCCACATTGCCAGAATGCATTTCAGATGTTTTGACATCTTAGCAACACAGATGATTTCATATACAGCTTTTTATTTCTCTTTTCAGTTGAGCATGCCTAACGCAGTGCTCTGCGGCAACTGCAATCAGTACAGTCCCCTCCAAACTCTGAGTCAGATGCTGGGCTGTCTTGCAAGCCTTCAGTCTCCCCAGTGTCCCCAGGGCCAGAGGCTGGTGCGCCAAGTGCCTCCAGCCCGTCTCAGGGAGGGGCTCACAGCACCCTCACCTTTGGCCAACTGCTCGCTCTGTTCCACCCCTCCTGAGTCAACCTCAAGGAGCAGCCAAGTGAGCAATGTCCTTTTCTCTCTCACCGTTTGGTCCAAATAAGAGCCTGTAGGCTTACACACATAGAGAATTCAGGTTCTTTGCACAGACTTACATTCAGACAGAGAATCCTGCAACTTCATGATAACTTGAGATGCTTATACCCATTCCTCTAGCCATGCCACAGCTAGCTGACTTAAAAAAAAAAAGTTAAACTAAGTATTCAAACAAATTCCTGGTACGTGTTATCAGCAGCTGGCTCTGGCCGTTGTGAAACTCATTGTCTTTAAACACAGCAGCCATTCAGGAGTTTCTGTTCTTAGCTCCTTATGGGGGAAGATGATTTATTCTGAAATTTTAAGAGGGCTTTACTCACCCACCATAAAAAAATCCAACTTACACTAATACATGTAATTCCTCAGTCCACCATTTTTAGAAGGGAACTTTTGAAAAGTTAATCGCTGTGTTGGTTTTAAGTATTGCGAAAGCAAACAATGCACATATATTCTGGGCAGGGTCATCTGGAAAAATGACATTCAAGCGAGCTGGGCAAAGGCACTCCTAAAGCTTTCTGTTTTCCTGTGCTTAGTACAAATTGGATCGTATGACAATTTGGGTGGGAGAGACCTCAGGTGGTCTCTAGTCCAACCTCCTTCTCCAGGTGGGATCATCAGCCATTACGTCAGACCAAATTGCTCAGGCCGTGATTCAGTCTGGTCTCAAAACCCTTCAGGGGCAGAGACTGCACAACCCCTCTGAGCAGCCTGTTCCAGCGCTGGACTGATTCACTGTGAGGAAGTGCCCTCTTACAGCCAGCTACAGATGACAAAATGGTCTTTTCAACCACAGAAATTTTTCTTCTGACCGTTTCCCCCTTAGTTTCCTAACTTTCATAGCGGCATACTCATCTTCTCAAACTCCTTCTCTCATCTGACTCCTGCTTGCCGCCTCATTCCTTTTGCCTGCCTTTGACCTCTCACCTTCACCACACCATCCCCTATACTGAAAACAGCTTGCTGCTTTTTGCTTAGAAACCCTCCTGGAATTTCTTGCTCTCATTCTCTCCTCAGTTTATTCCTTAAATCTTCTCAGCTCTAAGGATGACTGCAGGTTCCTGCAAAGAAAGATCCCATGTCACCTTTTCTGCTTGAATTCCTTGGTGCAAGATGAAGACTGCCCAGGACTTTTCCACTCTGCAGGTAACTGCATCCACAAGCAGCACTGGAGTCTCTCCTTCATCTCCTCTGCAGCATTCCTCAGGGCATCACAAAAAATCTCTCGTAAGCAGACACCGTGAACAGCAACTACCTTGTTTTCAGCTCCTGCCCTGGAAGACTACCGGACAACTTCTACCGTGAGGCAGTACTGTCAACGACTCCTGTGATACGTGCTAGTTTCTACAGAACTTCGGGCAGATGAGAGATGTAGCCCAGCTGTGCAAGCCACCCCTGAAGGAATTCCAGGTGAATTCAAAGTAACGTATGGAAAATGCTGACACACTGCTTCCCCACCCCCACCCAAGGGGAAAAGGATTTAAACTTTACAACAACAACAAAAGATTACAGACTGGGATATCCCAGCTACCTTAAATCTGACTTCAGCAGTCAAGTCTTACTTCAGGTGACTCAGGGTTACTCAACTATCAGGACAAATTATCAAGCCAACCCTTTCACTCTGACACCAAGAAATAATGACTCTCGTGACATTTCTTCCTGTTCACTCGCTTGCCAAATAACATTGTTGGTATCTTCTTTACAAAATAAACACCAGCTACCAGAACCTGATGTACAACCAAGCTGCTCCAGCTTCTCTCAAGTACAGATAGCAATGGTGCAGTTTAAGTAATTTCCCAGAAACTGTATATTCAAGTGATTAAATACACTTAACATAACTTCTGTTATATTCTTAGGCATCTCCATTTTAAAAGAAGCAAAGCAGCCTCTGAAAATGCCATATAGCAAAAATACCCTGGAGAATCACAGGCATCCTGGAGCTCTGAGGTGAGATACAAAGCCCTGCTACCCGGTCTGGCCCAGCCACCTGGCAGTGAAGTGAATTACAGACCAATCAGCCTTACAGATACAGATGGAGACTTCAGCTCTTCATGCAATCTTGAAGAGGAAAAGGGAAAGCTTAAAATAATCTCTCTTATCTAGGCTGAGTCTAATCCTACTATCCATGGCAGTTTCAAAGCACATATTGAAGGGCACTAGGAAGTGTGTCAGGTATCACACAGCAATTCCTCAGCAAGCGAACAGGTGGGGAAGGCATTATACCTGGGACATTTACCAATATGCTTCTCGCTGAGTGCCCTACAGTGGGGTTCCCTACTTAAGAACCATTTTATCCCCACCAGACAATGTGTTCTAATGCTGTACTGTAAATTTTGTTTTACACCAAACGTGATTTGTTTTACATAATACATAACACCTTACATCCTACATCCCTGTGTACTGCCTCCGACAGAACCCACTAGCAAACATGGAAGTAAAATGTGTTAGAAATGGGGCAGAGGAACCTTCACCTTCTGTCCACCATCTGTTAGGGATTCAGCAGTCGGCTCTAGTGACATGTCACAGATGATAGGCTGATGGTTGGCTACCTCCTCCAGGCCCTCCTCTTCCTTCCTTGGACAGGGAGACATGGGGCATGCTGGACCATCCCTTCAGAGCTACCACGAGCTCACCCTGCCCTGAAGGGGCACCTTTGCTGGTGACTGTACTGGAACACGGGCTGCTTAAAGCCACCTGTTCCTTACACCGTGTGTTTGTTTTAAAATAACCCATAACCAACTCATGTTATAGACTGATTTAAGAACCTCCAAGACATAAAACGTAATGCATGTTCTCCAACAACTCCCAGGAAAATGCCCGGAAAGCAAACTAAAAAGCCTGAAAACAGCTGCTGTGCTGACTGCTGAAATCTGCTAGCCATGCTCCTGCTCAGCGCTCAAGCAGTAGCGATGCCCCCACCCCAGCAGATGGAACAGCATCCTAACCTACACTACCTCAAACTAATTTGCTGGTGGCTCCCACTAACACAAGCATACACTTTCATTCCTCAGCAATCTCTTTTTACACTGAAAATGGTTGAAGGAGCTGAATAAAAAAAATAAATTAATTAATCTTCCTTCCCTCCAACCAGTAACACAGTAATCACAAACAAGCAAGGGCTGTTGCCATTTCTCAGAGAAAGTTCTGTAAAAGCAAAACTGTGTAAGTACATCAAAACTATCTAAGTACATCAACTGGACAAGAACTGCAGTAACATTTCAAAGACATTATCTGTACGTTGGCAGGGAAAGTAACTCCCATGGCCTCTACTTGCTTTAGGAAGCAGAGGAGCTTCAGCGCAGATAACACAAGCTAACGCACTTAAGGAAAATCAAGGTAAGCTAGGCCTACACAACACTGAACCCAGAACTGGCAGTAACAGCTCAGAAAAGAGACCGCTAAGTCATGCACGACAGCCCTCCACAATCAGCGGCTCAAACTGGGACAGGTGCCAAAGACAGACAACAAAAACTAGAATGATACAGCCAATCAGACAGAGCATCTGTCCCACGCGTGACTCTGGTTGCTGCCCCAAGGGTGATGCGGAGAGAAAAGCAACTGCGACGACGAGAGGAACAAGGACTCATGAGGAGAGACCGACATGGCTGGGATTTCCATCTGGAGGGGAGAAGGGTGCAGAAGACCGGAAGGATTACAGTTCAGGTTAACAAAACCCACAAAGGCAGTAAACAAGCTGAACGTGGAGACCTCACCATATGTAGTTATTTGCCAGACCCAGTAATTTTAGAAGTGCGGGCTCCTGCGGAAACTAGCAGCAAATTGGGTTAGAGCAGATAAAAGAAAACACTTTACACTGCGAGCAGGGAACTCCCAGAGCCTGCTCCCACCAGTGGCAGTGGAGGCAGGTTCAAAATGGGACCAGATAAATGCCTGGAAAACTGATCTGTAACCAGAAAATACAGGATCAGGCAGGGATGTAACCCAATGACGACAACTGTGGCTTCTAGGGGAGTGCAGGAGGACTGGACCACAAAACTTTCCTATGGCTCCCACAGGAGTCTGACTACTGGCTTAGATGGACTGTTGGTCTGACCCATTTGGGCATTTCTCATGTTATTTTCATTCCCAACACAAATCTCTTGGCTTTAGTTGGATCCACAGCCAAACGGATGATTCAAATTCAGAACTTCGATTTGCGCACTGTCTCGATATTCATGCACACACACAAGACCCTGAGCGTATGTTAATTTCATTACACATACCTCTGGATTATCTTGCTTTTCCATTCAATTATGGGCTGTCTTTTGGGAGCCACCCGGCTGACTTTGGGAGACAATGCTGCTGAACTGCTGTCAGCTGCTCCACTGGAATACAATACCACCTGACAGACAGGGAAAACAGTTCTTAATGTGTTTACCACTAACATGCCAGAGGTTATCACCAGTGTTTGTTGTGTGTGGAAGACAATCAAATAAGCAGACAAACACTCTTGTATGCAGTGAACAGCTTAGGAAAGGCCAAATCAACATATTTGCAGAATACTGCGCAGCCACCCCTCTGCATGCGTGCATTTCTAGATGTAAAGCTTATTTTCAAAGTTATAAAAAGAGGATTTAAGAGAAATCATTAACCCATCAGCAGAAAACCTGTCCTCTGCATAAGCCCAAAGTTCTCCATCAATATACAGACAACATTTTTCCCTACTAGAGTGAGGGGATACTCAAGTAACTTGGAGATAAGGCCTGTATTACTACAAATCGTTTCACAGCAGAAACTTCATGAAGGCTTTACTTTGAAACAACTGCTTCCAGCAAGACCAGAAAACTTGGGAGATCACACCAGAATTAGAAAGTGCCTGCCTGCCAAGTTTTGAGATTGAACCACATACCTTTCCTTCCCCAAAAGACTATTTTGATAGCAGACTTGGTTCAGCTTATTTACAGGTTTGCAGGTCATTTTTTAACTTGTCAAAACATATGCCAGGCATGTGTGCAGCAGCCAGATAACTTATCATTTAAGTAATTTCTGAAAACAACATGCAGAAACAAACATTTAATACAGATTATTATCACTTATACTTTGATTTTGGCTTCATACTACTATCTTTGCATCACTGTGTTTAATTACACTCCACATTTCCTTCATGATTCATCATTGCATAACAAACTAGATAGCCACTTTATGGGTGTGTTGCAGGTTTGCACAATTAACTGAGTCTATTGGACTGGAAATGATGATTTGTATTAACTGAAAAGATCATGTGGCTGCATAGTTTGTGGGTGTTGGTTTATTAGAATGGAAAGTGCCAATTAGAGAAGGAGAAAACAAAGACAAACTCATTATGTTTTAAAGAGAAGTACCTATGACTTCCTGGAAATGTTAAAGTTTATCTGGGATAGGATTCCCAGCTGCTAAATTACAAAGAAAATTATTCTCCCTGTGTTCACGAGCATGTAGGAACGGCAAAGGAGGAAGCACGGGTGATGGAAGGAGAACAAAACACCAGCAATCCAGGAACAGGGTGAGAAAGGAGTTTCCACGCCAAGGCCACCTCCATCCCGCAGCCCCTGCCCAGCAAAGTCTGCACCTGCTGCAGGCCAGGTACATCAGTCACACAAGCTGCAGCGGGCTGTACAGACTCATCAGGGACCGGCTGCTCTGCCCCAAGCGCATAAAGACACTCAGCAGATCCCAGGAGGAAAAGACGACGCTTCCACAAAGACATGCGGGCTCCCAAACCTGCAGTGACCCTGCAGAGGAAGGAAGAAAGCGGGGTCTCAAGATGACAGCGACTTCAGGACTCGTGGATGCTGGGTTTTGGCTGTGCCGCAGGCCGTGCAGGTGCAGCCCCATGACTCAGACCTCGCCCCACTGCTCTCCTCGTAGAGCTCCTTCCAGCCACGGAACAGGAATATTTTTGTCCTCCCCATATTTTAAGCTCAACAGCAAATTCAGTTCGATCATACTCTGCTCTTCACATCTACTTTCAACAGCTCCATCTCATTACCACAAATCTACACTAAAAACGTAAAACTGAAATGCCTCCGAACTGTCTAAAGGTTATATATTTGACAATGGTGCTCACACCATTTTGATTAACAATTAGGTGATGCTTATGACAGAACAAACACCATATAACTTAAGTAGGCAAAATCAAAGATGTGCTAAAAACTCAAGCTATTTAGTTGCTCAAAAAAACTCCACCATCACTTGGATTCACCCCTCAAATCAAGTGTGAAATATTTCCTATGAATTTTCTGCAATGTACTTAAAAACAAGAAATTGCATAAATGAATTATCCCTTGTAAATGTCTTAAATTTGAACACAGAAGGGAGTTCAATTCAGAGTTTGAAAAAGTGCTTGATATATTTCAATGTGGTATATTAAAGGATGAAGGTTTTTTTTAGTTTTCTTTTTTCTTGGTGGGGATGGCAGGGAAACACACAGAATCAGGTTATTCCCTTAATTTGTATTTTTATAATTCTATCCATGTTTATGTGAGGTGTGAAGATACTGAACAGCAGACCAAGACCCTCAAAAGGTCACGTTTCTCTCTCCTAAAAGCAGATTATTATTCCTGCAGCATTAATAAATTCTGGTTCACCTTGGAATCCTTTCCCCCCGGCCAGACTTCACAGTAGAGCCAATACACATAAAATACCAAGTGCACATCATGTTGAAATGCTCTCATGAGAACATAAGTAATCAAAAGGCTTATTTTAATGCAATTATGTGCAAAGGTATCTGTCTGTCAGGATTTCTACTAACTGCCAGTCAAGACATCCCCAGCTTTGCTTTTCCCGCCAACTTGCATTGGTGACAGCTGGAAATTCCAACAACTGCCACAAGGTTCATAAGTACAAACCAAGCACAGGCATTCACTCTGCAATATTTCTCAGTGCCTTGAAACAAGAACTGTGTGGGCATCAGGTGCAAATGCAAGAGGAATCTCATTTTCTGTCCAAATACACCAGGCTGGTGAATGAAGTTAGTAAATCAAAGACTACGAAAAAAAGGGGGAGACAAGCTGGGAGATAAAAAGAGATTGTGAAATGTCGCACAAAAAGTTTGTTGAGAATTATGGTGATCACTCCAGCTTCTTCCCCTTCTTCTCATCTGCCTGCAGCCAATGCTGTAATGCACAAGTGCAGTTAAGACCTGTCTTGTACACACATATGCATGTATATATGTGTACACATTCATATGACATACATGTTTAAGAGTGAAAAGCTATTCTCATGCCTCAATTTTTTGAGATGCCCAATTTGAAACGTTTTCAGACAACCTGATCTTAAAGGCATGACCTTAGTTTTTTTTCTCTAAACCTCACAAAGGTTATTTAGAACACGTATATGTAACCTTAACTAGAGACAGGAGACCAGAGACAGCAACATTTAGAAATACTTCTAAATAAGTATATTAAATATCAGCTATTTAATTCCCTGAGTAGACACAAGTAAAAGCTGAAATTCAGAGATGTTGATTAATCTTTTTTCAAGGAAAATCATTAGGTCCTGTCATGCTCAGCTTCTCAGAAAGTTTGTGTTTTATTAGTAGGCACAAAGATGCACTCAGGTAAGTAAGCGTTAGGCTCTGGAATTAAAGGTGTCATTCATAAATAGACATTAAAACACGTCAGATTTTGACATGACAAAAAACCAGAAGCAAGTTCAGCAGCACAGTCTCACTTTGTTGAGGATGTCTGTAGCAAGGGGATCAGTAGCGCAAATACAAGCACACATCTCAAAATATAAATGCTCAGCAGACTGTTGTGTCCCCTTCCACATGCCCTATATAGGCAGAATCTCAAATATGAGTAAAATTAACTTCATACTATTTGGGAATCAAGTTACTGACTATTAATTTCTACAATGATACACTTAGAACTGTTTCCAAATACCATTTCTATATATATAGCTTTTCAACTGAAATTACTGGTTCAGAATGAGAACCAGCTGAGCTTTACCCCCACTGTCCTTCCTGCTCAATCTGCCCTTACCTCCAGGGCTCACCAAAGCCATGCACTATTCCACCTTCAGATCTTGTAAAATCTGAAATCTCCTTCCCCTGCTTTCATGGGTCTCACAAATACCCACCTGATACATAAGGCATCCCAAGCTTCCCGGGGTTATGTTTTTAATGGCATGCTAAACTTAGAGGCTGTCAGTTTTGCTCACTATTTATTTTGTAGAGATCGTAAGCCACACCTATTGATGATACTCTATAAATAAACAATTTTATCAAAAGAACAGACTATTAAAGGCATTGCCTTTAATAGGTAAAAAGGAGAGAACAAGCCACAGGAAAAGGCACAAAGAAAGCAAAGAGCTGACTGCCACCATTCTTTCCAATCTCAGTGAAGCCTACTGCCCAATTACAACTGTAAAAGACTGATGCCTTCTAGGCTTGCCAATACAAAATACACAACCACTATAGGTGCTGGCAATATTTAGTTATTTTTCAAGAGTTCCTGTTTGGTCTTGAGGAACAAGGGTCTGGTCACAGTAACCCACACATCTCACGCTGGGCAGTGCAGGTGTGCCTGGAGATTGACTCGGTGGACATAGGGCCTCAGCAGCGCATGCTGCAGCACACCAGCTCAGCCGGGACTGGCTCCTTCCACTGATAGCCTACCCGATCTAATTTATGTCCCTTACCTTGGTGTCTTTGATAGAGTAATTAATGAACTTTACCTCGTGTAAGGACCAGTTCAGAGGCCCCTGCATCTCTGCATACACTCCTTGCAGTGGGCAAACCAGTTGAGTTGTCTCAGAGCAAAGAGACCAAAATCCTTCCCTGGCAGGGATAAGAAACACTACGCGAGTGCACACACACACAGAGCGTTTTGGAGTTTTCAGATGCAAGCGGAGTTTGGCAGTTTATCAAAGCCAACATACGAGCTAGGGTATAACAGCTCAAGCTGAGCACTATGCCACTGTTCACATAGCTTCTAGTTGTTTTGAAGAACAGCCACCGCAGACACCTCTACCTGCAAAATACTGTGTGAATGCATCCTATTGTTCTCGGGCTGTTTAGCTTCGCCACAAAGATGACATCTATCTATCTAGCGAGATGACCACGGCAGAAAAAGCACACCAAAAAAGAAATAGCGAAATAAACGTAACAGAATATGACATGGCCTTGGGAAGGATGAAAAGGACCTTAAGCGGTGCTGCAGACCCTAACGCTGCATGTGGACAGATTCCTGGAACTTCCCCCAAACTGCCATTCTACATAACACCACCCTTGTGTGAAACACTGTGCCTAAAGGGCACAAAAACACAGCTGACCCAGTCAGCTGACAGCAAACCCTCTGGCTCTGTAAGGCAGGAGATGGGATGCAACAGGGCAGTTAGACTGGGATTTGAGTCAGCTCCTCTGTTTCTGCTGATCCGCCCAGCATCCTGCAGTGGAACATCCCTCAACACTGCCCTAAAAGCAGCCAATCTAACAGGGATTAAGTGACCTCTGGACTCACCAGACAAGAGCTTGGCTTCCTGATGACCAGTTTACATGCCTGAGAGCAAGAATGAACTCAGCTTGGGAGGACTGTATAACAATGTCCCTACAGCAGCAGGATGGATGTAACATTTCTGCGAGGCATTCAAATATTAGAGAACGGATGGTAAAACACAGATGTGGCTGTGGCCATTCCTGGGAAACACAAGTGTGAACAACCGGCTATTTTTAATTTATCAAGTTCCATTCCAGTCTAAGCTGCTACAGAATCTGTGTCAATCTTTGTGTCCTTTTTTGATCTCTTCTCTCACTCAGCTTATGCTTATGTACTGAAAAAGTCTGAGCACATGATTACCCCATCCAGGCAACATGCCTTTGAAATGGCTTTTTAATCTAGACTCTCCACTCCCTGACAGACTGACTTTTGCAGTATGTCTGTATTTGCTGTCTAGACACTTGAATATGCTAACCTCTAATTTAGCCCTCCTTTACTGACCCATGAGTTTCCTCCCTTCTGTGGGTCTTCTGGCTAAACTGGAAATGCAACACACTCATTCTGCCCTATACCTGCCTGGTGTAACTGCATTCACACAAATCTGACCAGCAAAGTAAGCACATGTTCCTCATTCACAGCAACGATGAATCCTTACACTGGAAAAGTTTTGTAGCGCTCTCCTAATCCTGTTACCTTCTTTGCTGTCTTCAAACTCAAAAGAACAGCACAGTCCTTTACTGGAAGGGTTCAGGACCCATCTGCAGAGACGAGGACCCGAGCTGAATCTTGTAAGCAGAATTAAATCATTGTGTACCCAGTTACACAGTCAGAAAACGATGGAAGAGTCTGGAAGAGAGCAAAATACAGATGTATCCGTAACAGCAGCCATACTGCCTCAAATCCCAAGGTCCACATAACCCGCTACTGCCCTAGCATGGGGAAAAAAAGGAAACAAGAGATGTTCAGGGCAGTGGGCAACGTCCTCTCCCAATTCCCAGCAGTCTGATACAAGGCACTTTCTCTACAGCCTCAATGGATTTTTCTTTCATCAGGCTCTCTGGGCCTAGTTTTTGAAGCCATGTAAAACTTCTGGCATTTGCAGCATTCAGACAGAGATGTAATCAAGGTACACGGATGAGAGCTCACAAAAGCCCTGCTGTACTTCCACTTTAGATAGTATGTTTGCATCACAAACCACTTCCATATGCCTGAAGCATAAAAGATTTGCTATCTGTCAGTTTCTACAGATGACTTAAGAGGCAATTTAGCGTTACCCAATTGCTTTAAAGTCCTGTATAGGGTGAATTCGCACAAAGCTCATGTAATGGCCCCTGTAGGAAGCTGAATTTCCGCATCGGGTCTGTATAGTGGTACTTTGTTACCATTGCAATGTGAGAGTCTGCACTGCTAATCTATGGATACGCCCTACGCTCTAACGCCCCTTCCTCGCTCTGCCCCTTCCTTGCACACCTACACACCTTTCTCTATCCCACCCTAAGTACCACAGTACAACATACAACATCTCCCGTACAGTTAGAACAGAAGTATCAAGTTTAACTGCTTGTAATTTGGGCAATATGATTTCTCCACTCATGTACCAGCACATGAGTTTACCACCACTGCACCGCAGTCTCTGACTTGCTATCAGTTCAGTGAGACTACATCAATTCCTATGCGTCCCACGTGTATTGTTTTTTCCTTCGAATTAACTGATGCTCAAGTTGATTTCCCTCACTTCAGGGCAATAGATGTTTGAAACTTAGGTAACTAAGAATTTTATTATCTGCCTACTTTGTTTACATTGTCATAATGCACACATCACTAGAGTAAGAGAGTACCAGGCAGACTCTGTAGCCTCAATATTCATACGTAGATCCACTCTGCCAGACTACCACAAAACAGAGCAGAAGATAAGGACCTGAATAAGACCTGTGAAATGAAACTATTAACAATTGCACACAGTTTAACTTCTACTGTGCACATCCTGATTCTGCTTGAGGTAAAGGCTGTGATTTTTAAGAAAGAGATAAGAGGGATGTGACAACTCATTCATTTTGGAAACCAGTATCCAAGCCAAGGCCAATGTGTTGAGTTTTAATCTATTGAATAACAATAAAATTCAGGACTTCCAATGATGGAAAGATTTATTCATAGGCCACCTTCTGCACTGCTTTTTGCTAGGTTTGCTTTTCCCAAGCAATCCCTTACTAAATGGTTCATAAAAGCTACCTCTGAAATAACTAAAGTGACAGATGGTCTCGGCTCTGCAGAAGCACCTCCGGAGGTGCTGAGGAAGTGTACCTACACTACCCTCATTCACATAACTAGTCATGCAAAAACTAGCACCACAGCATCCAACTTACACTTTGTTTACCTCTCTTCAGAAAAGCTTTTCCTCTCTGATGACTTACCACAATTACCTTTTCTAGTCATTAACAAGGCAGAAAAGAAGAGTGTCCAAGCTACTCATTCCCTTTCAGGTAACCAGACCCGAGGCACGCTTACCAGAAAACGTGGAAAAAAACCCCCAAGCTTCCTGCTCAAAAGCAGCTGCCATGAATAAGTAGAGTTAAGCAACAATAAGCAGCAGCTACTGTAAAACAAAGTTATTGTTTATAGAAGTCGGCTCACCAAAAAAAATCACGACAATCTACAGAATGACCATACAGGAACTATCTCTGACATTCGATGTTAAAAGTACATATCTATTACTTCCCATGCTAGTCTTTCAGTATGAAATTTTACTTTCATCACCTTCTAGCTTCCGAAAGAGATTTTGCCTTTTGCTTTTCCGGCTGCTGCTTATATTTATACCTTTCTCCTCTCAAAACAAACAGAAATAGCAACCAAAAATTTTAAGCATTGAAAACAAGATGTATCAAGGGAACTGAGATTATTGAAAAGGCGTATGCCGCAAAGCAAGCTAGGAATAGGACAACTCTGATCAAAGGACATCCGGTATCAGAGGGATTCCCCCTGCAGAGTGAATCCTTGAACAAAAAGGGAATAATATCATGAATGAAAATCCATTATATTCTCTTTTCACAGAATTCAGACATTTCATTTATTAAGTACAGACAAGTCTGCTATCCATCTCCAAAACAGGATGCAAAAGAGGTTTAAAGCGTCTTGTAATACTACCTGAGCTGTTTTTTTAGCAGACTTGTTATTAACTAGCATTAACCAACCAGGATGTCCAAGATTACTTAGGAGTTAGTCTCCAGGGCAATTAGCAAATTGCAAAGAGTGGTTTACACATGCCTACAGAACTGTGAGGTGGTTTAAGAGTCCTGAAATAACTTTATATTGCAGAGAAGGGAGAGAAACAAGAATGTAACTGTTCGTACAGAATTCAGTCTCCTCTGTGCACAAGTCGGCACAGAAACTATTACAAGTGACACCATTACAAAATGTTTTCATTCAGTAGAACGATCAGAAATTCAAGGCAGTGCGGTTTTAGTGAACAAAGGCCATAGGTAAATTCATTTAACATAAGAGACAAAAATTCCATGCCATTACATGCACATGAGCTAACTCCTAAATTATCTAACAGAGTAAAACCAGGCCTGCTGATGGAAGAACACAGGCCATAGGGTAACATCTGTAGGGAAAGCTAGAATGACCTTTTCCTGGACCAGAGATTCTCAGGCACAAACAAGTTAAAAAGCCAAACATCTATTACTCCTCATGTTCCACCGTGGAGGCACTGCAGGAGTTTGTCCTACTGAAGTCACATCAACACTCTGAAACGCATTTTAAAAACAAGTTTGTCCTTTGTAACCATTCATAACAACACTTAGGGCTATTTGCACCATCAGTGAGTACGTACATCAACATCTCAGAATTTAAAAAAAACAAAAAAAAAGAAAAAAAAAAAAAAAAAACACAACCCAAAACTAAAGAACCTAAACAACTTTCTCCTCAACTCATATATGCAACCAGGACAATTTCAACTTAAGATAACTCATGTTGCATGCACAGTTCATCCGCAAAAACAGTCACAATCCTCAAGACCAGAGCAACAGAAGTACAGCAGAGCATCTGGAAGAATTCTTGGAGCATGTACAGTTCAGCGCAAGCCAGCATCACTAGTTGCTACCCCCTCTAAGCATGTGTCCAGAACACAACATAGTGCAGTCTCACCGTTAACACAGTGTGCCCTAACTCATCAAAACCACAAAACCTCACTTGTCTGCTCTCCTCCTTTCTTTTGATGGCTTCCACACCCCCCTTATATTCTTTTAACTTTCTCTCATTTGCATAACGTGTCCAGCCACCTTTAGAGGACCTCTTCATCATTTGTCACATCCGACGGAAAAAAAACCAAAAAACCAAAAAAACAAACAAACAAACAAAACAAAAAAAAAAACCCAAACCAAAACCCAAACAAACCACCAAAAATCTCTCTTAGTTTATACTCCTTCCCTTTCTTCTCACATCACCTTCATTTGTACAGCAATACAGCAGTTCTTACGATACAAATATGCAGTTGGAGAGCTTACTGTCCCTAAGAACAAGGGCAGGTAGGGGACTTTCACTAGAGGTCAATACAAACCCCAAAAGAGAAAGCAGAAGTCAGCTACAGATGTGCACCTTATCCTGCAATGAAATCGAGCACTCTTCCTTCTCAGCAATATTAGCAAGTATTCCAGCTCAAAGAGTACAGCGGACGTGTTTTGTTAATCCTATTGTTAGCAACGCTCAGTGCTGGGAGCTTGAGTCCCACACTGACGTTCATCCAACAAAGAAATGATTGTGATAAACAACTGCACTGTACAGCAAAACAGATCAAAAAACAGGTTCACATTGTTTATGCTGCAATAAACGGTATCACCTGCAAATGCTCACAAAACAGTCTTGACACGGCAGCTTTCGCTGAGAATCCTACTACCCTAACCACTGCGTTTTATTATCGCAAATGCTAAGTCTAGACACAAAATAGACTGTCAAATCTGTGATAACCCCCATATGATTGCTCAAGATGCAAAATAAACCATTCCACATGAAGGCGGATTTATTTCAACACAAAGGTCAGGAAAATGTTAACAGTAGCAATTCCTGCAACGGTGAAAGCGTTGGTGTGTTTTTTCCTTCCGGCCGTACCGAGGCACAGCTGTTCCCTGCGACTGCACGGCGCTCGGACATCACCCGCACGGCGGGCAAGCACCGGCTCCACGCCAGCGCTCGGGCGAAGCGGCTGTTACCGCAGGAAAAGCTGCGGCGCGCCTTAACAGGGAGAAGAGCGCGGAGCCAAAGCCGCCGCGTTCCTCACCGGCCGAAACGGAGGGGCAGCGCGGGATCCCGGCGCCGCCGGGGCCGCCCGCTGCGGGCAGCCGGGGCGGGAGAGCGAGCGAGCGCTCCCCGGCGGCGACGGGACGGCCCCGCCGGCCTCGCGCGGGTGGCGGGCCAGGCGTCCCCGGGGACACCCCCGCGCCGGGGGAAGGGGCTTCCCGCCGTCCGCCCCCGGCCCGGCCGGCGCGGCGAGGCGCGCAGGTCGCCCCGGGGAGCGGGGCAGCCGCGGGCGGGCTCCGCGCGGCAGCTGAGCGGGGTGACCGGCGCCGGCGCTGTCGGGAACGGGACCTGGAGAGGCCAAGGGGCAGCGGAACGAGTAACCGCCGCCATCCGCCGGGAAGCGGGAACCCAGTGGCGCACGGAAGGACGCTGAAGCGGGGGCGGCGGGCGGCTCCTCTGAAGGATTAGCGCACCGGCCAGCGAACGCCGAGCAGATGGCCGGGGCGGGGAAGCACGCCGAGCGCCGGCTAGCCGGGCGCCTGCCCGGTGACGCCGGCCGGCCTTCACCAGCGCTGCCTCACTCGCAGCCTCGCACTGCGGGAGGGGCGCGGCCGCCGCGGCACCCGCCGCTCCCCGCGCCGCTCTGAGGGGGCCGCGCGCGAGCTCCCGCGCGGTCGCGCCGCCTCTGCGCTGGCCACGGTCCCCAGCGGCTCCTCACTCGCGCCGCCCGGACAGAACGCGGGCGGCAGCTCCCCGGCCGGCCGGCCCCGCGCCCCGGTCACCCCCGCCCGGAGCCCGCTCGGCAAACGCGCCTCTCGCTCAGCCCGTAGGCAGCCGACCCTGCAGGCCCGGGCGGAGGAGGGGGGAGGCGCAGCGCCGCGCCGGCAGCGCCGCCCGCAGGGCGCACCGGCGGCCGTTCCCGCAGAGGGGCCCGGAGGAGCGGACAGCGCTGCCGGCAGCTAGGCCTCCGCCGGGGCCCGCTGCAGCCCCCGCTCCCCGCCCGGCGAAGCCCGCGCCCTCCCGGCGGCACCCGCCCGCCTGGAACCCGCCACAGCACCTTCGCCGGCCCACGCGCGGACATCGCCCCTTTAAGGCTTTTCCCGACGGGAGCGCAACATGCGAAGGGGCGCGGCCGGGCGTGGCCTGCCTCCCCGGCGGCTCCGCCCCCCGCTATAAGAGCCGCCGTCCGCGCGCGCCGCGGCAGTGATCGGGCGCTCTCGCGGCTCGGCGCATGCGTGTGGCGCCGGCGACCGCGCGGGGACATGCAGAGCGGCGCGACGCTGTCGGGGTGAGTGACGGCCCCCGCGGCGGCGCCTCCCGCCGCCCCGCGCCGCTCGTTGCCATGGCGGCGGGGCGCCCCCCCCCCACCCGCGGCCCGCCGAGGCCGCTCCCGCCCGCCGCGCACCTGAGCCGCCCCTGGCAGGGCTTGGCCGCGGCCCGGGGCCGCCCCGTACCTGCCGCGCCGGGCCCCGCCGCCGGGGAGGGGAGAGGGGGCCGGAGCGGGCGGCCGCCGGCGGCACCCGGGGGGTCGCCCGGTCTCGGCCGGGCCGCGGCGCCGGGGCTGGCCGGGCCCCTGGCGTGGAGCCGCGGTCCCGGCGCGGCGCGGCCCACGCCAGCGGGCGGGGGCGGGGGGGAGGCGGCGGGCCGCGGCCCGGGAGGCGCGCCGGGGAGGCGCGGGAGCGCGTTTTCTGCCCTAGAGCTGGCAGCGGGGGCCCGGCCCCGCCGCCGCGCCGCTCACCTGCGGGTTCTGGCGGGGAGGCGTCCCGGGTGCGGTGCCCTGCTCGCCACGGCGGGGAGCGCGCCTTCGCGGGCGTCGGAGGTTCCTCGGGGGCGGGGGGAGGACGGGACGGGACCCGCCGGGGTCAGCGGTGCCCGTGGGCGCGTTCCTGGGAGTCGGCGTGGCGTGGCGTGGCGTGGCGTGCGTCTTCTTCCTGACCCGACACAGCACCGGTGCTTCCTTTCGCCCGCCTCCGAGCTGCCCCTCTCGCTCCTACGAGTAAACACAGACCGCGCTGGGGGCTCTGGCTCTGTACTTCGCGCCCTAATTTAGGATGGCTTAATTTAGAATAAACGCTTCTTCGTGACTTAATATCCCAGCACACGCTTATCCTCGATTTTCTAAAATAGCCCGTCTGTGGTGTTTAAATCCGGAGACACCACTGTACCCGTCAAGTATTTACAGTGCATCCCTCGAGCGCATATGCCTGCTGTGGGCAAGCGCTGCGTGGGTTACGCAAAGCACACCGTCCCGAGTGGCTCCAGACCTCAGTGTCCTGTCACTTGCGCACAGACCGAGGACCCTATGCAGTACTGCTGAAGCAGTACGCAAAAAAAACTTGTTACGCTTGATCTAAAGATGACAGTCCTTAATTATATATTGATAAACTGGATGGGAAGGGCTCTGGGGGCAAGGGCTCTCTAGTCCGTTTGGGGATACTTGAATCTTTGTCATACTGGAATGACAGGTGAGCGATGCCTCTGCCTCAGAAACACATTTTACAAAAGCTAGTAAAACTTTAAAAGAGGAAACCAAAGTGCTCGATTCACCCATGATACTTTATGCGCAAACCTAGTTTTCTTTCCTTAAGAATTTACCTGTATGGGACAATTTTTTAATTTTTTTTTTTTTTTTACATAGAAACCTGTCTTTTGAGGGGGTGTATGTTCTTGGTGAAGCCCTTTGTCTGCCATCCTCTGCAATACAGGAATTATTTCAGAGGAGAACAGTTCCAGTTCTCTGTAGTGGAAAACAGAATTAAAACTTATCACAGCCTAACGCTATGGTTATGACTCTGAGTCAGCTATAAAGGAATTTTTATTTCCTGAATGTAAGCTGGCTGTATTCACATTAAAATTTTCAGGAGGGTGAAGTACCATAGTTTAAGCATGCATCTGAAATCTGTCAAGCAGAGGCAAGGCAATTGTCTTGCTATTTAATTATTAGTTTTCTACTGGCAATTTACAGGTTCCTCCCAGTTGCTGTGTAGGACCATGAAATGGTAGCCCAAATTTTAACTGAACTTAAACTCCTTGATGAACTGCAGTTCTTTGAATGTATTCCAAAATAACTGACTATTGTAATCTAAATATATTGTTTGTCTGCTGTTCAGCTGATTTGTCTCTCTGAATTTATGCCCATCATCATCTGGGGTATACCTGTAAAATTAATTTTATTTGCAACCTCCTATGGTTGGAGCAGTACTTTTAATCACCTTCGCTAAGTGATCATAGTCTCAAATTTTCTACCACAGGACAGTCCATTTCTGTTTGGCAGAACGTGCACAAAAATCTCTCAGAGCTAAGAATATGCCTCATTTATATAATAACTGTAAAGAATATAATTCCTATAAATGGAAACATCTACTGACGCCTGTATCTGAGCATGATTTGGCTAGTGACTCGAAGGAATACTGAACTGCACTGTGGAGGTTTGGTGTATAGTAAATTAGATCTAATTATTTATTAAATGAATAGGTTTTAAACTAACCTTCTCGTGAGGCTGTTTCTACTAGTGGTCGGTTACTGAGCATTCATCTACTTGAAAAGACAAAAGCACTTAAGGGATGATGCTGGAGAACCAGGATTATAATTTTTTTTTTTTTTTAAGTATATGGAGTTCTGGAAAGTATACTAACAGCTTTTAGGCTTTTTAAGGTCCAATTAGAAGTCAGAAATACCTAAATATTAAAAGGGGTGGCTCTATCTCAGGTACTTAGGTTAAATAGAAAGTCAAAGGAAAAAAAGGAAATTACATCACATTGTCAAATAAGGAACAGCTAGTTGGAGTGGATGACTTGTAGTGCAAAAATGTGCCCCTCCTCCGGTGAATTGCTTCTGAGATTTGTTAAAGATATGTGGTGGCAAGGTGAGCAAAAATAGGTTGTGGATTTAAGGTAGCCACATTTCTTCCCCTCCCAAAAGTGGTACGTAGGTCTTACTTTTTTTTCCCTCTCTCTTTCCCATTTCTTACAAGTCGTATCTAAGCTGCTTGTCAAGAGTGTTGCCTTTATAAAATCTGTCCAAAATTTGTGCAGGCATTGAAAAATCTGTACAGCAAATTGCTGTATTCCATACCCATTAAGTGAAACATTCTAGAGTACGCTTTGGTCTACTGTGCATACCAGAAAGGTTTTCTTTATTATGAACCTGACTCGCCTCAAATAGTTGGTTGCATTGGGGCTGGGAGAGCCGGGAACAGAGTAACAAAGATTGTCTGTGTGATCAGTGATAGGTGTTGAGCTAAAATATATCCAAATGCTTCTTAGTTTCTAAATAGAGGGTTACTGTTGCTATAACACAAGTATTTAGTGATGTATCAGTATGAAAACTGTATATGTGGGAGATGTTTTATGTAAATCAACTTCATCTCATAAAATTTTTCCGATATATTCCCACATACATTCCTCACTGTGTAGATACCCTACTGGTTACGGATACATTTGACCATTTTCAGCTTACACATATCCTAGTATTCATCACTTATCAGTTCAAGTCTGAAGGTATATTTGGCCTTATTAAAAAAAATTATCAATCTCATCTCCAATATTTAGAATAATTCGTATTTGTTAATGTGAGCAGGCATGAGCGATTAAAAAGTATCTCCTTTGCACAGTTATGCTGCCTTACAGTGGCTGCTGTTGATAACTTCCTCATGCGCTGACAAACCTATGAATTGCCTTGGCTTGTATCTGCCCTGTAGTAATTACTAGCTATAGTTTTAGTTTGAACTAACTCAGTTTCTTTTGAATAATAACACTATTCAAAAGTGCTCAAAGTGCTTCCATCTTTCTAAGTGCCATAATCTATGCATAACTAGGCCAGACAAGCAGAGTAACCAGAAACCCATTCTGTGCAAATGAGCGGCAAACAAGCATGAGATCCAGCGTGCTTCATTACTGCATGGTGTCCCTTTCCTTTAGCAAATGTAGTTTGATTTTATTTACAGTTAGTTTAGATCCTTAAGTCTTTAAGGAGGCAGGATTGGGCCAACAGTTACAGTGGCAACTGTTGGTGTTTATATCTTCATGATTGACTTTTGTTAAGTTTTATTTTTTTTAAAGCCAATTACTAGAAAACAGTAGCCTCGTGAAATATGTACTGCTCAGCTTTACTACGAGCACACTGTATAAAATACAGAGTTTTTACTCCTCAATTACATGGCCTCATGGCTCCCTCTTAAGATAATGTTTCTTCAAACAAGCTTATGCATGTTTTAAAATACAAGCACCAACTCTAGACTCCACTGAGAAAGTAACTAGGTGATGTCGTGAAAGAGCACATGCCTTACCTCTCTTGATACTCCCAG
Organism: Morus bassanus; assembly: GCA_031468815.1. NCBI lineage: Eukaryota > Metazoa > Chordata > Aves > Suliformes > Sulidae > Morus > Morus bassanus. Next base: position 9,984,607 of record CM062587.1, on the reverse strand, counting down.
CTTAAGGCATGGAGGGCAGTTTCATAACTCAGTCCATTCACAACTCCCCGCTGAAATGTCAAGGCAAGTCACCTTCTGTGAATTCACAAAGAGGTTATTGTTAAGAGCAAGCGAGTCTTATGGCTGTAAAACTTGTCTGTGCTTTATTTTAAAAAAAATAAAGAGTTGATTGAAACAAGTGAAAATTACCTTTTCCTAGAGCATGTAAATATTTAAGTCTATTTCAGAAATTGAGCTTAGCATTCCAGAGGGATTTCAGAGAGGCAATTGTGCAACTATCAGTCTTGAGAGCCGTGATTTAGACAGTGTTCAGAAAGCTGACACAGTAATTACTAGCAGTGGTTTTGGCGTGGGATCTGATAGAGGTTGAGCTTCTTAACAAGCCCTGCAAGGGTTGTATGTTATCATAGCAAGCACGTTACATGTGCTCTCAAACTACATCGATGCCACCCCCCGCTTCCTGTCTCATTTTTTATATCATAATCAATGTCTCGCTCATGGTCTTGTCAGATCTTGTATGTGCACTGAGGTGGAGTACTATCATTTGCTGACTAATTGGTGTTCTGTATCTGATTTTTTAAACTTGTGACTTGCATTTGACTTCAAAAAATACTGAAATGGAAGCGCAAACTCCTTCCTAGGCATTAGCCTTAAGTTCACTAATTCATTCTACTCCATTTCTTTTGCAGATTCATTGCTAATAGGATAGGATCTGTGAGGCACAAAAAATCACTGCTCAGTACAGTGTGAGCTGATGTGATGGATGTTTTATTTGCAAATTGTGTTAACAGGATAGCAAGTAATTTTAGAATTGGTGCTGTACTTGTACTGTGCTGCTTTAAGTCTTCTTGACAAATGGATTTCTTTAGTCTTCTGCTGCCCCATAGACAATGGTTCTGCTCACACTTACAGAACTGGAAGGAAGAACTGCTATTAGAGGACTGCTAGAGATTTTGAACTCATTTGCCAATCAGAACTACGTTATTGCTTCCTGGGGCTGTATGTTTATATTTAATTTTACTATGAAAATCTACAATCCCCATTACTGAGAAGGGTCCAACTTGACTGTGTAATGTAAAAATTTCCAGGGTAAAGCTAGCTTTTAAGGAGATTGTCTGAAAAGGAAGAACATAGTTTTTACTAAAAATCAGGAGGGCTGAAGTAAAGTAGGACTAAGAATCTAATGCTCTACTGCAGCAGACAGAACACTGGTTTGGCCTTGTTCACTTCTATTAAAGCTAATAGCCTCCTGTCTAGAGTGCTTCTTAAATGCCTGGCTAAACTACACTGGGTATCTGGTAGTGAATAAAAAAAAAATTCCAATTCTGTTAACACAAGGGTGATCACTGGTAGTCACGATCAAGAAAACCATCACACTCTTAAGGAGAATGTGATTAGGTCTTGCACATTATAAACATACATACAGTCAGAAGCTATATTGATAATCCAAGCATATACTGTTTGCTTGGATGATCAATACTGGACCCAGTTCACATTCGGAAAAGCATAGCAGAGTTGTTTTTTTGCAAGTAATTGTTTATAAAAGGCACATAGTGGTGTTAGACTGCAAATTAATCCTGGGGCACCTGGTTTACAGTCCTGCTTAGGAGTCTGCCCATCCCTCATGTGGCAAATAAGTATAATGAATCTTTCCTTTTAAAGAAAAGGAAGATGACATCTCCAGAGAAGACCCATTTTTGAACAGATTTACTATAAGCGTAAGCTATTACTTATTTCTGCACCCCATTTTCTTGTGGTACCATACTGTGAAGGGGTTTTCTTGACATGTACACTGCACTGATGTAGCTGGCCCTCAATTATTAGTTGACTTTTCTTTAGGTGGAATTTTTTCATTTGGGGGGATGGGGTGGGGGGAGCGAGAGGTGTGCTGAGGAGGAGGGAAGCTTGTGTTAAGAAACTAGTCATATTCTTGATTCTCGAGAGGTACAAATGAAACTGTTTTGGATGGGTTGGGTTTGGGTTTGTTTTTTTTTTTAACAGCCATATTGTACTTGCTGAATTTAGGATATTTGTGTAGATGAAGCACAGACCCAGAGAACGTCTTTGCTTGTACCCTCGGACTGAATTTATCCTGCCTTCAGAATGTTGACTACTTTTACACTGTCCCCCCACCCCACAATTATCCATTTTGAATTTCCTAAACAAAGCCCTGTGAGTCAACTTGTTCCTTAGACTATGATTACTTATTCAGTATAAAGCAATTGCCAACACTTTTTTTCTGTTGTAAATGGGCCAGATAAAGCATTGTTCTCACCTTCAAAATAAATCTGAATATAGCAGGACAGTTTAAGCTGAGATTATTTCAAATCACTAGATTTCCAATTTGTTTGAAATACCTAGAAGACTTGAGGCCGTTTTAAAGTATCTTAATGTTTGTTTGTTAATAATGGCGACTGCTTTATATAAAAGAAGTTCTGGAATTATGATTTAAATAGTCGGTAATTCTGTTTATTGGAGCAAAGGCCATTTGTTAGGCTATTGAAGGTAATACTTAAAAACAGACTAGGCTGTTATATGTTGGCCACACTGGAAGCCATAAACTCATTAGCAAAAAGATACAACTAAAGATGGATGGCTGCTAGAAAGTTAGAGATTGTTCTGGAAAACTTATTTTGCCTGAATAACTGGCAGTTTATGTACAAGAACTGAAGTTGCTGATGCACAGTTGCCATATCAATAGTTTTACTGAACATACTTTTCTTTTTTTGGTAAGAGTTTGATTCTATAAGAGAATTTACCTATTTTGTGCTTTAGTTTTGCAGTCAGACGCAAAATAGCAAGTTCAGTAAAGTTTTCCTATTGGCAAGTATTAGGGCAGAAGGCCTTTCTACAGAGCTGTTTAATTCCTTGAAATACTGAGATTTCAAATGAGAGGTGAACTCATCAAGTTTGCATTTCTGATATTCATGTCCTTCTCTCTTTTGAAGGGAATGAAAACTGCAGAAAACTTGTCAAGGACTGAATTTCTAGGGTCGTGAGACATCACCAGAGAGCAGTGCACAATGTCAACTGCAGGAGTTGCTGCTCAGGAAATGAGAGTCCCATTGAAAACTGGGTTCCTTCACACTAGTCAAGGCATGGGGAGTCTGAAAACCTGCTGGGGTAGCCACAGTGGATTTGAAAAGTGAGTGAGGCTACAGTGGGATCTATTGCATCTTAAAGTATGACATGAGCATTAAGAATACTTGTACCAGTACCAACTTACGGTTTGTTTACAGCCAAGTCTTTCTTTTTTTTAGTACTTTCTTTAATGTGGACCCTATAGCAGTGGCATATAATTTGAATTCATCAACAGAGCAACATTTACCATCTCTTGGTAAGTATAAAGACTAACACATGTATTTAGGTAGTGTCATGGATTTATTTGTCTTGGAGAAAAAGTCCTCAGGTCGTCCCGAAGCCACTAAATGCTTTCTCATTCTGGATATAAGGCTGCCCTCTGGTGACGGAATACAAGCATTTCAAGAAATTGATACTATTCAAGCCCAACCAAAAAAAAAAAAAAAAACAACACACCCCACATTTTAAATAACATGATCAAGTTGAAACAAACAAAAAAACCTTTTCCTTGCACTTAGAGGCCTCTGAGTTGCCATTACAGTTCTGATAGAAAAGCCATTTAGTAAAATAGCACTTGTTCCGTCATGGTCCTCTGCTGGACTCTCTGCAGCTGTAGCTCTGTTCTGCTGCTTATGCTTGGGGTCTCTTGAACTACCTCATTTAACTGGAGCGCTGGCCTAAACCAATAAGGTAATCAGCTGCTCTCTTACCTAAGTATATAAATCCATGACCAGAAAAGATCTGTAACAGCTAAGTTTTGCTACTGGAGTAATTTAGCAGACATTATTTATTGTTGCATTAGAAGCAATTAAATAGTTAAATATGCAGTGGCAAAGCCATGCACTAGAGTGTTACTTAGAAGAGTGTTTTTAAGACTCTCTCACCTTTTTAGGGCACTCTTCCAACCGTGCTTCCCTGAGTGACCACAGCTTTGCTGGAAGTTGCATCCAAGTCCCATCTCAGAAATCCAGTCCACCTCCTGTAAGTCCCAAAACAGAACAGCCAATTTCAAGATATGAAGACCATCTTGTTCCTGGCTTTAGTAAACTGTCATTAACCATGGGCTGTGTTTCTGAAGAAACACCTCCTCACATGCCAATAAAAAATGGGCCAATGCAATTTCTGTCTGTATCTTCCAATGACCGTAGCTCCAAGCCACTACCCCCTCTGCCCGTTTCTGAAGACTTTACTCCAGATGAGGTTGACAAAGAGGTGGAATTCCTGACTAGCTCAGATACTGACTTTTTGTTAGAAGATTATGAACTTCCTCCTTTTAAATCCAGTGCTCCAAGCCGGCGGAGCTTTAGGGGCTGTGGACAAATCAACTATGCATACTTTGATACTCCAACGGGACCAAAACCAGAAGATGCCAACCCTACACAAAGCCTAAATGGATACATATCCAGCATTTGCCCTCCTCCACAGCAGCTGCATCGACGTTTGCGAAGGTCCCATTCCGGGCCAGCTGGATCTCTTAATAAACCAGTAGTAAGACCATCTGGACACTTGAACAGGTCTTCTCCAAACTCTGATGAAGATAAACCAGAGATTCCACCAAGGGTCCCCATACCTCCAAGGGCTCTCAAACCAGATTACAGAAGGTGGTCAGCAGAAGTCGCTTCTAGTGCGTACAGTGATGAAGACAGGCCTCCAAAAGTGCCCCCAAGAGAACCTTTGTCACGCAGCAATTCCCGTACGCCAAGTCCCAAAAGCCTGCCATCATACCTCAATGGGGTTATGCCCCCCACCCAGAGTTTTGCACCTGACCCTAAGTATGTCAGCAGCAAAGCTCTACAAAGACAAAATAGCGAAGGATCTTCCAACAGGGTCCCTTGCATTCTTCCAATTATTGAAAATGGTAAGAAGGCCAGTTCAACGCACTACTATCTGCTGCCTGAAAGGCCTCCATATTTGGACAAGTATGAGAAATTCTTCAGAGAAGCAGAAGAAAGTAGCTCTAACACAGAGGTTCAGTCCTGGTCTGGTGACTGCACAGCCACTTCATCTCCAACAAAACTGGACTCAAAACCTAGAACGGACATAGCTGGTCATCTGAAACGAAAACACCTCTCTTATGTGGTTTCCCCATAGTCTCTGGGAGCACAGTCTTAGCTCAGTTGTTCAGAATGGAGCTGAACTTTACCATGTTACAAAGTTCTTAAGGGTCTCGGATAATGAAGTAGGACCAGTTTGTCCTCCGAGAACTGGAAAGTGGATGGTAAAGTCCTCTTATGCTGCATATCTCTGATATGTTTCTTAAGACTGTTTTTTGTCTTGGTATGTATAGCTGAAAACCCACACAGATTCCATAGAAACATATGGAGGGAGAGTAGTCACAGTTGGCCAGTTATATGCTACCTAGATGAACGTATTTGGTAGTCATGTTATAAAAAAAAATCTAGCTTTGCTTATGAGTCACTTATAAAGCTGACAACAGAGCAGGTAATGCAGTACAGTTTTCATATCAGGCATTTCCAGAATTTCTTTCACACAGTAACTCTGTTGAAAACAGACTCTGTCCTCTTTGAGTAGGATATGCCAACCTGTAGGAAGGCAACTGCAAGATCTGATATCCACTTCAAGACTTGGCAAGTATACTGGAAGCTCGTTTCAAAAGTTGAATCTTTTTTACAACTTAATTTGACACTAATAGACTTTTAAAGTGAGTTAGTTTTTGTGGATTCTTTCAGTTGCTAGATGTATTTGGCTCAGTTTTGCAGTTTTTCTTAGGAGAGACTTGGACCAGCTACTGCTAAGCCTCTGCTGCTGCTCTTTTCCTGCTGGATTCTAGGATCCTTCCTGGATCCTAGAAACACGTGAAAGCGTCCCAAAAGTGGCAGAGGATACGAGCAGCTATACGGTTGCTATTAAGTAGGCAGTAACAACTACATGCTCACCTAGAGTCTGAAGTTCTGACTGTATTAAATGCAGAATCACAGCACAAGCTGGTCTTGTGTTTTGGTTTCTATTCAGTATTTTAGGGGAGGAGGAGGGTGTGAGGAAAAACATGATTCCATTTATGAACAGTGTCAGTCCCATCTCTCGCTGCTTCAGATGCTGCTTCCTGCTGTTTAATTTTTCCTCATTGTGCCTCAGTGATCCGCTAAAGTCCATTGAGGTGCTACATTTGTGCATTAGCAGTTTCTCATGCTCATTTTGATTACATTTATCCTCTTACTGATAAGCACAAGAGAAACGGTGCTCATTAATGGAGGTACAAAAGATGAACATGTTCCTCCTAACAGAAATAAACAAGCTGTTTACAGTTTAAACTGCTGAATGAAATGTTTGAGCTATTTTAAAGCTTACTTTTTATTTGTTTTAGTACAAACTAAATGAAGGTGAAATACATGCTATAGAAATGCACTGATATTTCTGCATCGTGTACAGTATTGAATAAAAAATTCACTTTGTATTTTGAATATTGTCATGTCTTGAGTTTAATAAAGTTATAAAATACTTATTTATGATACATTTTGGTTTTTGCTTTATTGTATAGTATGCACAATTGCGCATTTGAGTTCTGCATTTACTGGCAGGTTCAAAGTGAATAACGTTAGATGTGCAACACGTTGAATTCAGCTTGCATTTAGTTAAAATTAAGATTTCTACAGACACGTTCAATAACACATTGCACACCGTTAATTTTAATTCCTCTTTACTACCTGGTAGCATGGTGTCTGTAGTTTTGCACTGGTCATAAAACATCTTGTAAAATTAAGCTATTCAGCCTATCATTATTAATAACCTTTGTTATTTCTAAAGCCACCCCTAGCACATTAGGCACCATTGTGCAGAAGAGAGAGGGCAGTAGTGTTCCCATCTTCAATTTATCACCTGTTAAAAAAAGAACTAAATTGTACATTAAGGGTGACTGAAGAGGAGCTACTCATATTCTGAGGATGAAAAAAGCTTCAGCACAGCATGGTATTTTTCTTTTTTTCCTAAGAGGAGCAAGAAATTGCAAATACCCATCACAAAGCAAGTACATTTAACTGTAGTATGTGAGCCATGGATAAGGTTACTGAAGGTACAAAGCATCACAAGACATTGATCTTTTAGCTGTGTATGCAGGTAAATGCTTGGCTTGATCTGGCAGTCTGAAGTCTTCACCTTCTCTGTCAATGAGCTTATTTCAGAATAAAGCAGGCTACCATCCTTGGAATTATACTCAATGGAAAAAATGTCAGATGTAGTTTTTCAGTAATGCCTAATTACTTGGCTTTTACAGCTGGGGAGATTGCTAAACTTAATTTATGTAAGTGCTTAAAAACGTACTGCTGTGCCATAACACTGCTAAGAACCCACAGAGATTGGCCTCCAAAACATAAACAGGTTATCTAACCCTGTGCAAGGCTGTTGACTATCATGTTCATCCTACTGAAAACTCTGCTTCCCCTCCACCCCCTAGATTTTTCCAAGGTGGAAAAAGTCAAATTGGTACTTGCAACCTTCCCCTTAAATCTGAGCAGCTTTAACCCTAGGACTCCAGAATAACACCTCCTCAGTTACACAATCACTGCTGCAGCAAACAGATCAATGCTGCTAAGCTGCAGCTCCTTCCTTGTCAATTGTGAGACTTGGCACAGACTCAGCAGTCGTCATTTCAGCAGAACTCAGTCTAAAGCAGCTGCCTTGCAGATCTCTTCTAGCTTTTGCCTCTGGGTCTCACTCCGTTCCTGATACTTGGAACCTCCCTTTTTAGCCGAGGTTCCTGTGCTTGAACAGACTTTTCCCCTTAGCTGGAAGCACTTGAATTCCCAAAGGCCTCAAAAGTCTCAGTTCTGCCCTTAATAGCATTTACTCCCAGATCAGTAGCAAAGGCACTCTTGGACAGGAAAAAGAAGAAAGCTTCCCCATCCAGATACCCCATAGCAAGCATCTTCCCTGCTTCCAGTGGGATTGTTTTGGTGTAAAGAATTCAGGGAAAAGCAACACGACTAGTGTGCACACTGAGGAATGGACCCCTGCTGACAGGGAGACCAGCCCAGGCATTCTGTGTTTCTGGATGTATAAGCATTTGGATGAAGTAAAACCGTGAGTCTGAGCCATCACACTTTGCTGCCAGGTCTCATTCACTGTTCTCTTTCTTTGTGAGCAGTGATGGGATAAGCTTTATGTCCTAACTTCTTGCACTTCTCACCAGCCCAATGCTATTGCTTCATATTTGCACAAGGCAAGCCAAAGAGATTTCTAAAGTGACTAACAGCTGAACACATCTTTGGTGTAAAATGGGGTATTTGTTACAGTTTCCCCAGCCCTGCACCCTGGCACTTATTTTCACTTCCGTTAGCAGTGGAAGTTCCCTAGTCAATGGGCTAAAACCTTTTCTGCTAATGTAGTAGCAAGACACTTTTTACTTCCTCAGAATAAGATCTACTTCTGGGTACAAACTATATTTGTATTTATAGCGCTGAAAAGCTTAAAAACCATATAAAACTTGTGCTTCTGGATGGTCTTACATAACCTTTTCTGAAATTCCAAAAAAGCGTAAGACTTTTAACCTCCATTAGAGTTTTTCCTCCTTAAAAAAAGAGAAAATGAGAATTGCATACTCCTTTTCTGAAAGTACTGGTATTGTCTACTCAGTCCTGAGTATTTAAAAGAAGAAAACCAACCAACCAAACAACAATTACTCTGTAGTGATGCTATCTTTCCTACTGTGTGTCAGCTGACTAACAGCAGTGTTAAGTCTCATTCCAGAAGTTAAGTGAACTCCAGTTCAGTGCAACTGTAACTGAAGTGAACCAGACTGAACCTGAATTGAAAATAGGGACTGGAACTGCTTGGCTACGAGCAAGACATTCAAGCAAGTTACAGAGCTCACGTGCCTCTTCAGTACAAGGAAAGTCATTTATAGGCAAGTCTTACAGTATTTAAGTAACTTGGCCATCTTCCGTTTGAAAATCCAAAGTAATAAGGTTTCACTGAGGACTTGGTCCACAGTTCGGTGGTTCTCTCTGGGTGATGGTGAGGGAGTCACTGACGAAGGCAGCTAGGAGCCTCACCTGTATATTCTTAGACACCAGATTCCCGTGCTTTGGGGGACAAAGTTTACACAATCCAAAAATTATATGCAGTTTTCCAAGTGAGTAATTAAGGCTGTAGAGCTGTGGGGGAAGCTCTGCAAGTTCTGGCCAGAAGACATTTCTCTGCTCATCCCCTGACACGTGATAAGACTTGTCAGGACACAACATGCTTTTCCAACAGCTTGATCACACGTTTGAATATTTAGAGCTTGGGCTCACCCAGGCAAGGCCTGACAGCCTGCCTCCAAGGAGGAAGCCCCTTGCCAGATTTGACTGGAATAACCACACTTCAAAGCAGTTATGACTTGATACACTGAAGTCTGAAGAGTCAAGGAATTTGTATTAAAGCAGGGATGAAAAATGTGCATCTAAGGAAAGGCAATGCTTCCCCCAGCCTCCTGATTCAAGAAGCAGGCTACGCGTACTGCTCAACTCCCCCAGCAGCCTCTTTCTTGCCTCAGCAGCGCTGTTGTGACTGCCCGGCCGTGTTAGTGAGGACCCACAGGTCCCAGGAGGCAGCTGTGCTGGGGCAAAGGGAGTTGTACCGCAACAAACTACAGAGGGCTGAATCCAGAGCAGCCCTACGGTGAACCCATGATCATTGAGCAAACCTCAGTGAGATGTGGCCAGCAGCAAAGTTGGTGAGAAGGGGTGTGTGAGTTCTCTGCCAGGCTCAAAACCTGTCAATACCACAAACAAAAGCACACTCCAAGTAACCAGTGCCAGCAAGAAGCCTCTGTCACATCTACCCTGTGTAAGGGTCAGTACTGCCTAGTGCTGCTTGGCAGCTCTGACGTTGGTGAAACACCCCCCATGTGGTGCATTTCAGACTAGCAAATCAACCCAAAGGAACTGAGTCTAGCTGGTAACTCAAGGATAGGATGTTTGCCTCAATATACCTTTTCCTGAAGGGAAGAGGCTGTGTAAGTACCTGGTGACTCAAAAGACCCATTAGCTTAACTTCTGCACCACTAACTTGCTCTTAAACAGATGTCAGGAAATAACACACAGCTGTAGTGGGAGGTCAGTTAAAAACCTCTCAATCACCACTTTCTCTCGCATCATAAGAGATAAATCGAAACAGAAAATAAACCTGATTTGGAAGCATGCTGATTGGCAACATAATTAAATTCTGCAGTCATTTAAAATTACTGATCATTGTTGTTGCTGTCACTATTAGTTTTCCTTTTGCTCCCAGACCGCAATAGGCACAATTGCTACCTCACTGAAACTGCAGAAGAGCTCTCACTGAGACTGTGGTTCCTTCCGCTGCAGCCTTGGTTTTGTTTCTAAATAGACCGAGTGAAGTGATAGGTTTGACATGATACAGGACAGCATCCATCTAGTACAAGACAAAGACACCCATTTTGCAAGGGCACTTATTACAGCAGGGAGTAGTTGCTGATGGTGTTCAAACCAAGTCTTGTCAGGAATTCAGGGTTAAGATGATGACCAGATCAGTCATGGTGGAATTCCCACCCTTCACACTCATGATTACAGACTGCAGCCCTTATAAACACTTTTAATAGTATTACAAGCTGTATGTTAAATACATACTCTCTAGATTACAGTCAAGGAGGAAATCCGAGAAGGAGGTAACAAGATGCATCACTTTACCTGCTTGTAGGGTCTCTGCAGTTAGGTAACCTATTGATTTGTGTGTGTGTTGAGTGCTCCAGGGGTAAACTTCAGTAGCCTAGCCTTTTCTTTTCTTGATAGCCTGCTTTCAAAAGCATGTTATATTCATTTCAAACTGAAAACATATAGCAAATTTTCTGTTTCTCATAGCTCCTTGGCACTGAAAATCTAGCACGCAAAGTTTAATTATACTTATTAATATTTGTTAAATAGCACTGCAGAGATTTCTGGCTGCTGAGTTTGTGATTAGCATTCGTAAGCTGAAAGAGGTGTTACCCCCACCCATCCTGCATTGTAATTCAGGCCTTGCATAATCCCCGCCCAAATGCCTATTTGCATCCACACAGCTCATTATTTTTTCTGAATCATCTATGGAAGCCACACCCGTGATTGCTCATAGACTGTTGCTGTATTATTTATATATTGGTGTGCACCTTGATCCCAGTTGCGGTTAATTTTGGAAAAGGTGTTAGGTGTTCCAACTTCTAAGCGGCATGCCACTGAAACATGGGAACCATTACTGCTATTCATTTCCTTACAAAGTGATTCAGAGCAAGAGATGCTTCTATGTTTAAAACCTACATCTTCTTGCTGAAGATTAAGACCGTCGCCCACAAATTGTTAGCATGTGAAAGCCGCAAAAGGAAGAAGAGTGCAAATATACCGCCATGAAACACCAGAGGAAAAAATCATGCCAGATTACCCTACCATCACCACCCTGAATCTGCTTGAGGGTGCTAACCACTGCACGTTGAGCCATTGTGATAAAATACTAAGAGGCCCTCCATGAACAAAGTCTTTGGATCAAGCATAAGATCATCAGGCCTCACCCAGAAGAATGAGCCCCTGCCCACCACCTACACAGGTGACAGAGACACATGTTCCTGTTGCCTAAAATATTTATTTTACCTTTGTTAATGTGTCTATTACACCCACAACAACTTCAAGGGCAGGGTCAGCACTACTGAGCACCTTTCTGGAAGGCAACTGGAACATACAACCAGCCCTATACACTTAGCAGTCTTTAGGTGTAGAGCTCTCAGGGAACTTATCAGCTTCAGGGAAGTTAACACTAAAGACCACATCAACTCATGCCACATTGAGCCCAACTGCTGCATGGCAAGGTGCAAGGGAGGCAGAAATGAACAGCAAGTGGACCTTTGCAAGGTTACTCATTGCTTTGCAATCCCTGTGTTGTCATTTACTGGCTGTCGTTAAGCAAGGTCCAGAGGAAACCCGAGACTCCAACCATATTAGGTTGCACTTGGTGACTTCATTTGTCATCTATCACGTTGACAAGTTGTTCAAGAAAAGGTTTCCTGCATCCTGGTTGCACGCCCCTGCACTTAGAGCTTAAGCAATTTGAATTGGGACTGTGCTCTTATGATGCAGAATCTATATTGCTCCAGCGCAGCAATAGGCACGTGGTAACGCAAAGGCCTCTAATGACTCGGGACAGAGATGAGATTACGGCACACAACCCGACACATTCTGTTGCTCATGGGATTAAAATAACCTGCACTGCTTTTGCCAGGGGGAGGGAGATCTGTCTTTTCACAGAGCATCTTCTCATCACACTGAAAAAACCCAACAAAGTGAAGTGGTCACTTCATTAAAAGCCACAGGGACAGACAGCCCTGTCTGAGACACATTCTTTTAAAAATGGATGGCAGTGAGGTGAGTGCCAGTAAGCTCCTGCCTTATACGGAGGCTGACGGAGGACTGGCATGGGGCTCTGAAGGTGAAGGGCTAGCCTGAAGGAAGGACGAACTCTTTGGCTCCTAGCTTCAAATTACATGGTTTAATGCTAGTGTTTTGTTAAAGACTGACAATCCAAACATACATGTTTTTAGGGGTGAGGAGTCCGCATTAGGCCATTTTTTTCTATAGGTTTTATCAGTCACACAATGCCCTGTGCTGGATGCAATACATAATAGTATTGTTCAGCGAGAACGCCCAAGGACCCCATCGCTCCCCAATCAACCTTTCCACTGGAAGAGCAGACCACCACTCCACTGAGGCAGAGGCCCAGGAGCACTCCTATCTCAGCTTTAGGTGACACAACATGGTGCACAGGAGTTAGCTCAAGACTGCTCAGCCTCTCAGGCTGCTAACAACTGGACAGGCCATTGCAGAGTGCTCTGGACATACTGCCTCTCCTGGGCCACACTTCTCCTGTCATCCGAGCTTAATCAAACCAACTTGATCAAAAGCAGTCTCCACAATAAGACAGGATGCTCTTGCGTGCCCTGGAGCAGCATGATGAGTAAAGCGGCTGTTTTACAAGCAGTCCAGTTTACAATTTAACACTCAAGCTTTACATTGGAACTTTTGGTCACGCACAAGGGAGTGACCAGTCCAACACAAATACAGAATCCTGGCTTTCTCAAGGAATACAACAGGGTCCAGACAGTCTCACTGGCTACAGCCCTGGAGAGCTCAGTGAGGCTGAATATTTCCCCCAACAGGCTCTGTGCAAAGTGATGCACAAGACCTTCCTCCCAAAGCTAGAGAGGCCGAAGTCTGCCGACTCCTTTTAGTGACCTATAGAAACTCCTGTCACACAAGCTCAGCCTCCGCTGTGCCCAGGACTGGAGGGAGGTGATTGGAGCTGAACTGTTACCCGGTACCAGCCTGGTAGGTATATAGGATACCTGCCAGGGTATGGCACCCTTAGGGCTTGGCAGTAACTCTTCTCTTTTTTTTTTTAAGTTACATTAAGGGTGTTAATGCTCTGTAGTTCTCCAAGGAGGAAAAAAAAAACCCAACCCCTTCTTATGTTTGCTCCAAAGGATTTATTTGAAAGCTGATGGCAAAGCCTATGTCTTTGTAAGCCCACACAGGATCCTAGAGATGCATTATTCTTAGAGTTTTCTAGTAGAAGCATTCATTTCCCTTCCACACAACCAAAAGGAAGGGAAAGTACTCTTTTGCAAAACACAGTGGAAGAGCAACCCATTAACACATCAGATGTGGCAATGAGAGAAGTTCGCACAGATAAATGCATCTTCTGTTGCCAGTTCTCTTAGAGACAGCAATTCCCCACCCAACAGCAGATTTCCCCTAAAAAATACAAATGACAGTGCGGTGCCCATCAGTGGTCAGCTTCATCACTGCTCAAAGCAGCTTGCCTCCGATCTGCCAGTCACTATCTTGCCTATCTGGTGACTTCAGTGCAAGAGGGCTTTTTTCAATTTATATACAAAATAGTACAGGAGAAAGGGGAAGTTTGAGACTAGAGCTGTGAGTATGTGGAAGCAATGCTTTCTTAGGAGAACTCATTAGAACTCAGGAATGTTTCAATGTGCAGAACTAGGCAGCTCCCAGAACAGACAGTATTTACAGTGGCAATGCATGCAATTTAAAAAGTGGTTTTAAAACTACAGAGACCAGTCTCCCAAAAAAACTCATTGAAATGTAACAGCATAGAGAAACCAAACATCTAGTTTAAGGAAGAGCTGTATCTGCAAAAAAACCTCGATACAAACATGCCTCTTAAGAGTACAGCAACTCAGAAATCCCTGAATTCTAGAAGGAAAATCCATGAACAGAGTCTTAAAGCTGGAAGCTCTAAAGCGCTTCCAACTAAACTACAGAGCAGACAGTATCCTTGTTGCCAGGTTTAGAGCTAGCAAAACATACTGTATTGCCCAGCACCAAATCCTGTATTCTCGAAGAGCAAACACAGCAGCACTGTCTGGCAGTGAGCAACAGCAGTAGCTTCTCCACAACAGCAGACAAACCGAGCCAAAAGCAACAGCAACGCCAGCCAGGGCAGCAGCCAAACCAATGAGGCACAGCCCCACAGAACCTGAGCGAGGAGAGCTGAGCGGGTCCTGGGGAAGCAACAACTTCAGCCAGCAGTCCAGGAATCGATCATCCAGCAGCTCTGACACCAAGAGGCAGGTCCAAAGTCAAACTGAGAAGTTCCCACAGCAAGTCAGACTCACCAAAAATGAGGGCTGGGCCCAAGCCTCAGCTGATATGGAGCTCCTGGCCCGCTGGCAGAGGGTGTTGGGAGGGCCCAGGTAAGGCTGGTCAGGGCCATGATGGGCTCTCAGTGCCCACAGCTGCTGCTCCACCCTGGAAAAAACTGTTTCTGAGCTGTTTGAAGGAATGACGGTTACTGCTCAAGAAAATTTTCATTTTTAGGAACTGGCAGCAAATTTAGGCCAATACTTTGGGTGTCCCGAAGTAGAAAGCAGTCTGTCTCAAGCCTGTGGTGCTGTAATGCACATGACTTCAAAAGCTCTTATCAAAACCTGAAAATTGATTCTGGGCATTTCTGGTCAGAATACAGGAGACTGATTTGGACAGCTATCAGTGGGGAGCTTCACCGATGCTTTAGAATCGAATTACTTCTCTTTTCACTAAGTCTTGACCAGCAAATAAAACTGCAGAATTAAGGAAAATTCAATTTGCTACTAGACTGGAAGGATTAAGTCACAAAATTACACTTTAAATTTAGACTCTGCTGAAAAATAAAGATCTTTAAATATCTGGGGCTACAGTCAGAGTCAAACTACAAAGTTAATAGCGGCAGAAATCCTCAGTTCAACACACAGCAGACAAAATTTTCATTACAGAAGCACCTACAGAAACACAGCCATTTGCATTCAAAGGATTTCTTTGATTCAGAACAGTGATCTCTACAAGATTGCAAGGAACACTGAGAATCCAAAAGGAACTTCTACCATAAGCATCAATGAGGAGAGGACGGTTGCAGGCTTTAGAGCTGTTACTGAACTGAATACACACCTGAACTGCAGACAAGTTCTGGCTGTGGCTTGGAGTTGTTGCCAGCAAAAACTGTAAAAATAGTTATACCATCGATATTTAGAAATCAGAAAGATTTGCTCAGAAAATAATTATGGCCCTAGTCCTGCTGGGAAACTTCAGCAGCCGAGGAAAACGTCATCAGTGTCACCACTGTTACACAAGTCCCTCTAGGCGTAAGTCTGCTCTTTAGAGTATGAGTACTTGCATGAGATCCTCAGACACCTTTACTTCTTCCTCCCTCTACCATTACTGGAATGGCCTTGAATTAAATTGTTAAAGGTACATCAGTATCTACAAGACTCGAAGGGCTGTAAACCCTACATAGGGCAAAATTATTTAAGGTTGTACAAAGAGTATGATTAGAAGCCATTGACTGAAGTTAAGCAAAAAGACCAACAAGCCGAGTATAAAAGCTTGCCTCTCACTCAGTGATGCCTTCTAGCACACAGAACAAGTTTTGTAGAAAGCACAAAGGCTCTAGAGCCACTAGAGAGACTGAGCACAACACAGACCTCTGCAATACCTAACTGCTGTGCCACCAGTGGAGTCCTCTATGTACCTGGACAGTATAGAGGAATTAAGTTACCTAAAAAATAGGATGCTGGGTTTTACAGGTCTGAACCTGCTTCTGGAGCCTATCACGTATGTCAGCCCTGTTTCCCAAAGAGTGGCCAGAAAAAGACAATAATGCTGCCTAGTCCCTTAACTAGTAACCTACTTGTTAAGAGTACTCAGGATACAGGAGACCTGGATTCAATTCCCTCGCCTCCGGGCTGTGTGGCTGGGCCTGCTCTGCACGCACGGAGCTCTGCTGTGTATCAACATATGCAGAAAGGTGGATGCTCCTAGGCACAGAAGAGTCATGTACAGCAGGTCTGGCAGTTCTGGAAGGTTAAGGTCTGCCTTGGGATGCCTACCCCACTGAATGCATGCTAAGTGAAGGAGATGGGCCAGTGTCTGAGGCAGCACCCACCCACTACAGTGCCTCACGCAACCTGCTCTTAGCACCTTCCCTTCCTTGGCTGCTTCTCAAGAGATGGCAGGGAAGAGGCTGAAAGCCAGACAAATTGTTCCAGCAGGGGCAGCCTGTCCCTTTTTGCTCTTCTTCCCAGAAATCCTTTAACTCCCTGCCATGTGATCATGTTGCAAGAACTACAGAATCTCCGTGAACGTTTGGAGCTAGGAAATGTTACCAGAGCAAGCCGTTCAGCTGACAGATCAGGGCAGCAGGCAGGCACATCCGTGCGGGGGCCTGCTCAGCTCTCAATATTTTACATACGTTGCTTTCTTTCCATGCTGCATTTCACACAGACATACCACATGCAAGACCACATTCTAAACATGCTAAACTATTATTTAAAATTTTGGGCAACAATTTATTCATTCACTCAGTGTTTTGTTGTTTATTTTTCAAACTTCAAACACTGGATCCCCTGTCCTGCTAAAACATAGTCTCCGTGTAACAGCAACACATCCTTTTTTCTGGAGGTACAGTATGTGAACCTGACTGACAGTATGGATGCAGTGCTCATGATTACTTCTGTGGTTGGCACCTTCCTGCTTCTCTGTTACATGCTTATCTCTCCAACCAAGTCACACATCATCCTGGCTGCTGGAAGACAGCTGTCTTTTATCATTTTGGGATCATTGCTTGTATCTTGCGTCACAATGCATCTTTTTGTTGAAAGAACAAACAAAATAATTTGATTAAGTAACCATTCTTTGCTCTGACAGTCACTGTGGGGTTTCATGCATTGAAGTTAGGTCATATCAAATAGTGTGCATATTCAAAATGGCTAGCAAGCTGTCCAAGGCTTGTAATTACTGGAAGCATATTCCCTTGTGTACTTTTACAGCTGTAAGTGCTAGCATGCAGGCTGTTTTGCATCCGTTATGGTTGTCTTTGTCTCCACCTATTTAAAAAATAATGCCTTTCTCTCTCTCTAGAAGAGCATCCTTTCGCTGTTGCTCCGAGGGATGTATTCCTGGGTTAGGATTTGCGCCTGTGTACTTTGCTTTCCCTTTTTGGAAAGAAACTTGCCAAAGAACCTCAGCAAAACCAGACTGCTCGCTCTCCGCATGTTCTTTGTTTCTTCTGGTTCAGAGATCCTTCATTCTGAAAGAAAACATTTTTCAGCATCACAAGTGTTCCCTGCTGGCACTAGCACCTACGCCATCTTGCATATGTTCCTGTTCCTAAGTCATATGATACTTCTCAATTCAACAGAAGAGCTCACTCTCAATTATGCATTCGAGCCTACACAACCACGAGAATCAAGAGGAAAAAAACCCACACTATTCCTGAAAGATGATATGAGGCGCACAGCAGATACTGATGACTTTCTCAGCAGGAAAACAAACAGTCCCCCGAATCCTCCAACTGCCAGGGACCAAAACGTTAAATGCTAGCTAGAAAGGAGGGGATGGACTCTTCATTTTAAGCCAAGTTCTGTGGCAGCAAATATCCAATTACCACAGGCTCTAAACTAAAGCTTGCCCATAATAAAAAGGCACAAACTTTTTAGCATTCATGAAACACTGAGCAGAAAAGTACCTCATCTCACCCTTCAGCAGCAGATAAAAAGGATTTTAGGAGAAGAGATACAGAACGGCTAGGGAACCTCTGTGTGAAATGGATAAGGAGAGAGGGGAAAAAAAAAAGCATTTCACAAATTGGAAGGCAATTTTTTTTCCCCCCTCAAATCAGCAAATTCCTTCTTAACACTTTCCCTAAGAGGAAAATTAGCCTAATCTTAGTTCACACACCTCCCCTAACTTAAAGACTGAGTTAATGACACCTTGGCAGAAACAGAGAACCCAGGTAAATTCAGGTTTGCTGGACATCTGCAATGCACAAGGTTGAGAACACGGTCAGCTTTATGAAGGGAACTGTGATGCAAGCAGCATTACCATATTTCATTAACCAAGTCCTTTTTGCTGAAGGCGATGAAAGAATCTGCAAGTTAGTTCACCAGATAAATTAATGGACTCTAAGCTCATTTTACCGAGTGCTTTTCTTATTACTACTTTAATAAGAGTGGGAAAGCCCAAATGTACACATTGAAAACCTCATTTCTGTAAACTGAACTCTCTCAGCCTTAGAATAAAAAATAAAAATGTATAATCAAATTTCTGTCCGCTTCATTAATGCCTTGCATTAAAAGATTTCTGGAAGCCTAAATATAATACAAGCATGGAAATATTTTCCTTCTAATGCTATAAAGCAGTACTACAGCCCAGGAATGCACAGCTTTTCCTGTATTCTGAATCATGCCCATTTACAAACCAAGTGATTATTCCAGATTCTAGGACAAAGAATCTTTCCATCATTTGGTTTACATTTGCATGGCAATACCAGTTAGACGTGCAGATTTAATGACCAAACACGTCCAATCTTACATAGATTACAAGTTTTTGCATATCTTGAGCATATTTCAAAGCTAGAGAAACATATGAAAGATTTCCTAAACAAATTAGAAGCGGAGCATACAGCTGAAGCAGTTCTTCCAGCAGATACTAACAATGTAGAGACATTTCTTAATTCTAAATTGGCAAAAGTACCGATGTATTTCATTACCAAAAGGCAGTAATTGAGAATGAACTTGTTTCCCATTAAAATAAGCAATCAGAAGGGCACCTATGCAGTCATTTTCTAACGTTCAGGCTGTACACTTCAGATGTGTGCAGAACCAGGTCTCCCGATGCTATGGTAACTTCAGAGTCCAGTGAGGTGCTGGCTTCTAAGTGCAATTGCTGACAGAGCCAGGTAACAGCAGAGTTATTTGGTAAAGAAAGGCAGCAAAGACAAAAATTGATCCCAAATTCTTAATTCTCATGGGGATACAGGTCCACTACTTCCTCCTGAGACCCACCCAGCAACTCCTCTAAACTTACATATGGTCACTTAAGCTAGGCTTGTAGCAAGTTCCGATTTACAGTAAGCAGAAACACCAGCACTGCTTGCTACTGGTGGTAACCTACTAAGTCCAAACTTCCTGCTTTATGCTGATTATTAGCTGCCTAAGTAGCTCAATGGATCTGAAATCATTTAATGTTGAAGTCGAAGTCCAACAGTATCATGGAGAACCTGCTAGCTATGAGAACTCTAGGGTGCTTGCCAAGGTAAGAACATTCCCGCTTTTGATTTAGTTCCATGCTGTCTTAGAATTAATACTAGTTATTGGCTTTATTTGTATACAGGAAAATAAATGTTGTTTTAACAAATTCTAAGTTACAACTTAATAATCTGTTTCACAGAATCACCAAATATCCTGAGCTGGAAGAGACCCATGGGGATCATCAAGTCCAACTCCTGGCTCTGCACAGGGCAACCTAAAAGTTAAACCACACACCTAAGAGCGTTGTCCAAACACTTCTTGAACACCAACAGGCTTGGGGCCATGACCGCTTCCCTGCGGAGCTTGTTCCAGTGCTTGATCACCTTCTCATTTCAGCTCATACTTCAGAAGAAATGTCTGAGATTCTAGACAGAAGTTGTTTTGAATAGTACATTGCTAGCCATAGCGACAAAAAGGTTTCACAGGTCTGGGTTGGGAGAAAACACACAAAGAAAACAACACACAAGCAGGGTTGCTTCATTTTTATTTACTCAGCAAACATTTTCCCATGTGATTTTTAAATGCCACCCAAGAGCTAACTAAGATTATTAGCTACTGGCTGCTTTTTCGTGATGAAGCTTTTTGCTAACAGGATCTTTTTCCAGAAATAAAGACCATTGGTTTCTTAAGGTATCCCCGTTTACGTAAGTACAGTTGCTAATTTTACCCACAATTAAATGTATTTACAACAGTGCATCTTGCAGTTATTCTACAAAGTACAAGACTCTCCACCCAAAATCGTCCTACTCCCTGTCCCGCACCAGGATTTCACTCTTTCAGTATCAGGGGTGCCTTCACCTGTTCGGCCACTTCCTTCCCCATCAGCGTTTCAACAATGGCCAACCCAAATTCAAAGCTGGTACCAGGGCCGCGGCTGGTGAGGATGTTCCCATCTTTCTCCACGCGGCTCTCGGAGTAGCAGTAGTGCGCTTGGAGGGGGGGACACAACAGAAAGAGGGTGAGTCTCCAGCACACTGCCCATAGCTGCCACAGAGCACAGACCTGCCTGCCGCAGGGCACTGCGGCCCGCTGCCTGCAGGCTACAGCAGCCGAGGAGCGGAGGCTCCCCGTCAGCAGCGTCGTGCCCTGCAGAAGGCACCTCGGCCCCCTGTGTGGGCCCAGCCTGCCTCGGGATCTGTACCCCTGCCCCTCTGGAACCAAGCAGCTCATCCCTGCCTGCAGTCCTCGGGGAGGAAAAGGGCCCGCAGGGAGCTCTGGCAGCTTATTCGCATGGTACAGGAATGCACCTCTGATTCTACAAGCTCATCAAGAAGCACTCGCTGTGCCTGTCAGTTCCTGTGGAGTTACTTTTGGGAGTCAGACTGCTTTGGTGTAGCTGTTCACAACTTTCTTTTTTTCCAAATGCATGCAGAGGAAAATGGAGGAACCCTGCCATCTCCTGCTCACCTTCATACTTATTAATGTTCACAGAATGACTTCTTAATAGTCCTTCACCACCACTTCCTTCAGGTATGAGAAAGAAGTGTGGACCCGTCAGCTGCTCATACCACCAAAGCACTACCCATGGGAGAGCAGGAAGGGTGCTGCTGGCATTTGTCGTTGGGACCACTGAGGCAAAGAACTAGAAGGGCAAGAGATGGCTCAGCCTCAAGAGGTTAAGGGAAGAAGTGCTCCTAGTACAGCAGCAGCAGCGTCTTTTCCCCAAGGATGTGAATGCTAATACGGCCCTGTATTTTCAGGTTAAACAGACTTAGAAATACAGTCTTAGCATATTCAGCTGAATTTTGATTATGTTCAAGAAAGCATTAAGGAAATTCAGAGATACAAAATAAGACACAAAAGCTATTTTCCTTCCTTTAAATCAAGGGTTCAGCTAAAAAAAAAAAAAACCACAAAACCTGAGAAGGGTTTAGAGTGAAACTTTTAAGTCATTACATACCTCCATTCATCATTTTGTCTTTGGCCAAAGGATGTGTTGTGACTTTGCTTCCAAACCCTATCCCATGTGCCAGAAGGGCGGTAGGACCTGCAAGGACACCAAGTTGCACCAGTGAGGAACTGTTTTCTGCTACAAAAACTTTTTAAGAACACGCATGTTGGCACTAGGTCCTCGAGGGGCCAAAGCTTACTGTGGACAGACTACTTTTTATAAAACTGATACTAGCCCTATCTCTGAAGCAAAAAGCCTCAAAAAGAACATAACTGCATAATCTCTCCCATTCTATTACACAGAACGCCCTGTGCTGAGAAACAGATGAAGAAAAGAGAAGGTTTAAAGAACACCCAGTTCATACAGCTGTCCTGCCAATGATTGTGCTGCCTTTGAAGGAGTGGAGAACAACGGTCATTTTACCTCCAGATAATACATTTTATTTAAAACTGCTTGAAACTAAGTGACAAAAAGTCTGCATTTCAATCTGGACATTAACTAGGTACAATTACTTTACGACCTTGTCAAGCCTTGACTTTAGAGACCTAACAGATAAAATTTCATTTGAGCAAACCTTTACATGTTGGAATTGTGCGCCAAGGAGTATTTTGGACAGATCAAGGGCTAACTGCTAAATTTTTGGTTTTAACAGTCTTTCTCTTTTCTTTTCATACTTCCTCCTTGGCCTGAATTGAGGAAGGAGCTTGTGTCAAGAAGTCTGAGGTCATCTGATAGAAAATCCTTACGGGAACTCCAAAAGAAACTGAAGGCAGGATTCGCCTAATTTGAGTTTCATTTCTGTACATTTCATTCGTTTCAGATATAGTCCAGGAAATAACCTTCTTTGTGTTCAGTTGGAATCAGCTCTAAGAAGCATTATACCTAAATAAATGAACCATCCTGATTACAAGCAAAGGCCTTTATTGGGCAACTGTGAATTTGCGACTGTTCTGGAAGAGATACAGATGGAGAAGTAGACTACTACCACTGCCAAGTTCAAGAACGTTCACAACTCTGTATGCCTATCACCTAACTGAAGAATGAAAGCAAAAAAACCCCCAGCAACGTACCAGAAAACAAAAGCGAAAATACGCTCCACAAATGCACTCTGTTAGACTGTCTTCTACACACTCATCGCCACTCTCCTCATTCTCAGCTACGGGTACCTAGGCCAGCCTCTCAGTTCAATTGGGAGTACTGGCAATTGTTCATATTGCTTTTTTA
The DNA here is from genome assembly GCA_031468815.1 of Morus bassanus. NCBI lineage: Eukaryota > Metazoa > Chordata > Aves > Suliformes > Sulidae > Morus > Morus bassanus. The sequence continues at coordinate 9,961,847 of CM062587.1, read as the reverse complement.
CATACAAAACTTACAAAGGAATGAACTGCATACCTAGCTGTGCAGAATATGTATGCAGACAACCCCCTCCTCAGCAATTCCATCTTTTGCTACCACTCAGATGAGGAAGGGTGAGCCTGTAATTCTATATTTACAGCCTTCCTTCTGAAGCTAAAGGGCAGGAGAAGAGATGTAAGATAAATTTATAGCAATGACGTTCTGCCAGCACTGTGTCCTCGCAGAAAGATCACCAGAATAAGCAAATATTTTGTAAAAAATCCTAGCACATTACCTTTCACTTTTTATTTTAAAGACAGCAATACAACTGATTGGAAAGAACTGTTTACCAAGCAGAACTTGCAGGGTAAGTGTTCACAGTATTTGAGAGATTCCCCTGCTATTAAATTTACAAAAAATTCAAACGCTGATGGGTGCATGTATAGTAGAAATCCCTGCTACCAAATTACAGGAACACAGATTTCTAAGACAGGAAACTGTCTGCATGCCCCTTCAAAATATCCAAATGCTTTACAAAGCAAGACATCTTGTTAACCCACCTGCACATATAGCAGCAATCAGGCCTTTTCTGCTTTCCTGGTCCTTCAGAATGTCTTTCACAGCAGCAGACTGTATGAAGAAACCATATCACAAGTCATTGTTTGGGGTTGATTATTTGAAGCACAGTTGAAATACTTTCCACTGCAAATTCACAAACAACTTTCAGAAAGAAAACCAGCTGACAACTCTCCATCCTGCCTCAGGACAGAAAGCAATGAAATCAGAAGGAACTGCAAGGAAGTACTTGGCCCCCACAAAAGCTGGTTAATTCATGGCCATAGAAAGTTGTTGTTTGAAAACTTCAAGAGACAAATAGGAAAGAGTATTCATGAGATACCTCCAGACAGCCTCTATCATTCCCAAGAAGATTTATACGGGATATTTGTCTCGTATTCCTTGGCTTACAAACTGTGATACCATCTAAAACCTATCTGATAGCTTGACTTCTTTGTCCGTCTGCCTTCCACAAGGTATTTATAGCACCACTACAACAGTTTTGCACCAGAGACAGAATTCTTGAGCAAAGGACCAGAGTCCAGTGGGTTCAGCCTGTTTTATATGTCATGGAGGTAAATCTTCATTTGCGACTGTTTCATCTTCATGATTATGAACAGAGATTTTCCCACAATACAGAGCACCCTTCCATTTTTATTCTGCTTAACTAGGTACTCAAGTCCAAGAATTTACCCAGTTGTCCCACCTATATATTCACAAGAAGGCATAAGACAATTAACAATTAGTTTACTGACTGATTCAGAAGAGAATTTTCAGATGCTGAACTGAATTTGCAGGATTACTAAGCAAGTGCAGACCACCCATTACTCATGAGGATGCTCATAAATCTTTAAGATACCAGAACTTTACCTCTGACAAGTTTTGAGCTCCAAGGTTACCCCCAGGCAGGACCACGACATCGTAAGGCCCCTAAACAAACAAAAAATAAAACTGTTCTGTTGAACAGAGGCTGGTAGATACATTACACTGTTTTAAGGTCACTACAGCTGAGTCAAGTGAGAAGCAAAGGGATCTTTATGACCAGAGAACCAGTTCCAACCGTGGAACAAAATACCATTTCCTATTCCAGGATAGGAATATTATCGATATTATAGATATTATTAGCCTATTATCGATAAAGTCTGTCACAGAACTAACTTTTAAGCCTAGGGCATTTAAGAGCTTCAGCAACCAAATGGCAGCTCTTGCACTGTAAGGACAAGCGGTTTTGCTCCAACCTTACTGTACAGGTCTAACTATAGCACTGTTTAGCTTCCCATCAGAACTTTTCAGTTGTTCCAAATCACGCTGTTTTGTTGGGCCAACTAACATGCAAAACAAAGCTCTACGTCTGATGCTTTGCAAAAACAAAATACCCATGCAGAGTTAAGAAATCTGTCTGATCCTAGCATGCTATGAAGCAGGACAACACTGAAGAGGAGCACTGCGGGATGTGCAGGTCTGTGATTCACTACTGCACAGAGCTAACGTAACATGTTTCTAAAGGTAATGCATAAGCTTTCCAGATTCACCTCTGAAACTGTGAGAAAGGCTATGGTGTCCATTATTATCAGACTAGGGTGATGACCAACCTCTTTTCTGGCATCTTCAAGACTGGCATCAGGACAAATGAAGACATCTCGACTGCACTGCACTGGTTCTTTTCCTGTTAGGCCTGCAACAGTCACCTTGATCTAACAGAAGAGTATGGGTATCATTACAATTCAAGAATTTAGGGCATTTTTCTTATATGTTAGTTCTTAAGTAGTACATAGAATGAGCGAACCACTACTGAAAGCTGTCAAGAACAGAGCAACACTTAAGCTTCCCCAAACAATGAATAAGTCCAAACGCACAAGGTAAGCAGTGATATTCACCTAGAGATTAACAAATACCTCTAATAGTTCAACTTTTCAAACAGGACATTTAGAGAACATCTGATCCCACCGGTTTTAAACAAAAGAAAACAATACAACCCAGGAAAGTCGGACTAAGTAGGTGAGATAATGAATTAAAATCTCTCTGCAGGCTCAAGCCATTCTCAAACATGCTTATGGCGTGCTCAATTTTCTCCCTTCACTTTTAGATGCCTGCTCACAATATCATAGATGTGCACAGCAGAGCTCACATCCACTAAATAAGCAGACAAGCTTGTGCTTCTTATGGCAGCCAAAACAGAGAGTACACGAATGGAATGACAAAGGTGGTGGGAGAAGGTAGTTTTTATTTCAATCATTTCTAGACACATGAAGTTGGTATATTTATTTAAAATTTTATTTTCATACCTATTCAGATGGTAACGCTGTGTACCACTACAGTTGCAAAAGGAACAAACAGCATGAGGAATCCCACCAGACAGAATTCCAGTTAATAGCAGAATTTTAAAAGTAGCTCAATAAAAGCTATGTAATGCCATGAGCTGCAATGTACTGAGCTGTTCAGACCCCTGCCAAAAAAACCCACTTCCTCTTACTATGCATGGGAGAGGCCATGTTTTCAGACAGGGCCAGATCTACTTAAAACATGTGCTCTAGTCTACATTAGGCTCATATTTTAAAAGTTTCTCTTTTGCACAAATGTTGGTTGTCATGCATGCTTATTTGGGGCATGGCACAAATATTTGCTACCCAGTAAGAAGGCACGGGTAAATTCTCACCTCATGCAACAGACTACACCTTGAACTCCTCGCAATGAACATCAAATTGAGGCCAAGATTTTCCCTTGACCAAGCACTCACAAAAAGATTTTTCTTGTCTGCATACTCACCCCAGCTCTTCTCATAACATCAGTGGGGATTACAGTTTCCATTTCCTCTGCCCCTTTTGCTAGAATCACCAATGCTCTTTTCGAGGCCATATCTGGAGGGGTTGCTACTAGGTGAGATGGTTGTGAAGGGAGGGGCTGAGGGGGATAGAAAGAGACAAGGTGGTTAGAAGGCAAACCCACTAGTATAGATCCTTCCTAACGGTGAAGTGCAACAGTAAGTAGTTTGCATTTTTGTATTATCTTTCATTTAAGCCACGTCAAAATGGATCACTAGCTTTAATTAATATTCACAGCAATCCTATTTAGCTGAAGGGCTTCTTACAAAGAATGCATTATTATAATAAGGGATTAAGACATTTGTGCAGTGGGAAACACAGCACATCAGCACCAGAACAGGAAGTAGCTTGGCCTAATCAAGACTTTACATGACTTGAGTATGCCAGAGAGAAGGGTTCAAGGTGGGTGGCAGAGTCGTCTTCAATCTGCACACCCTCACTCATACCCAGACTACTGACTCCTACCCAGGTCAGCATTTACAAAAGGGCTTGCATGAGCTTTGACCTCATGTCTGGTATTTAGTTTCCACACAGCACACTTCATGAAGCGTTTCCTGTGACTTATAATGACTCGACCAGTGTCCCTGCAAAGCCTGAGCAATAGATTTTCTGGGTATTTCACAATTTTGTGGGGGAGAAACGTGTGTGCTCATGTGTGATGGGGGGAGCAGACCACAGAATTTAGCAAATGGAACAAACTAGGGTTCAGACTTTTTTTTTTTTTTTTTTTAAGCTCCTAAATTCAAGTTGAGGTGAATGGCCAAATTTCCATTTGAAGGTTAAGTTCAAGTAACCTTAACTACATTGTGCAAAATACACACTAACTCATACTGGTCCGACAGAAGTCTGTGAAAGTATGTGTGGTATGAGAAGGCATTTCACAGGTCATCCACTCTACAAGACAGGGATTTTTTCCTGTGTAGGGACTTTCCATCCAGAAATGCACGCAGCACCTGGGAGCTCTTCATAAAATGAGATCTACCTTTAGTTGTCTACGCAAAAGAAAAGCATCCCCTCATCCTGCTTTAACTTCAGCTATTGTCACGTTCGCTCCCCACTGTTAGCCTCATTTAGAAAGATGCTATTTCTAGAATGCAGTAATACACAGTAGAACATCCTGCAGCATGCAGAACCAGCCCAGACTAACTCGGTGTGTCAAAACCCACTTTTAAGGCAGCTTTATGTACTGTCAAACGCAAGGCCAACTGAACAAGCACACTCAAATCAAAAGTATTAGCAATAACTTCAGGACAACCTGGAGCTTCTTAATAATTCATCCTGAAGGTATACATTGAGTCTGCAAAATTAATTTCCGAATGAATTTACCTAGCTAGCAACAGACTACCTGAATGGCCACAACGCGGAAACCCTGCATTTGCTTTTTTTTGCAGAATAATACCCTAGATCATAGTTTGCACCCCTCTCTTTCATCAGTTCTTTAGATGCAAACAGGCACCTGAACCCGAAAGCTTTTCTCTTCCTCCTAACCTAGCAAAATGCAGTCTCTCCCTACTGTCCTTAGACATTTATCGTAATACAGTGACAAATCCTTTAGCATTATTACTGTTCTTCACGCGGGTGCATGTGTAAAGAGCTCTCGCGCTATGAATGCTATCGGGCAAGACTGTTTTCCGAGAAGGCAGAACCAAGTTATACAGACAGAACAGTCCCTTCGTTTAACAAGCCATCTACGCGTAGTAAATGCAGGTCTTCCATGTGCGTCTCAGCGCCAGCACACGCACAGGCTGCCTCAAGCCTTAAGCTAAACGCAGTCCCTAGGTGGGTCCGTGCGCGCTTCTCCAGATGGTGACTCCTGGCAGGGGGCTGGACCACAAACTCCTGAGAAGGCTGGCTTTAAGGAAATCACAGCCTTCAAAGCCCCGACCAAAGAGCTAGCTGCCGGCGGCCAGGGAGGTTTTAAAGGTCATCAGCTCGGCCCGCCCGGAGGAAAGGCGCGGGCTCGTTCCAGGACACGGCGCCATTGGGCACAGCGCGGCTCTCGCAAGGCCGCAGAGCCTGCGCGGCGCGGCCTCGGGCAGGCCCGCTCCCCGGAGCGCGAGCCGCCGCCGCCCCGGCCGGGCCCCGCGCCCCCCGCGAGCCCCCCCCCCCCCCCCCCCCCCCCAGGGACGCTCCGCCGGCCGGGGCCGCCGAGCCGGGCCGCGGCGCGGCGGGAGCAGCAGCGGGGGCGACTCACCTCGGCCGAGGCGCGGGCGGCTCTGGGCGGCACCGCCCCGCCCCCGCCGCCCCCCCGCTCCCCCCGCTCACGCGCCCCGGGAGGCAGCTCGAGCGGGCACCGCGGTGCCAGGCGCCGACGACGCCGCCCCCCCCCAGCAGCGCAGTCGCGAGCCGCTCCTGCTTTTCCTCAGGCAGCCCTCGCGCCCGCAGAGAGCGCCGGCCCGAGGCACCGCTCCGCCCGAAACGTCCCGCCGCCACCGCGGCTCCCCGGGGCTCGCGGTACGCAGAACACGCCCGTGGCTCAAGGACAGTTTTACTTGGATTTAAGGAGAGGCTTCGGTATCGTGAAAGACAGGCAGAGCTGCCGGAGGGGCCGCTCGGGCTGCGGGCAGCCCTGCTGCGTGCAACCTGCGGGCGGGTGCTGGCGGCCGCGGCCCCGCTCCGGGGCGACGGGCTCACGAGAGCCCGGGCCGAGCCGCTCCGGTCCAGGTCACCTAACGAGAGCAAGCCGGGGGGGGGGGGGGGGGGGGGGCTTCGCTGGGGGCTTCCCGGGAAGCGGGGCGGGCTCCCGCTCCCGGCGCGGGGAGGCTTCGCGTGCTACCCACGCTGCGCTTCACTCAAACCCGCACGGCCGGCCCTCGCACTTACTGCCTGCCTGCCGGGCACGCGCCAGCCGAAGGGCACGCGCCAGCCGAAGGGCACGCGCCAGCCGAAGGGCACGCGCCAGCCGAAGGGCGCGCTCCCTCGCCGGTTACGAGGCACCCCGGAGAACGCCTCTCTCGTTCCACGCTGTCCCTCCCGTGCGCCCACGCGGCCCGACGCCGGCCCACGCGCGCCGCGGCCGGCGGACACAGGGCGGGGCCGGCACCGCCCGCGGTCACGCCCCCGCGAGAGCGGCGAGGATTGGCTGCCGGGAGCCGCAGGGGCGGGGCTGCGCGGCCGGACACCGCCGGGAGCGCGCCCCCCGCCCGCGGGCGCTGAGGGCCGTGTGTCCCCGCCCCCCCCCCCCCCCGCGGGTCGCACCGTGTTCCGCTCACCCGGCCCGAGCGCGGCCCCGCCGGCCTGACCCGCGCGGGGAGGCGCCGAGCGCCGGCGGGCCGCGCCGCCAGGCCGCGGCGCTCCGTTATCCCCGCGCTGTGGGATCCGCCCCGTCCCCAGGCGCTTCCAGGCGCGGCGGAGGCGTTCGCGGACATGTCGGTGCCCTGGCGGGTCGCACCGGCCTCGCCACCCGGACTCTGCCCCTCACCTTTCGGGGGAGCGGCCCGCCGCCCGCGGCGCGGAGAGGCCGGGCCGGGCCGCCGAGCCGCGGCGGGGATTCCGCGCGGGACTCACCGGGAAGCCCCGGTGGCGAGCGGCGGGCGCTGCCCGGCAGCGCTGAGAGGGCTGCGGGCGCTGCCCGGCAGAGCCGGGGGGCGCGCCGGGGGGCGCGGTGGGGGGGGCGGGGGCGGAAAGCCCCGCCGGGCCGGGGTTTCCCCGCCGCCCCCGGGCTGACGCAGCCGGTCCCTCCGGGGGCGGCCCCTAAGGGCCGGCGCCCGCCGCCCCGCGCGCACTCCAGCGGGCCGCGCCGCCAGGCACCGACCCCCATGGCACCGTCGGCAGCGCAGGCGGGCCGGGCGCTCTGGCCGGCGGCGCTGCTGGCGCTGGCGCTGAGCCCGGGGCCCGCGACCGCGCTGCCGTGCGGCGCCGACTGCCCGGCGGGTGAGGGCCGGGCCGGGCCGGGCCGGGCCGCGGCGGGGCGGGGGGCGCCGGGCGCGGCCCCGCGGCAGCCACCCTCTCTCTCGGCCCGCAGGTACCTTCGTGGCGAGCGCGGGCTGCGGGCGGGGCGCGGGCGCGGCCTGCCGGCAGTGCCCGCCCGACACCTTCTCCAGCGCGGCGGGACTCCGCGGCTGCACGCTCTGCCGGAAGTGCGAAGGTACCGGCGGCGGCGGGGGGTCCTCACGGCCCCGGCGGGGGGGGGGGGGGGGGAAGCACCGCGCGTTGGTCCGTCGCGGCGCCAGCGACTGACGCGATGCGTCCGCGGAGCTTCTGGCCGGAGCCCCCCGCCTCCCCTCTGCGCGAGCGGCGGGCCCGAGCCTTCGCTGCGCCGCGCTGGGCGGGCCGAGCGCGCCCCTAACCTAAGACTCGCCTCCACCTTCCAGGAAGATTCAGGTATTTAAAAGAGTGTTCCTCAAAAAGCGACGCCGAATGCACGTGCAAGGAGGGGTATCGCTGCAGCGGCGACGGCTGCTCCCGCTGCGACCGGAGCTGCGGCGTGGGCCAGGAGAGCACCGGCGGCGGTAAGGGCGCCTTTCCCCGGCGGCCGCAGCCTCCTGCGCCCACCGACCCGACGCGCCGCTGCCTCTTGCGCAGCGGGGACACAGCTAGAGTTAAGGACCCGGCAAGATAAAACCTGCCGCCGCTGCTGAACAGTTTGCGTGGAGCGAGCGCGGCAGCAGACGAACGCATTGAACTCTGAGCCCCGCGGCAGCGCCAAGCGTGCGCCAGTTAGTTCCCTTTGCATGACAGCTCTCTTGTTGCCAGCACCGGGGGAAACTGAGCTGGGAACTCCAGAGTTAGACATGATTTGTGGCATTCTGTGCCATCCAAACTGGTGCTGTAGCCAAGGGCTGTACTGGTCCGTAGCTCACAGAGAAAGACTTGCCTTGCACACTCAGAGCAGCTTATGGAAGAGTTGTTCTGTGAATTTGGATCATACTCATTCTACAAGTAGGCAAAAATAATGTTTCATGTCTTGTTTTAAATGCTTATTTTTTTACGCCTTTACCTGTCCTTATCTGTCGAAGGTTGCCAAACTTGCCGCTATGGAACTTTTAATGATCAGCCCAACGGCTCCTGTAAAAACTGGACAAAGTAAGTAATCTAAAAATAAATGCTACAGCTATTACATTTGACTGGATTTTTTTTTCCCATTATTCCCCCCCCCCCCCCCCCCCCCCGCCCCATTTTGCTTTAAATGTCTTTCAGGTGTTCTGCGAACCAGGTCCTGGAGCCTGGAACTGCAGCAAAAGATGTCATTTGCAAAGATGCTGCAGATAATCCTGCTTTAGTCACTACTCTACCTACCACGTCTCCTGCAATTCCATTTCCTGTCACTGTGCCAGGTGAGTCATTGTGTAATATTGCTTACAGAGCTGAAAAATTATGACCTACTTTGAAACATACTACAGCTCATTCACTTACCATTTAAAGCAAGAGTCCTTTCTTCTACCTATTTCCAGTGTTGCAGACTTATTCAGAAGCAGAGTTGGAGACAAAGTTGTCAGCTAATTCAAGGGCACTAGAATTTTGCTCCATAACACTTCTTAGAGAATGTTGTTTGCTTCCTAGGGAAGGACCTCCAGCTGGACATTATCAGAATTTCTCTTACTGTAGCTGGGCTGTTGTGCATAGTGTTTCTGCTACCTTCGTGCGTATGCTTCAGTGTCTGGCAGAAAAAGAAACTACATGCTGTCTTCAAGAAAAGTAAGACAGATACACTCTTCAAGTCAATTTTTCTTTTTGAAACTAGACAGAAATCAGGAATCCAGGTTGTGAAGTATCTTTCAAAGATAGTTGCAGATAGCTTCAGTTTTTGGCCTTGTAAGTCAGAAACAACAACTGACAGGAAAACGGTTTTGGAATTTTTATTGCAGAAAGCACTTAGTTACCTGTGGGTGTTCTGTTAACACTGCAGGTTAACTGGATGCATATCCATAGAAGTGAAGTATGCGTGGAGGGTCAAAAAGCTCAGCTGAGCCTTGCTGATCCAGTTACGGGTCAGTTCTGTTTATTACTTCCAAGTACCATCCTTGGCATGTGTGGCAATAGCACCTTCCAGTTCAGTCTGCCCGGAAACAGTACTCATGGCCTGGGGTGAGCATCTTTGAATTTTGGCTGCAATTGAAGAGGGGATATCAGTCAGGATGCACTGCTACACAGGTGCAGAGTCAGCCTGAATCCAACACTGGCCTCTGAGGGCTAATAAGGCCTGGGGATGCTCAAGAGCTCCGCACAAAGATGAGGTGGAATTGCATCCAACATAGTTTATAGTTGGGATTTTTTGTTTGTGGTTTTTTTTTTCTCTCTCTCTCCCCTTCCCCTTCCCTTTCCTAGACATAAGGGCTTGATCTTCTAGTGTAATAGTGAGTACAGGAGACAATAGCATTACTCCAAAAATCTAACAACTCCATGTTGGTTTTCCTTTCATTCCCATGGCAAACAGAGCACTAGCAGCCCCTGTTGTGTTAGGGATAACAAAGTACAAAAAATTAGTTTTATCAGATGCACGTGCTTTAGAGGAATAATTTCAGATTATTGAATCATTTGGAAGAGTTTTTCTTGCTGACTTCCTGCAGTTGTGCCTGAGAAAGGGTGAAATAAGATGGCTGAATAAATACAACAGAAAGTGAACATTTGATCTTTTTCTTTAGTGCATACCACACCTGAACAGTCAATTCAAGAAGATGATGCCTGCAGCTGCCGCTTTCCTGAGGAAGAACAAGGTGAATATCAGGACCATGGCAAATCCACAGAATTCAGAGATCTTTTGGTGAACTAGGAATTGGACTGTCCAGGTCAACTGCATTTGAATTTCCTTTTGGTATGCAAACAAGAACCTGTTCACATAAGTAGAGAGGGTAGCAGAATCTGTGAATTTCAGAGTGCTAAATAGCCTAGCCACTAAGGAAAAAGTGCATCTTTTCCATCTCTTAAAAAAATAAAAAAAAATTTTAAAAAAAATCTAGCTTGCTGACTTTCTTCCTTTAGGACTAGGAATCATATTTCTAAGAAGTGGTACTTGTTTTACATACGGAAAGAAGTACTACACTTAAAAGCACTAATAAAAGGGCAGAATGGCTTTCTGGTCCCTCTTATAAGTGGTGCCTGAGCCATAATTTACATGCAGTCTGAAAGCATTTGACACTAAAAAGGAGGTCTGTAGCACGTAGTAGAGCCATACAAGACACTCATGGTCTCCATTACCAGGCACCCTCTTGAGTCTAGAGCTGCAGCTCCTCCTGAAGTGTGGCTCAAAGGCAACAGTCTTGGGTTTCCTGTGCAAGAACAGATAGACCTCATTTTGTATCCCATCAGCCCTAGAAACAGATCCCAGGCCTGACCGCTGCGCACCTCATGTGTAGGAGAGAGGAAGCCATAAAAATCCAGAGCTGCAAAGTGTTTCATAATAGCTTGTGTGTGGTGTTGTATTACACTGATTGGCTTGAGAGCAGCAGTGGAAACACTGAGAAAAGCTGTGGTTGACTTGATGTTAGAAATAAATGTTACTGTGCAGCTGGACTGCACCACCTTCAGTCCTACATCGTTCAACTTTGATCTTTTAGGCAATGTAAACATATTATGTACATGGCAAGTGTGATACGTGTAGATGTGATACATTTCTGATACTATTTTTGTAACTCTGAGGTTGGAAAGACTTTAACACCAAACACCATATCTGTCTCTTTGATCAATTACTGTTACTTTGGTCTTGAAGAGAAGAAAATGCATGTTTGAGTCATGGCACTTGCAGCATCATTTTTAACCTTTTGCAAACCCAAGTATTTTATTTTATGTCTTCAGTAAATGTTACTCAAAAAAGAGAATGAAAACCCACCACTGTGTCAGATAAGGGGTGATTTTCCCCTCCATGTGATTTCAACTTAGAGGACACTGTTCTTGTGTTGGAGAGATGGGCTGTCATTCTTCAATTTACCAGAAGGTTACGACACCAGATGATGCTCACCAAACCACACTTAGACATTTTGATAAGCTTGTATGCAAGTAAATATAAAGCAGTATGTGAGAAAATAAATGTCATACCGAAGCTTGAACTGTGAAGTTAAGTATATTTAAATAAATCTTTTTATCCCTAGCCTAAGTCTCCTCTCCTCTCTCAGTACTTTCAACCATGAGGACTAAGTGCCTGTTACATCAGGTTCACAAACTTAAAAGACACGGGCAGGACACATGAGAAGCTACCCATCTATTTATAAATCAAAGAGCGACCTTTGCACCAGTGGATGATATCTTAGTGAGGTCAAAGGGTTAAGACAACCAGGATGGTCTGTCCTGAAACCAGACAACCAGAATAGAAAGTCCCTAAAACAAAGACCTGTAAATACCTGCCTTGGGGTGAGCCATTGTTCAAGCAGGAACCACAGTAGGATGCAAAGTTAAACAGTAACTTAGTGGTAGCAATAGGATGAAGGTCTGACCTCTGGCCACCTTTAGTAATTAATAATACTAAAAAGCAGGCCCCTAGCAGACGACTTTAAATGTAAATGTAAGCCCACCTTAATATAACGAGCTAAACTAAAATTAGGACACATGCAGATAAACTTTTATGCCAATAACCAATCAGATATTTCTTCTTTGTTATCATTTTGTATAAAAGACCCTGTGTATTTCTAAAAGGTGTGCTGGCTGGTGTTAAATGCCTGGCACCCCACTCTGCAGACTGGCACTAAAGACAAACACCTTGAGTCAGTGTGTTGATTGGCGTTTCACATACCAGGTGAAGAACCCTGATTTAGGGCCAACATTAGAACAGAGTAAAATAGTTCTGCTTGTGGTTAGTTTCTAATCCACATGTAAGGTATGAGAATTAATGTAGCCATCCTGCAAAAACTCAAAACATCTGGTGGTTTCTCCTTGGAAAGACCAACGCCAGCTGGAATTTTACATTTTGTTAGTGCATTCTGCATATATTTTGAAGTGCTCTGAAGACACTGCAAAACCCTTAACTTCCTTTTCTATACCTGAAGCAGAAGTCAATCTACTTACTGAACAATGAGGTGCTCATTGCAACAATCTTTCCAGGTGGTTTGATTTTGCTGTTTTATACTGAAGCTTCAGGAGTGGCATAAAATTCCCATGAATCAAAACAAAGCCTGCGGAGGAAGAGGAAAAAAAAAAATCCTAAATAAGTGCAAATCAATGTCTGAGGATAAGGGACTTATTTACACCAGAAATGGCTTCCTGAACTGTTTCAAGGAATAGTCATTCACAGAAAGAAAATACATTCCGAATAAAGTGTCAGGAGCAATATTCCTTTCAATCAAAGGATTACGTGGATAATTCTACCCATGACTGCTGTCATTTGAGAGTGCAATAGCCTGAATTAATGATAAAACAGGTTTTGTTGGCACAAGAATCTGTTGTCAAATGCATGCAGTTATGCCTGCATTTCACAGCAATGCACATCATCTGGCCACAGAAGCAGAGTAAGAGACTGGCTAAGTTTATACTTCTGTGAAATACTTCAGTGACACCTACAAAGCAGATACGTTTATAAATAAGAACCAAGAAGCCCTGAAAGCAAAGGCCGAAATATACATTATTCTCAGAAGTGAAATAAATCGTGGTACAAATGCAAAGGGAAGACGGAGGCACTTTACAGACTGCAGCGCTTGCTTGCTACCAAAATGCCTTGGCAGCAGAGCCGTATTTCACGTGATCATCATAGAACTGAAAAGAAATACAGGTGAATTAGTCTGTTTTGCCACTAAGCACCAGAGCAGGACATTACAGTTCATAACAAAAGCAGTACTGTAAACACTAAGGTAGTTGGATTGTTTAGCAGTTTTCAGTTTATACAATCTTCAAGTTCTGTGAATTGTGGCTTTCTATAAAGAACTTGAATTGTAGCCATAGAATCATGCACTTCCTTGAACATAAAGTCATTGTGTGTTGTGTAATTTGCCTTCACTGTGACCACATAGAACAAATGTATTCGAAGCTCATTCCCATTCTAGACCCCACATAAATGGATATTTTTATTTAAAAGTACTAAAGAACTTGCTTAGATCCTCCTTTTCATTATGCATGCAGCAGACACAGCTGTAAAACCAATTCTGGCAGTACGTTATGGAAACACAATGGGCAGACTCATCAATTAAGTTTGTTTGGAAGTTTGCATCCGCAAAAAGCCACGTATTTGTAAATTCCTTTTTTTCCTTTTTAAATTAGTCCTCTGAAAAATCCACAGCAGCTAATAAAAATTCAGTCAAAGCTAGATAATGTGCAGATCGGTAGTTGACAAGTGGCTACTATACAAGTTACAGAAGCATAAATGGTGTAGGCATCTGATCTAAACCATTCAGGATGCCACCCGCAATTTTTTGAATGGTTTGTTCTCCCAAGCTTTTGTACAAATGTTGCACAGTAAGACTTAGGGATCATCAATGACTAGATTAAAAGAACATTGTCATCAGAATTAAGCTTCTAGTAGCTTTCCTGAACAGAATTTGTAGCCAATTTTGTCTGTTTCTTAACACAGAGGATGACAGTCTTCCTGCATGTGTAAAATCCTTCAGCCAGCAAGAGTGAAAGGGAAGAAAATGCACTATGCATCTTCGATTATTGGTAATTAATGCAGAAGGAGTAAAGCCTGACTGTCCATAATTCAGAACTAGGGCTGTGGAAAAGAAGTATTTTTTGGTGATGACAAATAACGGATAGGTCATGTGCACCTTGGCTTCACAGGGAGCTTTTATTGAACATCCAGATTCTTTAATACCTGAAGAAACATCTCAGTTCGTGTAGAAATAATGCAGATGGGTCCTTCTAACTTTTTGAACTCTAAGTGTTCTCTGCTTTCTGTGAATGTCTCTTTTCTCAACAGTCTTTTTAATTTATTATGTAGCAAGCAAAAAGGAACAGGGAATGCCATGACGACTCTCAAGCGGCCCAGGTGGCCAAGGATGAGGTAACAGACCAGATGCAAGCTTTTTGCGTTTCCATTTGTTTTTCTTGGAAGTCAGAAAGAGTCCTCTTAGCCAGACTGTGTGGGGAGGCCCAGGTGATGTCAGGCAGAGTTCTGAAGGCATGGAAAAAGGAGACAAATCCTCTTTAAAGGTGAGTTTAAGCAGGGGACCCTGCTGCTTTTTTATTGCTTCCAGAACCAGCACCATTTCCTGGCACAGTTACTGGCATCGGTAATTAAAACCATGTTTGTCACAAGTCTTGGCTTCATAATTTCTTGCAAGAGTTGTGCAGCTCAGGAAAGCAAAAGGTTCATAGCAAGAAGTCTTCTGTCTCTCTCCTCCCTGTCTTCTACAGGCACGCTTGTGCGTTTCTGTGCCCGATGCTTCTGGGTGATAGACACTCTGAAACTGTAATAGCTCCTCTCAAACACCTAAACATCATATAATTTTTTAAAAGCAGAATATGATCTCATATTTTCAGTCTTTCTATCAGATCCTTCATAGGATAGAAGCATAGTCTTCCCTCACAGTCATTTTGGTCCCAACACTGATCATGTGAAAACCTCTGTAGGAGACAGTCCACTCTGAAGAGACTTAACCCATAGGAAACAGCATTCACAGGCAACTTGTACCACTCCGCTTGCATTTTAAACAGGTGATAAGAAGTCAAGGTAAGTTGCACTATTAAAATTATACGTCATTTTCTATCACCCATTCTCCATCCTGCAGGTTCTGTGTTAGCTATGCATCAGGAACAGATGGCTGAGCATCCTTCTCTCCTTAGAACTGGCACGAAAAAGGCTGGTGGATACCATCATTGCCCTCACTGTAAATAAGAACTTGTAATACCATCTACAAAGAAAATGGAAATTCCCTCTAACCTCAATTTGGCAAGAGTTTGTTATGATATCACCTACTATGTTTCCTTTCACCTTCTAGATTCTGGGTGCCTGCCAGTTAAAGCACCAGACTATTCCTGTGATGCTCTGAAGCAAACTGGATTATGTTTTAATGAAAAAAACACCCACTGAGATCAGGGAAAATCTCTCCTGTTTGTCTAACCTGTTCACATTAAGAAAATAAATCAGGTTTTATTTTATTTACCAAGTGCAAAACCCCATACAAAGACACCTACTTCAATTGAAGGACGACTTATTATGGTGTATCTTAAAGCTGTTAAATCTACTCTGTTTACATAATCCAAACAAGTAATTTCAAAACTGAAATAAAATGTCCAAGTTACATATTTAAGTCAGTTTTAAAGCAAATCTTCGGTTACATTAGCTCACTTTTCTCCTGTACACAAGCATTTCAGAGGTTTAGAACAAATGCAATTCTGGAAAAAAAGAGGAAAGCGGATGGAGTGGTGAAAGAGACAATTTGCCTTCAGCTGCAACACTATAGATTTGAGAAGCATTCTTCTAATATTCACAGCATTAATATTTTTATACTTTCCATTTAGAACAAGTATAAACCATTTAACCTGAAGAGAACACTATACAGGCTTGTAAAAAGGCACACCCCCCCAAACAAAACAAAAAAACCCCCTAAAAAACCAAAAAAGGTATCACACTACTTTTACTCAGTAAACCTCTATACAAATTTTAGAGCAACTTTTAAAGAGAAGAACACAATTCTAAAGAAACTGTACATACATGCCTAAAGCAAAATTTACTGAAGTATGTAAAGCATAATATATTTTTCTTAAACTAGAATGGAAAATACAGTGAACATGTATATGAAAGGAATGGTGGGAAGAAGCATACTTGACTCCAGAGGAGCTGCAACATTGCAATTCAGCACCACAGTTGTCTTATCAAGATACAATCTCATCAGAAGGCCAAAGAAATTTTTCCCCCAATTTACATTATCAGTGTTACAGCCACCTTTTTATAATGCATCTTTTTGACTTGCTGTGGCACACCTCAATAAGTGCATTACCTTATGGACATAGAGGTGTAACCACAGAAAATGCTTGATGGTTCCCTCAAACTTAGGAGTTCCAATAAGAGAAAAGTAAGCTGCTGTTCTTTTTTTTAACTGGAGAGTTAAAGGATTTAGAAATCTGAACAGGCACTCTACTCAGGAAGCCAGCAGGTATGATAGTAACATATTCTCTTGTCATTGCATCTCACTATGTCTGCACTCATCAACAGGGTAGGCTATGATCAGAATACTTCTCACATGAAACAGTGAGCCTGTAACGTAACATTTATGTGCTTTTCAGGAGTGATTAAATATGCCTCGGGGAATTACAGAACAGGAAAAGGACTTACTGTGCTGTGGCAGTACTAATTATCCCACCTTATATAACTGCTTCTGCACCTTCCTCCAGTCATTCCTTATGACACAGAAAGAGATCATAACGTAAATAAAACATCAGTATGGTGGCAGAAACGAGTGGTGAATGAAGGCGGCTTTGGAGGCTTCTGGCACTATCCTGTTCCCACAGATGGTGGTTGTCAATGGATTATTTCCTTCTAAGCACAACCCCTGCTGTCTTGTAGATGATTATTTAGAAAAGCTACACGGGTGCTGGGATGGGATACTATATGCGTGCTCTAGGTTTTGTAAGGCAAACCACCTCCACAGCTGAAAAGGCCAAGGACACAGCTGAGCAGCTACAAACAGCCAGAAATACTCCCCATCACCCTCTCCAGCTTAAGGAAGGAGGATTGTCACAAGGACTAGTGGAGAAATGGATGGAATGAGAGCAGGAACATAAAGGGCACCTAAAAGCTAGTTGGAGTGTTGTTCTTTGCAAAGATCTGCAGCATTTCCTCTCCTGGTCTTACATGTCCTTCACTTCCTGCTATATGAGGGTTCTTCTTAACCAGGTGGTTCTTCTGCACATTAGAATAAAGGAGCTACACAGCTGGCAGCAAGACCATAAAGAGAAAAGACAGGCCTGTGCTTGAACAAGCACATCAGATAGATATCCTTTCCTTGTGATACAGGTCCTAATGATACCGTAAGTCGGCAAATACAAGAACCCTCTAAAACTCAATTTGTAATTTTAGAAAGCAGGCATTCTTTATTGCAGTGCTGGGCACACAGGGGATCGCTCCACCTAATGTGCGTGCCGAGTTGCTCTACTACAGGGGTTATATGCAATTAAAAATATACATATTCATTAGATTTCTAGGAAATTATTACCATATTCATACAATTCTTGGGACTCATTAATATATGCAAATGTTCTTAACACATGTGCATTCGTGCTCATCGGTGGTCTTCCAGGGTCCTCTGGTGGTCGTCAATAGTCTTCCTCACCGTGTCCGCTGGTTGAACTCAGTCTCTGGCCATGCTCAGTTCGTTTTTGGCTTAGTTACACAATTCTTACTGATACTAAACTAGCTTATTCTAGTGCATTTCCCTTATTTATTCTACTCAAGGATATAGTGTCTCCAAACTCCCTTCTATCTAATCACATATAGCAGGTTCTTAGAGAATCTTATCTGTAAAGTATTCCAAGTATTTCAAAACTTAGTTATGTTGCTCTAATTAAAGGAGGCCGTATGTTCTTTTGAAGCTGGTATGAGTTATCAATAATCCCGCTCTTCCAAGCACGGAAGCCATATGCGTCCATGCACAGGTGGATTTTTCTTATTTCCATATCTCTGCTCTGAAGTAACCAGCTGGTCCTGTCTGTTACAAGCCTTACTCATAAAAATGTGTGTGTAGCAAAGGAATAAGAGTAACAGGCTAAATAGTGACTGCTCTTCAGAACTCTCTTAGATCGTAAATCTGCCTTGGGAATTTTTGCAGGAAAGAGGACTTTGCTCCCATACCTTAGTTCCAGCGTAGCAAGAAGTACTCAACTCGCCAAATCAGAAGACAAAGATCTGATGTCTGCCTCCTTCACCTTTGTTAATTCTGACTCCTGTTGATCACTCCCATCTCCTGGGACAGCTTTCCACTCTAGTCAACATCAGTCAGAAAGCCAGGCAGTCATCACAGAGAAAAATCAGTTAGCGCTTGTAGAGGGAGCTATGTGATAAACCAGACTCTGCCTCTTAGTGAAGGGAAGATTCCATGTGGCTGACTGCCAAGAAACGCACATTCATTTACAAAATAACCTTGAAAGAACTGCTTTAAACCTCAAGTTGCCCAGTGAGACCTATGCCAACATCCCCCCCGTTAAGTACACATATTTGTCCTGAAATGTGAATCACCGAGCCTGCAGAGGTTCCATTTAATTAACAAAAAAACGCAAGTAGTGAAGGATTAAAGCAATTATGCACTTGGAAAGCAAAGTAAAAAAAAATTAAAGTCTGCTTGTGTGAGCCATTCATTTACTGCCTATGCTAAGTAGGACAGTTAAATGACAATGATTATTAGGATACCTCTTTAATTAGTCAGTGGCTCCTGCCCACGCACTGAACTTCTACAGAGCTACCTGAAGTTTGTCCTTTAGTATCAGTTGTGGATATTAGAGTGATGAGTGATCCTAAGCCTCTGTGGTGAAAACAGGAAGAACATGCATACACCAAATGTGAAAATCTGGACAGAAAAAATAAATAAAAGCTCAAGAACACCTCTCACAAAATTGCCTTTGTTCCATCCCCACCGTAGGTGCAAGCCCTTATCCTCCTGCTCTTTTAGATAATGAAACAGGGCACTATCTTCAAAGACAGTAAAATCTTAATAAGCTTCCAATAAAATAAGTCTGTAACAAGAAACTTATGAGGCAGAGCACCGTGCAATTAACAGAGCATGAAGTAGTCTCCAGCAGGGAAATCTGGAAGACAACTCTTATGCCTCATCCATCTCTTGCAATTTGCTGCTTTAGTATTTCTGCACGTCTTCATTTTGAGCCAGAAAAAGTGCAAGACAACAGCCTGGCCTGCCCACCCCATCACGCAAACAACAAGGAAAAGAATCAGCAGGGTATTGCTGCTTCCCTTTTTGACATTAGTAGTACCACCTTTTTAAAAGTTGCATCTGAAGCCTTATGAGACAGAAGTATTGAAGCTGAAGTCCATTTCTTTAAATCCTCAGCTATACAGATGTCTGTGTGGGCATGCTCCAGGAAAATAGTTTGTATGGAAAAAGCCTTAATAATCTACTTAACAAAAAACAACACATGGTCTAAGTTTAAGAATGGAACAAGAGTAAAAGTGTTATAGTATGCAGCAGTCACCTAGCTCTGCAGCAAGATTAGCTTGATAATTTCTTATTACAACCTAAATTAAACCTTGGGAAGGCTGTGCTATTGTTTTAGAAAGAAAAATATAATATCTACTGCTGATAAAACTATGAATATACGTATACTCTATATAATGACAGTACTTACACAAAAGTCCAAAGATACCCTAGCATAGAAAAACTACTGTGAATATACAGGAATACAAGGTACATGCAATCCACAGTTGCAGAAACAGGCAGGTTATTATATAGTACTATAAACAAAACCAGCCAACCAAAGGTAATCATTCAATTATGTTTAGTAAGATCTGTATGTCTGTACTGTAATATATACAGATAGAAGGGTACTGTTAGGCCTGCACTGTGTTTGGCTGTTTTTCTAAAGGATCACGCTACCTAATCGTCCACAGTGAACGTAAGCTTGTGCATTTGTGAGCTTTGTTCTGCAGCAAATCAATTGCCTCTGACAGAAGATTCAAGCATGGCTGTTCCCATCATTTGTAGAAAAAACTGCTACAGACCCATAGCATGCACAAAATTTGGTTCCTTCTCTTCAGGACAATCCCCAAAACTACCTCAGCGAGTATTGCTCCCCAGTATATCCCCTAGACCACATACGCATCTTCATGCCATGCTCAAGGCCTCCAATCTGTGCTTTTGCTCTGGCAGACAGACAAAAATTGATTTAATTAAATCATAATAAAAGTTGTATAATCTATGCTGAGATAGTATAGTGATGGACAGCAAAAAAAAAAAAAGATCTAGCAGTTTTTTATGAGAATGCCCTACAATGTCACAATATATATCAACCTATAATTTTTATTATCTTGTCCTCAGAGCACAGGACTACTCCTTCATGATCGTCAGCTCTACAATGACCAAGGGTTCTGTTTCAATGCCTATCCAAATTAAAACTGATTTCTGAATAATGTTGTTAATACAAAATATACAAAAGTAGTATTTGGTTCCTACCAGTTATTTAAACATTTCAAAAAAAAAAAAGCTATTGATGTGATACACTGTATTTGCAGTTACAAAGGACCATAGCTGATGGGAATCATCCAAGCTAATCATCCTGAGAACAAATATAGCATCATTACTGGATATTTATTTCGGCAACTATTCCCCACTGCTAAGTTTATCCCTACAGATGCTGTTGGACAACCTGGGGACATGGACCAGCAAGAACAGGACCAGGGCTGACTGGAAGTTAGGATCTCTTGAGACCAGAACCACAGGGAGGCAGAGTCGTGAACAAGTTTACGTGCTCAAGGACAGAGGGGAATGGAAAGCAATGCTCAACTCCATAGCTCTATTTGCTGAGGACATCTGTTTTCTCACCAAGCTAGAAGACAACCAGTTTAAAAAAAAAAAAAAAAAAAAAAGCAGCAGCTTTATTTGGTATATTTATACACCCTCAATACAACAAGCAACTACCTTGTGCCTACAAGGGCTCCACCACCACCCAGTGTCATCCTCCGTTCCCTGTCCATGGTCCTGTGCCGAGGCCAGACAAAGACAGAGTCGTGTAAGCACCTTCCTGAACACTCCCTTTAAAAGCTCCTTCTTTCTTTCCACTCCCTACACTTCCACCTACAGCAAATGGACAGACAAGGCTGAGCACTGCAGACAGAGGAACAGTGCCAAGAATGTAACAAGAGCACGAGCAGGAAGGGAGAAGAAAGGTAAACTAGTACATGGACTGGAACAAGGCATAAGAAAGGACTAACACAGGGGCTGCTACATACAAGCCCCATGAAGGTCAAAATCCTGCACGAAATGCTTTGCCTGTGGTTTCAGAGAGTTAAACCAGATAACAAAGGCAGGCCTTCCAAGCTTCTTAACATGAGAAGAAGCCTTGACTGCTTCTAGAAATGCCAAGACAGCAAAGGCATTAGGATAAGGAAAAAGATGGTCAGAGTAAATGAGAAAACAAAGCAGATCATACCACTCTTCATGCAAGCAGCATTCAAGAGTGAAGACTCTGTCCTGACCCAATTGTCTGCTTTACTGTGATCCACATAATTGTTGTGGTGCTCTTTAGCAGACCGAGCTTCCGATGCAGTTCCAATACCAGCAGTGATGCTGACTCCTATCAGTGAAGCTACTCAAGAAAAACTAATGTCTAAGGAATAGATTGTATGGATACTTCCTCCAGAGTAAAAGTCCCTTGACCTTACTTAATCATTCTTCAAAGAAAGGTAAGACAGTTCTTTAGCTGAGAAACATAGGTATGCAAGAAGGGAAGAGAAATAAAACCTTTCCCAGAAGACAAAAATGAAACAAACAAACAAACAAAAAACCCAAAAAAACCAAACCAACACCACATGGTTCCTTTTCCCCAATTTAGCTACATTTTATAATTCCTAAGCCTGTACCCCACTACCTGTTCCAGTGGACTCGGCCCCAGTGCCTGCTCCCTGGGCACCGCAGCCTTTTTCAGGAGGTTTCTCAGTGTCACCTTCCAGGGCAGCAATTCTGTTATCAGCTCCCTTAAACCCACTGAGGGACAAAGCCAGTGTGAGCAGAGAGAGAAGGCTTCTTTTCTTTGAAATGTATCCTAAATAAGTGAGGTACCTGTTACTGGTCGAGGCAACACTGGCTAGCTGTTAAAAAATACAGCCAAAAGATGTAAAAAATTAGCCAAAAGCTAATCTAGGCCTATTCAGAAAACCAAATAGGAAAATGTATTCACCTATCCCAGTTCTTTCTCAGCAGTTCTCTCCCTTCATGCTCCCCACACCAGGAAGGAAAGGATTGGTGCACTTTGTCTAGGATCAGAGCTGATTTAGGCTGCTCTGGATTATTGGAAGGTCTCTAAAAATCCAGTACTTTGCCTTGAAAATGCCTCACAACAGAACTCTCTGCAGCAAAGAAGCCCAAATTGGAAACATCTACTGGTTCCAAGTGCAGCAGTGTTGTAGAAGCAGACACACACCTCTGAAGAAAATGAGCCCAAGTCTCCAGCTTGCTCTATAGCTGGGACTGAAGAAATGAGAGCATAAGTATGGACAGTCAGTGACTAAAAGCCTATGCCTTTCAGCAAGGCTGCTTTGTACTCCTTTCTGTGCAGTGTGCTGACCAGAAAAATGAGATAAAGCAGGTTTTATTCAGCTTTTGTCCAGATCGTAATTTCTTATTAGGGTTGAACAGATTATTTGGGATACCTGGGGAGAGAGTGAAAGGTAAAGAGAAAGTTCCATTCTTGCTGCAGAAGCATTCCTCTTTCCTTACGCTGTCTGCCCATATAATTTCAGTTTTAAAAATAAACCATAATTGCATAGTTAGTTCCATTACATTTTTTTGTGGAAGAAACCTTATTTCAAGATCTGGTCTCTGCTCCTCTGTTTGCGGCTGCATTACCCAGAACCCCATTCCCATAAGATATTGATGTGCTATATTTCCAAGCTCCAGTCATGCCAGACTTACTTTCCTTCACATCAAATGGTGTGAAGCTTCCGTTTGCTAATTCTGAGTGCTGAGAGGACAGGGGAATTAAGGACCAGTTTGTCAAGCTTCACTTGGAGAATATACCCAGACTACAGTGTGCCAGCCCAGCAGGGCCAAAAAAATCAGGAGGGCTTTTTCCCCAAAACTGGTGGAAACTATACTACAAAGGAACAATGTTTTGGCAGCTGTGATCCTGTACTAGACAGTTTTTAGACCACTTGCCAACTCTGTAGCAAAATAAAATATCTTCAGAAAGGCCTACAGATCTGCCATCTTCATTTACGCAGAGGTACATGTTCAGTTAAGCGCACATACTCACTTCAGCCCACAACAGAACAAGAAAACCTACGTCAGAAGCTCCCCGAGATCTTACGTAACTTTGAGAGAAATTCAGAAGACAGAAATACTACAGTACGTACCCAAATACATCACATAGTGCTATTTGGTTATACAGAACATACATGACATGCACTACATTACAATTTGCACACAGCGGGCAGAAGAAGCATGTTCAAAAAATGAAGTTAACAGGAAGCGCCCAAGTTATAGTTAGGTTTTTCCTTTGATCTGCTGAGTGTCCCAACAGGCTATTCTCAGCACACTCTAAAATGCAGCGTAGACATAAAGCAATGCAAGCTAGTAGCAGGGAAAAAAAAACCTTATCGCACACATGATCTCACAAGGCAGCTATTTCAGTATGCAGTATAGATCTAATAATCATGTTACAAAGCTGAACGATTAGCTAAAATGAGAAATTTTAAGTTGAAGTTAACTTCTTAGGTGTTAATGAGGATGGATACCTGCTAAACCAGCAGTGACAGCAAAGCAAAAACCCCAAAACCCCTAACTGATATGCTAGACCCTAGCAGGGAAGTAAATAACACTACAAATATTTTTTCTCTCACACCAGCCAACACGTATAACTCATTGAAACAAGATGTTAAGTTAAAAATTCTAGTAAAATTCAAGGAAGAGCTAGACATTTATATAATAATAAGCTCATCTGCAATTACAGTGTCAATACAAAAACATCCTACTGCACACCTCTCTTCCTGCCCACTCAATTCAAGCCAAAAAGTTACACCAAAAATTATATCCTAGGAAAGAGCCCCTCATACAAATGTTACTGCTATATCACATCTCTGAAATGCCTGCTTTTGCCAACTGTCACAATACTTGACCAAAATAACTTGTGCTTAATTACCATAATGCACTTTAAAACGGGGGAAAGAACTCTTGTGACACAGATTAGAATTCATCCTTACTATTTTACTCAGAAGGTGGATAATTTTTGGGGGTGTTTTTAGTTGGTTTTATTGTGGGGGTTTTTTAAAGTTTTCTTGACTTTATTAGCAACTTATTCTTCACAAGCCATCATCTTAAACCAAGAGTAGTTGTTTCTTCTGATAATTAAGGATAATCTTTTATAATAAGGTAACATATACTCAGTATTCAGAGTTTGCTCAGTAATTTATCTGGGCTATTGCTGCCCTGTTATTTCAAACTGAAGCACTTGAAAGAAAGTCTGTTAGCATAATTAGGAACTTGAAAACGATTTCCCACAAAGTAGTAGTTTTGAGAAAAATTAAAACAGTTTCTTGCAAATCAATTTCCAAGTTTTCAAAGTGCAATTCACATTTACTTCCCTCACCCATGTATTCAGGGTTTTGCACCTTTGTTTAGGATGAGCTGGTTCTTTGCTTTGCATGATGATGACGTGTGCATTGTCCCCTAAGGAAAATGCCTTTGACATTTTGGTGGACGAAAGAGTGTCTAAGTGACAACTTTAAATTTGAGTAAAGGTAATAAGCTGCAGGCAAGTTGCCCAACTTCCACATGACGCACTTCATGATGTCTCTGAGGCTGAGTGTTCCTTGAGAGAAGACGAAGGACACAAGTTGCTTGTGAAGAGTGCTTCATTAGCTTTCCTTGGAGGATGCTCAGAACGAATATTGATAATGCCATTGTCATTGATAGTTCACTGAAGGAGAAGCGTTTGTACGGAGCATCCAGCACCAACAGTGAGATCATGCATCAAATCAGACCTAATTACTGTGCAGTTTTGGAACAAAGACTTGCATGACTCAGATGAGGAGAGAGAATTCCTCTCCAGCTACTTATTTCTCTTGTAGGGAAGCACAGGGAAAGAGGCATATAAAATGTATTAGGTTAATTCTGTAGAAAAGTTCTTTTGTCATATCCACTCAATTCAGCAAAGAGAAGTCTAGGGAAACAGGATTTGTAGTTCAGACACCTGCAGCATGTGTTCTGTAAGTCAACACTGGACCTCTCCACACACAGAGGATGATAGAGAAGTTTAGGTTGGAAGGACCTCTGAGGGTCCTCTCTCACCTCTTCCACTCCCCACCTTGGCACTCAAAGCAGAGCATTTGAGCTTGTACAGGGATGCTCAGGGCCTTGTCAAGCCTAGTTTTGAAATTCTGACCCCTTCCATCCTTAAAGCTATTTGAACCTGACTGGACACACTCCTGGACAAACTGCTCTGGCTGGCCCTGCTTTGAGCAGGGGGGGTTAGATGATTTCCAGAGGTGCCTTCTGACCTCGACCACCCTGTGATTCACAGAGCCCACAGCTTTTCTGGACAACTTGTTAACCGTGCACCTGTGGGTCACGCTCTCTTTGAATTAGACCTGCAGCAGAAATACATCTGTTCTATATGACCTATGTAGCTAGTTTGAAATTAGGCCTAGGAGCCACAAAAATATATAACAAAGATTAATCTTCAACAGGAAACGTTAAGAAAGGAAAAATTAAGCAGATAAGTTCACTCCTTTTGCAACTTAAAATTATCATGCAGTTTCACACAATTTCAGCATAGGGAAACAACTTTAGTAACATTAGTTGGATTTCATAGTATTTTGAAGAGCATTTGAAGGCACAAACAGTTGATTAGAGAGGCAAGAAAGAACATTACTGAACCTCAATTTATTACAAACCTGAACAGGCATAATCTTCTCACCACCTAAAGGAAAGAAAATTCTCATAAACTTACTTTTTTATTTTCAAGGCTCTGTACAGTTAGATGTGATGCTTCATAGAGATCACAGATGAATGACCAGTCCAGTCAGTCCTTGCTCTTTGATAGGAAAAATGAAGTTGTAAGTAGAGAAGACAAAATATGCTAGATGAAGGGAAATAAAGGCTAACGTTATGAGATTACATACAGCAACTACTGTGTTAGCATTATATAAAAGCAAAAGGCAAACACGGAAAAAAGCTAGCTAGCACACACAGAATTAAGTAGTTGGTTCCAACTGAGGGAAAGAAAAGATAAGTGAAATGGAAACGGGACTCCCAGTCTAGTGAGCAACCTGTGTTTAATATCAACCAAAGTAGTCTATATGTACCAAGCAAGTCTCCAGATGGAAGCTGTACTTTCTCTGCCAAGACAATTCTCTAGGGCAACACCGGATGAAGTCTTCTCAAATAAATAGATGTGAAATGCTACAAGGGAAAAAAAAATTGAACTCCCCTAACATTCTCTTTGTAAATTAACTAGATGTTTTAACTCCCCTTCTCTTTTACTTTTTCTGGCACAAGAACGCCAAATACAACACAACACATCCATCCATCTCACAAAAGGAAAAAAAAAGTGCATTTCATATCAGATGCTTTGCGTCAAGCCTGCTAAGGCTCATAAATCAGCTGTCTTATTGCCCTGGTCACTTCAACCAACGTCTGACCCTTTTGTTAACTCATGATTTATAACTGGAAGTCACTTTTTTTTTAATGCCAGATTTATAAACTTTACTGTGCTTGGTTTGATATAATATCCATTTTGTACACCAAGCTATAAGACAGTAAATTTATTGTCTATGAACTGTTACCTTGAAAAATTACATCAATGCAAAGTGGTTTCCATTTAGAATCAATGGGCAATAAATTCATTGGATTTTTTTTTTTTTTTTGAAGGGGGGAGAGAACATGATGGTATTTATGAGGTCATAAGCGGCTATATAACGGGTGAAACTGGGAGCAGAGGCAACAGTCAGAGGGGAGTTCTGAGTTACAGGGGTAGACAAAGACGAAATATATTCAACATAGCAATGATGCATAAGCTGGTATTCTGCTGTCTCATTATTATCAGCTTCTCCTGTCCTCTCTCGTCTCTCCCCATCACCAATGCCAGTGAGATGCCTTATCAACTCTCAGGTAAGAGTCTTTTGATTTTAATGGTCATAAAGCAGGGGCTGGAGCAGTAAAACGAGAAGAGAAGCAGGTATGCTTTCCGAGGGGCCTTTATATGCACTGATTGGCTGTAGAAAAAGCTGGAATGTCTTCAGAACACTGGCAGCATGAGTGACATCATCAGTGGGTGCTAGTCTTGTAAAATGGGGAGGTTGGGTGCCCTAAATATTTGTTCCTGCTACTTTGAGATCCAGGAGACAAAAGTATCTGAGCCTTCTAGCACTGAATGTGAGCTGGCATATACAGCACCCGTCTTTGAAGCAGCATTAGTAGGCATTGGGTAATTCAAAGAATCTTGGCTGTACAGTCTCTCCTCTTGCTACATTTTAAAATGCACTATGTTTAACTGAAGTTGTATTTAAAACAGGGGAAGCCTACTGCAAAGATTAATGCAGTCCTACTTAGATCAAGAACAGGCAAGTCTGTCTTGCGCTACAAAAATAGCAACATATTGAGCATGCTATTTGTTCACACTAATGCAGATTCCATTCAGCCCAGCGAAAGAATAAATCTTTGCTTGAAAAAGCTGTCCTCAAAGTTTGAAATTATACTGTAAGTCAAGACTGAAGTGGCTCAGTAAAAATGTGCAACAGAGCCTGGAAGGTTACTGTCATCAGACCCGACCCGTGCTGGAAGACTTTCTGAAATGGGTTCTGAAAGAACAGGCAAATCAAATGCAAAGTTATAGCATAAAGCTTACTATTAAAAAGTGGCTGTTCTTACCTGCTTTGCAGGTGCAACAGCTGTTGTGCTCGTTTATAGGTATCAGTAGTCCCTAGTTTGCTTTGAAAATCTTGGATGCACTAAGACAGCATCTTCTCAAGCTTTCCACTATGTAACTTGCATTTACAGACAACCATGACTCAGTATGGATAACATCTATCACATCATAGGGTGAACAAGCTGGCTATAACAATTATGCATCTGTTTGAAGACATCCATTAGGCTTATTAAATCTTCCTCGCCAATATAAAGAGTCTCTAAGCTGGGAAAGATAGAAGTAGAACTCTGTATTAAAAAGGTATTTTGTTTTGGGTTTTGTTTTTTTTTTTTTTTTTATCTCAAAGCAAATTTACCTGCTAACACTGCTCTGAATTAAAAAATAATACAAGGCTAGAGATGTGGATTGTCTCCGCATAGCACAGGGAAGTTACAGTATTCTTATTCAGAGCCTTACACTGAAATCCCCACTGTCCTTTGCAATTGTCCTTTGGTAGAGTGAACAAAGTAACAACGTGGATGTCCAAGGTTTTCAAATTCTTCATCTTGGTCCAAGTTTCTGAAACGTTGGGGAACTATTTTTAGCAGTTTATTTTCTAGTATATTCCCTATTGAGGAGCTATACAGTCCCACCCATCCCTGCAGGTAAGAGCAACTAATACTCCATAGTATCATCTAAAAGTGCAACTACAAAATGATATCCATCTGCACAGAGTTTGATAACAGTACCTTCTCATTGCCCACAATTTTGCATGTCTGCCCTATATTAGTAAAGATTAAATTTACTGCTCAGATTACAAAAGCCTTATTTACCTCAAGTATAACAACACCAAGGGCTCCTGTTGGCAACCTGTCTTGGGGCACTGGCTAGTTACAGAATTCTAAATTCTCTATGCACATACAAATTAATTCCATCAGGTATCAGCAATCTGTTGTTTTAGAAAAAGTAATAATATCTCTACTGGTATGCACATTAAACGAGAGAGATGACTGAAATGCTCTGAGAAGCATAGCTGCCAAAATATGTTTTAAGGTTTCCTACATTTATTCCTGCCTTTCCCCCCATTTTATTGCATCTAATAGTTGGGAAACTGAGGAGGTTAATAGGCCTTGAATAGGAAGTTTTGTCTTTATTCATAGAAAAGCTCCAGCATAGGAACTAGTTGATAAAGAAATAGACTAAAACAAATAAATAAATAATATACAAGTCTGGGTTGTCTACAGCTGAGTACCAGAAAGATTAGGCTGTGAGTTCCCCAAGCAATGGGAGGGGCTGCCGTCGGTCAAAAAACTTTCTGAAAGAAAGATCTGCCAGAGAGATAAGAATCTGAGATTAACATCAGGAAGGTATCTTTTCTCAAAGGAAGGAAAAAAAAATAACAACCCAAACAAAACCCTAACTATCCCCTATTATATTCATTAAATCAGGAGAATGATTGGCGATTTCATGAAAATCTTCAACAGGTGGGGCCAACAGGCCTGATCAGAAATCATCAGAGACAGCTTGAAACAGGGACTCAAAGCAAAAGACTCTTACTGTATACCTGTTCCTGTCATCTTCCATTTGCAGCTGAGGAAGAATCGAGATTAAATCTGGCACGGCTGGGCAGCCTAGGAAGCACTTCCGTACTTCAGTTTCTGCCAGAGCTCTTGGGCACACTGACTGAGGACAACAAAGCAGGTGAGGATTTACCGCAGCAGTTTATGTGAGAGTGCCCATGGTTGGCATGTCCAGCTTCCACAGATACTGTGCCCCGACTCCTGGGTATTTACTGAAATACAACATTATGCATAGGCAACAGACAGCTGTCTTTGAGGTAATTGCGACCTTGGGGAAACCTGCTGAGCAGCCATGCTTGTGGCTCAATACTAGCTGGAAAAGTCTTCAAGTTAATTTAGCAAAACCTCCACATAGCAAAACCGGGGCAAGGCAAAGATTGGCATAGAAGGAGCTAGGAGAAAAAACAAAGTAGCACAGTCTCTTAAAAATCATCAATATTTGCAGAAAGTGCAGAATCAATAGTGATAGGTGATTTGGGGGGCAACAGACATCACAGATGTCTGCTGAAGAGGACAGCACAGCTTGCATCTTCAGAGTTCCAGATGCTGCTGGAACTGTATGCCACAAGAACTGGCTGTACTGCAGCAAAAGGATTTTCTGTCTGGTCCTCTGAATGTCCCAGTGCAAGAATTCTGCTGGCTATAGCATGAGGGCACACAAGAACGACTCATGTAGGTTTGCAGTTTGTAAATGGTAAAACTTTTCATTATGTCTCCCCTCTACCAGGTCTTAGTCCCAGCAGCTACAACCCAAGGGAGAATATCAAAGAGGTAAGTAAATGACCATCTGTCACCGAAGCAAGAAAAATGACTCCACATTTTAAGCTACACAGAATTGTTACTGAGACACCATTTAAGATCCACAGACTTCATGAACAGTACAGACTAAAGTATGCCACAATGTTCTTGAAGCTGGAATCACTTAGCAGTTAGAGAAGAAGGGGAGAAAAGAAAAAAATTTAAAAAAAGAAATAAGAAAAAGAAAGAAAAAAAGAGAGCCAGTAAGCCAGAGCATTTCATTCTGACACCCCACCCCCCCCCCACACACACCCTTTTTTCTCCGGAAAAACAGCTTTCTAAATAAAGACCAATTTCCAGCTTTGCCAGGCCAGGCCAGTACATTAACCAGTATTAGCTGCATGTCATTTTTTTCCCCCCACTACAACATAGGCTACACACTATTATCAGATTTGTTATGAACCATTAGGCAAATGGAGAACATCATTCCTGTTCACTTGTCTGCTGAATTAAATGCAAAGGCAGAAGATAGGGACTAGTTTTAGTGCATCATCTAAATCAGAGAGCACACTAGGCAGTTGTCTCTCCTTCCCCCAGTCAGAACACGGGGCTGGGTGACCAGTTGGGGCAGCGAAGAGCGTACCTTCCCGCTGGGAACATTTACCATCCAACAGTAACCTCTCCAATACTGTTTCACTTCAGACTTTCTATGGAAATCATCCTCGAATTGCTTTGCTGGGCCGCTTCTTGACCAAGGACAGGAAACAGTACAAGAAACGTGGGAACCTTTCCGAGTGCTTCTGGAAATATTGTGTGTAAACAGGAGAAGAACCTCTCCCTGACTCTGGCTGCATAATTTATACAGATGTCTGAAAACATGTATATAGATTTGCTTGATTTAGAATGAAAATGAAGAAACATGAAGACACCTCCTAACTTTAGACTCTATGCTCCTTGGAAATTAATAAATTCTTGATGTTTTGCAATTATGCTGTGAGCAGTGTAGTACTTCCTTAGAGTTCAGCACAACAGGAAGAAAGTAATGGGACAAAGAGATAAATACACACCATGAAGAGAACTCAGGCAGGGGAAGCAAGATTCCTATGGGGTCCCATGAAACCTCCCATAAGAGTGATGCCTCAACTGTGTCTAAGATCAGAGGCAAGAGGACTTTCTCCTTTGTCATTTGACGTAGATTGGGGCGCCAGGAAGAAAGGGTCATTGCTGCATTCCCTGATATTGCTGAGCCGGTGAGGGAGGGCAGCTTAACAGTGCCCAGTCCTCTCCTGCCATCCCCAAGGCACCACAAAAACAGTAAGCATGTGTCAGGATCAAGCATCTGCTCCCACTACCGCTGGAGAGAAATAACAGTTTCTCTTGGCCACTTGTAAAGACCCACCCACAAATCTATTTCTTTGCAGCACCTTGCCTAGTTCCCAGCTGCCCATGACAACAGGGTTGCCCATGCATAGCACAGGCTTTAAGAATTGTGTCCGATTATCATCAAGTGCAGCACGGAAGGTAAACATTATGGTTGTCAATGTCAAGGCTTTACACTCAGATTGCAGACAGTCAGTGGAGGCAGGCAGGGATGACATGACTTAAAAGATTCTATGACTGTGACCTGCACCTATGTGGCTGCACACACAGATGCAGGAAGGGGACAGATGGACGTAGATCACAAGCACTACTAGGGCAAGCCACCTCCTGCTTGGGCACTCAAGGGCAGTGAGATTTGTTCCCTGAGCCACCACACAGTATTTATAATGTTGTTGTATCCTGACATCTGAAGTAAACATGGGAGAAGACAAAAGAGCAGCTGCAAAAGGGTTCTAGTCCGACTCCTTTATATGCAGAGTACCAGCATACTTTCTCAATCTCAGGTACTTCCTGATAGTATCTGCGATGAATAGAGATAAAGAGTCAGGAATTGTCTCTGGGGGATGGCAATCTTGACAACATGCACAAAGTCTGAGCTATGAAGCCCTGCCTTGTTCAATACATACTTCGCATAAACCTCGTGGTCACAGAAAGCTTGAAGTAAACTTCACCTAACAGTGATACACATGCTACGCTGATCTCAATAATATACATCATTAATCTCTGACTGTGCTGTTTAAACAAGGCCTATAGGCTGACACAGCTTGTTCACTTCACGTAAATTGTAAGACAGATGAAGCCAGCTATAACAAAGAAAAATGTCCTTACAAACGCAGAGCAGCTGGATGCACTGTGCAGCTCTGAAAACTTCTGAACATTCATCCTTCTCTTACACAATGAAGCAAGTCAGTGCTTGTCTGGAAATTACTCCTTTCCTTCCACCTCATCAGGCAATAAAAACTTGTAAGAAAAGACTTCAAATATATCTAAATGAATAACCATCTGAGAAAGATTTATTTCATAGACAGGGAAAGGCATAGAGCCTACAAAGACTGGGTGGGGGGGAAATCTGTTCAATCCCACTTCAAAAATTTCAAACATAAAGCAAAATAAATAAAACCACAATGAATAATAATAAAAAGTATTACAAGTATTAAAAAGTTCACCACCCATCTACATAAGAGAATAAAGGAATGAAAAGAGCTGTTAGGTGGTGAGGATGGAGTCAAGATGAGGTAACCAAGCTATAAACCCTCAAACTGCTTCAGCTTTCAATATTGCAAAAATACTTGCTAGCAGTTATTGCACCTAAAGAAGCAATACTCAGACAACTTACTGTGTTCAAGCTTGGCCAGAGCACAGCAGCAGGGGCTGGGGGGGGGAATCTCAGCTAATTCTAATATAGCAGAATTTCAGCAGAGCCTGAAACTTCCAGTCATGCACAGTCCTTGCCTCTGGTAGGAAGGAGTTCAGACTGCATCTTTGGACATGACCGGTAGTTCTTGAAAAGATGACTGTTTGAGATCCTCTCGCACACCCAACGGCCTCCTTCCTGCAGAAATCGTTCATGGCGGATGCCAGATAAACTCAGTTCCAGTGCCCAAGAGCTGAGAACCCAGCCAGTCTGTGACAGAGGAGGGCAAACTCTGCTTCCCCCCCATCCTGCTATAACCTATAGCTCCTGCCAACTTTCAGCTCTGAGTTCTTCCTCTCTTCAGCAGGCAAGAGGCAAGAAGGCTGGAGCTGTCACAGAAAACCAAAGAGATGGCAGGAAGAGCTCTGGAGGCCAGGCTGATCATCTTTCCACTAGCCAGGGCAGAGCTCTTGGAGCAGGCAGAAAGGTGCAACCGTAGCTGGGGAAGCAAGCCACAAGAGTCCTGTCTATGCCAGCCTGAGCCTGCCTCTAACAGTTTCAGGCAGCAAACTGGAGCATCAAACAGGAGCCAAGCAGGCAGACACCTCTTTGAGCTGCACAGGACCAGTATTAAATATGTATCCCAAAAGTTCATACATCTATGGAGCAAACCTACTACAGAAAAGCTACGGTCCCATTTCTTTTGAGATTGGGGTGAGGAAGAATCACAGGTCCAATACTTACCTCTCACGATCTGCCAAAAATACAGAAGTACATCATTCATCTCACCTTTGACATCCACCCAGAGGTGAAAGCTACAGGTTTTTAACTACAAGCACGAACTTCAGCTGACAGGAGGATGACTGCTACTGACAAACCAGTGATGTGGCTGGACTGACATTGCCTAGATCTCTGAATAAAAACATAGCACCACCTTGAACTTCTTCATTTCACAAGTCTATTCACTTCTCCTCAAATTTTTTCGACCCCAATTAACCTAGATAACTTGGCTCACATTTGTAAGGATGTTTAGAATGACCAAATCACCCTTTTAAAAATTAATAAGCCACCGGGAAAAACATATCCAATGTTACCTTAGAGATGCCCGTATTTCAAGGAACTGCATCGCTTACCTTGCCAGAAGCACCATCAGTTACACACTTATCTAAGATTACTTCTTTCTTTTCCAATTTTAGTAAGATGCTACATCTTTTGTTCTGTACCTTATACTCCCTGCAGTGACTTTGCCTTTCTCCTGCAGGCTTCTTTAAGCACTGTTGACCACACTTCTCTCTACAGTCCCTTAAAGCAGAAAAAGATGAGCAAATTGTTTCTCTGCAATTAGTTAAGAACTTTATTCCTCTGTGAGACATGGCTGTGAATTAAACCTGTGAATTGTTTCTTTGATACTTCTGCTAGAACACAAATTTTAGCATGGTGGGGCCAAAGTGCTCCCAGGGTGTTTATTATTTACCTTTTCTAATGAAATCAGCACAGACAGAAGCTTTAAATCCTGCATGCCAAACTCCAACAGCTTGCACACCCAAACATAATCCTTCATATTCAAAAGGTACTTGCCCTTTTTTGTGGGACGCAATTAGGAAGGAAATAACACGTCCTGAAGTGGTCAAGGTAGAGCAAGATTAAAACAAACAAAAAAAAAAACCACCCAAAAAACCCCACACAAAACAGGATGAATGGCCACTACCATCACCATTTTCACTGTACCCACAACCTCAACACCTATGTACAATCAGAAAAATGTAATCAATATTTTCTTAAAAGTCTATTTTCTAGAAATTATCAAACAACACAAGTAAACAGACACTTGAAACAGTTCTTTGCAGCATATTTTTCAGTTTTATTTATAAAAACAGAAGCTCCTCTAAAAGGTACAGTTAAAATCACAACTGTAAATTCAACCACAGCTGAATATTATTTCAATAAAATAGTCCTATCAACTGATGTAAAAATTCAATTGTGATTTAAAACTCGATTCAGCTGGAAGATAAACTTACCAATACATCACTCATTCAGCAAATTTTTATCACACACTGTAAAAATACACTGGGGTCCCTCCTGTTCATAGCAATGCCATGAAAATATTCACACATCAGCTCATTTTTAAAAACTTAATTCCATATTTATCAATACAACAAAAAAAAATTGCCAGCAAAATCCACCAAGGGTTTCCAAACTGCTGACACCCCCACAGGGGGTAGTAACTGCATCATTACCATACTTGCATGTTTTCCCTTTGATCACCAAAAAAGTGACCTTCCAGGCAGCTCTAAATTGTCTGCAACATTTTAATTATGCCAGGTGAAACAAAGTCACGTAAACGAAATAGCATGTGCAAATCTGGCTGCAATATTTACTCCATTGGTCTTTCAGATCAGACCTGGATCTCACTTTGACTACTCCAGCAAACTACAAAGACTGAAAGATTAACAGAAGTTGAAGTAAAAACTACCACTTCCTGAAAACTTATGGAAATGAGGTCCCTTTCCAAAAGGCTTGATAAGGCATTTGATTGTGAGATGTTGTGGTTCTAGTGGGGTAAAGAGTAGCTTGGGAAACTGTTTTTTGTCCTAAACCTGGTTTTGCAGCCAAGACCATTTGCGTTTTTGGGCAAATGATTTAGTTTCAGTGTCACACATGGCACTGATTCACCTCTTCGTTCCTCTTATATTCTCCTCCTGTACCGTATTTTTGTCTGTAACCCAGGACTAGTGTAGCCCCAGACAAGGAATCTTGCACCTAAGATTTAGCCAGGATTACAAACTTTGAATTCAAGTTCCTTGGCACATGCACCTTCATTATATACTGTCACAGGGTATGGTGTTGACAGCACTCCAAGAACTGTCTAGGATTTCTGTTACTATATGACCCTACTGGGCACAAATTCATAGGAATAGGTGGTACAAGAAGGGTTAACATCTCCAAACAAGAAACACAAAAATTTGATATGATCAAGTTTCTACGTACAGGTCAGAATCTTGACCACTTGTAGCAAAGACAGCACAGGACAGAGTGAGTGAAGATCCCCAAACTGTACTCCTGGATTTGGTAAGGACTGGGGGGGTATGCATCTGTGCAAGTCCTTTGTGTGTCTGCCTCTTTTTATACAACTGGGATAATGAGAGTCATCTTTTTGACATGTTTCCAGACCTATGGATGAAAAGCATTATTCAAGCATTAGGTACATGACACCATTCTTCTAAACGAAGTCCCACTGTTTTATAAAATGGATGACATGTATGCCTGCTAAGACATGGAAAACCATCTCATTTTCCTACTCAGGAAATAAACAGTGGAAATAACACACAGCAAAAGAGCCGATTATCTAAACTTTCCTCCCGGCTTACACTTTTATATTTTTTTGAAGGAGACAGCTGTCCTTACCTGGAGTATTCGAATGAATCTATTTCACTAAGTCTCAAAATACACTAAAGCAGTCAATTTAAGCACAGCTAACTAGAATGGATTCTAGCACATCGGTCTAATTAGACAGTTTAGTTAGTTACGAAGCTTCCCAATTAAGAAAAGAACCTATACCCAAAGCATCTTATTACATGTTTTAGAGCAAATATTTTGGGCAGTGGGGTTATGAAGCAGAACACTGTATTTGGAAAGAGCTGGAGAAAGACCAGAACAGGAATAAGGTATTGCCCACATTTTCTTACTTGAGTATGTAGCTTGCTGTATGTAAACACCTATTGATGCCTCTTATTTTAAGAGGCATTTAAAGTTCGAACACAAAAAGTATTGAGGATGCGTGGACCTCTGCTGATTTACACCACTTAAGAAAAAACAAGTTCAAGCTGAGAAGACTGAAAGACAAAAAGAAATGCAGCTCAAGAATAAATAGAAAGCAATAGGTATAAACAGAGCAGGCAAGCAAACTGTAAAAAAATCAAAAGAACACTGCCTGAGTCAAATTACCCTTGAAAACTTACAATTCTGTAAAAATAACTTTCCTTGACAAAGATTGTCACTGAATTGATTTTAAAAAGTAACAAAAACCTTTAGATATAGTTTTCCTTCAATGATCACAGTATTTTTAACTTACTCAACAACTTGAAGCTTACTATTCAACAAAACTGAAAAAGTGAAAATCCTTCACCGAGCAGAAAAAGGAAGAATTACACAGAACAAAAGGGTGAATAACAGGTTACATTCTAAAACTCTTTGTTGAGAAGGCTGAGGTGATTAATAACACCACAAGGAAATTCTGGTTATGTCCAGCTTTTGATAAACAAAGGGGAAAGCAGACAAAATTTGCTAGGTTTTAGTGAAGTGTGTCCTGTTTGAAGAGCACTTTGAGACATTCAGCTTTAAGCTAGAAGTATTAACATGAGAACAAGTCCTTTTACGTACTGAAAGAGAAAGTGGTTACCACTTTCTGAACAACAAACTCACACTATGCACAAACTCATTTTTCGTCCATGGATTTCAGCAGCCAGAGACTCCATTATCAAGAAAGAGCTTAAAACTTGTCCAAGGAAGTCAACAGTGGTAAGAAATAACGAATATTTGGTTCGATGTTCAGGTTTGGCTCCACAACGTGACTTTTCAAGAGAGAACAAATGAAGCTCAATCTCTTTTTGTTTTTGGCATCACCACAACAAAAACAAAACAGGGATATGGCTCAAAGTTTCCAATTCGTTATGTCTGGATTCAACTCACCTAACTACTCTAATAGAACAAAAAAATTAAGATACAAATCTGCCTTCCAGAGTGCTAGCAACATAAGCTAAAAGATCGCACGTAGCTACTTGAATTGATAACTAGAGGCCATAGTGCCTTGACAGAGAAGGTTTTCCACATGTCTTTTCTTAAAAAGCAGATCCTGTATAAGGAAATAACTCCTGAATTGTTACTTTTTTTTGATTGCTATTTATAATTTAATCTCTAACAGATTTGCAAACCAACTACCCTCAATTAATTTGAAACATTTATCTTGAGAAACACAGCTTTCAAAGCAAAAGCTATAAAACAACTTGGTTCCAAAACACAAAAAACATACGGAATAGCTTTGCTTCTTTCCACTTCAGTTTATTTTTTTGATGGGCAGGAGCTGGCAAAAGGCATTTTGATACAGAGTAACTTGGCCAGTTTTCAGCTGCTCATTAAAAAGGCTCCTGGCTTCTCAAACCAGCTACAGCGATTTTAGAGCCTCAGAGTATGAGGATCTTCTGTTTAGACCTTTAAATATTGAACAAACAAAAATGAAGAGCACTCCATTGTAGCTTGGTTTCAATGCTGGTTTCAACACATCTACCTTACTTGAAGAGTAAACATGCTCTGATCTGTTAGGTTCACCACTGTAGGTTCTTAAATGCCACATCTTTTCAGACTCTTAGTTGCCAACTTCAAACAAACAAACAAAAAAAAAACCCAAACCAAAAAAAACCTTTGTATTTTGCTCATCATTGAGCAATCAAAACTTGGAAACATAACCCATTCCGTGTCAAGTCTGTGAGGTCAGGAAGGGAAACAGCCTCCCAGCAGAAGATTGCCTTCAAAGTCATGCTAAGAGTGGAGGGGTAATGGAGGAAAATTTAGTTTCACATGTGCGACTGCTCATGTTGGGAAGAGATAGCCAGATAGGTTCACCGCTAGTATGTAGCAAAGCCAGAGGAAAAGAGAATGGGAATTACACCAAGTGGTTTTACTGACACAAGTGCTGTTGTCTTCAGCGTTGCGGGAGCAGAGGTGATTTTCCCTTGTTTTCCATATTGTCATCAGCCATTGCAGCCTCACAACTCGTTTCCCTGATGTCACATGTAACACAGCCCTTTAAAAAGGAACAAGAACATAGTAATTTAAATTCTCCTTTTTATGTGTATATTTTGAAGAGTCAAATCCTGACAGAATGGTATGTTGCAATCTCTTGAAACCTCTCACCAATGGGCTGAAATCTCTTTAAAAGCAGAGATTATACAGATATCTTATTTTCAGAGCAGGTCCTTGCACCTCCAACTTATCTTGTCTCAGTAATAAATTCTTTGGTTAGTGGAACATACAGTTTTAGTTTCGAGATAAAAAAGCACATGACTTCCTTGAATTAGAAGGCCTTATCTTTCAGCTTGATGAGCAAGCTGCTCGTTAAGGATTTGGACTGCAGGCTGGACAGCAACAATAGCAACCAACAAAAAAAGGCTGAAACACCCAAGTGTATTGACAGACCAGATTTTTCTGGTTCTTGAGAAATGGCACAATATTGAAATGAAGTATTAAAATAGAAATCCTGCATTTCTTTCTACTGTCAGAAGCCTGGTCACATTCGCAAAATGATAATCTGTGTTGGAAACATAGCCTGCTGCTTAGGAACAGTTTTAACAGCTTAGATATCAAATATTTATATTTGCATACTGATTCATAACATTTAAGATGTAAACATTCAATGGAATTTTCTGCAAGACCACTGAACATCATTTTGCTATCTGAATCAAACATGTGGTCCTAAGCACAACAGGACATACATGATTTTTATCAACAAGGTATTAGGAAAACAAAGACTAATTTTCTGGTCTTGTTCCAGAGCCAAGGACATAGATTTCTCAATTTTTCTGCTCCAAGAATAAACACCACAGCTCAGAAAGCCACGTTTGAAACTACTAGCACATAGAGCATGCAGTGCTATAACAGACATTAGATTTTTCTGCTGCATAAGTACATGAATGCAGCCCACTCTGCCTCGAAATTTTCTGTACAACTCATCACTGAAGCTCTAGATCTTTGTGGGACCAGTTCTGCCTTGCTCTTTTCTTCTCTGTAGCACCTGGGAGCACTTTAAACTGATCAGGACATTCTCTAACATGTACTAATAAGAATCAGAAGTAGTTTATCAGAGTGCCCAAGAGTTACACCAAATAATCAGGCATAAGATACCAAAATTCTTAAAGAATGAATCCACCTACAAAAAGCCAGCTGTTTTTGTGTTTCTTACTATATGCCTGAGCCTCCTCTGAGATTATGAGCATTTTTCAGCTTGCTGAACACACTTGCTCTAACTTTCACTAACATTCCAGTGTTACATGCTATTCAATCATAGCAGCAATCAACTTCATAAGAAAAAGAGCAAAAGACCCAACACCATCAGAAAAAACATCACTGAATATGGACTCTTCTGTGAGACGGTGACACTATTCCCATTCATCCAACAGTGTGACTGAAGGAACTTTGCTACAGGTGGTTCCTACACAGAATTCGCATATCTTGCAAAAAATAACCCCAAAAAAACAAACAAACAAACAAAAAAACACCACAAAAAAACCCCAAACAAACAAAAAAAACCCCCCGAAAATGGGAAGACCTGTATTTTGGCATTTCTCATCTGGCTAGCGTGCTCAAGCTCATTTCCTTCTTATGTTTACAAGCAGTAACTATCAGTGATCTCAGTGCTACAAGATCTAACTGTAAGGTTAGAAACAGCACTGCCTCTGGCTAGCCAAAGCATAGATAAGCTGCCGATTCCTTTCACAACTCTTACCTGGGTGCTGATTTGCAGCGGTACAGTCTGGGTCCGGATCCACGTATGCACCTCTGCAAGCTCCTTCTTTTGGCCGTCCGTAAACCAAGGCTGCTGCTTTTGCATAACTGTCAGCTTCTCCAGATCCTCCTTTAGAACTTGCTCTTTAACTCTGCAGGTAACAGACACGTGTGAACACAGCTGTACTACATGAAGTAAAGCAGGCACTGATTTTAATCACATTGGGAGAGTCTCTTCACCAATATCTATAGCTGAAGTCTGGAGAGCATCAGCCACTAACAAGTAACTGTGCTTTGTTATACCTTACTTGCTTTGTATGGCTTCTTTCAACCCTGGTCTAACTGCCAGGGTTTTTTTGTTGTTTTTGTTGGTGTGCTTCTGAGTGTTTGGTGTAGGATTTTTTGGTTTGTTTTATTGTTTTGTGTGGTTTGTTTTTTTTTTAATGTGGAATCTCATTACAAATTATGGATAAGCTAATTGCAAGCAACTTGCAAATAACATGTATTTTTACCCCTTTATGCATTCAAAGTACAGCACAATAACCAATCCCCTTAACGTTTCAGCAAAAAGGTTGCATGTTACCATATTTGAACTGATGGGGAAATGGGGAAAAAAATACACAAAAGGACATAACCAGGGCATAAAATGCAAAAACAGTAAATTAATACACCTGCGTAGAGTTTCATTGGTACATGCACTGTTTCCATGGTCTCATTTTTAATTCTACAGTTCCATGCACAAATACAAACCACATGGCAGAAATTGTGGATGTTTTCCAACCTGTTAGGCATTTGGTAAGTCATTAGAACTCGCTCAGGTGTGTGATCCATCATCACCCAGGCTGACTCATGTTTGGATTTATGAGCTGTCCTTTTTCCTTCTGCTTTGGAAGCTTCAGAAGAATCATTACTGGCAAAATACTTGCTGCTTTTGCCACTACCTGCTGAGAATTACCAGGGGAAAAAAAAAAATGAATGCAGATGCCTAAGAAATCCTAGTAATTCAGTACAAAAAGTAAAAGAACACCAGTGTATTCTTGCAAGCAAGTTCTGCAATACAAACACAGGTACTCCCAGATGACTACTCTAGCAAGTGATTACTACCTGTTGAGAATTCAAAGTGCATTCTATTAAGTTACTCAAGATCTCCAAAGCTCTGTTTACTCTTCTCAGAATTAACTGGCTCAACTTCTCTGCTTCCATTTCAAGAGGTCCTGCTTTAGGCAGATTTACCTTTACTCAAACAAGATGTAAGCCAGTATCTAATGCAGAGGAAAGTGTTAATGAGCAAAATGAAAGAGTGACTTGCAGGTTAAAGGAATAGCTTCTCAGATTCCCATTTCCAGCTACAGCGACTGAAACAAACTTGGCTTCAAATGCTGAAAGTCAGTGAAAAATAAAGACTACAGATCCTCTTACTGGGATTTCCCATTCCCATTACAGTATCTTGTTACGAATTACCAACATGTTAGCAAGCCATCTAGCACCAAAGCACCAAACATGCAAATCTCCAACTTCCCTACCTGTGCTACAACCAGAAGTCCCATTGGAGCCAGAGCCTAAAGAACCAGATAAAGCTGATCCACTGCCTGATGCTGCTGAACCTGTACCCGACTGGGAGTCCTCATACAGCGAGCGGTCAGTAAATTCACTAGAAGCACAGTGGCTAGCACTGTTACCGCTATCTTCTGGATCATTGTCCTGGAGACAAAAATCAAAACACACACATCCATGGAAGTTACATTTAAGTTTGAAAAAGGACGCTCGTGCATTTACTGAATTGGTCACATGTTGACTAAGTTCAATTCAATAGGCTTGGAGTTTCTAGCTCTGAAAATGAATGGCAGTCTAGAAGTCAGGGTAACACTCCTCACGGGTGAAATCAACAAGCATCTGGACTCTACTGGTGTCTGCTGTATATCCTTCCCCACTGGGTCAAGATACTGTACTGTTGCATTAAGTTAATATTTTCTGCTGACAAGAGAGCAGGAGTCAGTTCCCTTCACGTCCTGTTAGATGGCATGAAGCAGCCACACACATCAAGCAATGGTGCACTACAGGGAAAATGAGAGCGCCTTCCCCTGATTCACTATGTCAAGCTCACTGCTCCAGCAGCTACAGGTACACCAACTCCCCTTTCAGGACCCTACCCTGCAGTTTCAGCTGATCCAGCCTTTCCAGCCCAATCTGGATTCAGGAGCCAACATTTTTTTCCTTGCCTGCAGAGCTCAGATTCCTGCCTCTGAGTTTACCGCGGAAGTTGGAGAGGCCTTTTCTATGCCCATGTATGGAAACCGACCCACACGGATCCCTGTTCTTCGTTCATTAGCTGCATCCCTGGGAGACAGAGGGAGTAATTAGAAGCGTATCTTCCCTTTGTTTTGGTTCTCCACAGAGACTGTGGGACTGGGTGAAAAAGGATGCGAACTGCGCAGCACTAGCCAAGTTCCACATGCATAAAAGCCCCAAACCCCGAATTCCTGCTGACAATTTAACTGAAAAGGCTGCTGCCAAAATGCTGAGCAAAAGCGGCTTGTGGCAGCCTAGACCAGAAGGTCTGACATTTCTGTCATTTGCTAAGTGCCAACACTGTACTGTTACAAGTTCCCCCAGGTGCCAGTATAAACAGCTTTCTCCGCCTCCTGTGCTATTTGTACCCTGCAGTCCACACAGCAGAGCCCGTGGAAAAAGCAGCTAACAAAAGCTGGTGGCCCTGAAACACAGATCATCATCACTCGTTTTGGTGACTGAACACTGTGAAAGTCAGAGTTTCTGCTCTACATTAAAAATTCGTGTTACTTACACATTTAGCTTCTGCATGTGCTTTAACATCAGTACTAATGGAAAGCTCCATAGGTTTTGGCAGCTCTTCTTGAAGCAAATTCAGCTGAAGTGGGGAGCTGCTCCGTGAGCTACTCAGCAGTAGGGCCTGGTCACGCTGGCCCTCTTGCTGGTCCTCCACGGATGTGGAAGAAGAGGCTGGAAAGGGCTGATCCACAGAGTGTGTTGCTTCTGGTGATGGAGCAGAAGGAGGGGGAGCTGGAGGTGTTGTAGCGCACGGATATGAAGAGGGGGGATAAACATACTGAGGGCTAGGAAGAAAGACACACTGAGGCATTTGAGCATACATGGGGAAACTCTGAAAAAATACAGCCATAAAGGTGCCTGTGTTTGGGGGATAAAGTGCTGGGCATGATGGCGCTTCACAGCATAGTTGTGATGATGACATGGACCCAGGTTTTAATGAGTGAAGGGCAAGCTCCTCTCCTACAGAAGAGGCTGGAAAACTAGATGACAGTGGATCCGAATAGACAGGAAGTCCCACAGAAGGAAGGACATTCATATTGGAGGAGCTCAGATAGGACAATTCTGAGGGAGAGAATGACTGTTTCTGAATTGTTCTCTTCTCACATGGAAGACCATTTCTATTTTTACTAGAAGAGTGGCTATCTGAAGACTGTCTCTGAGGTTTCTGGCGCTTGAATTTTCCATGTTTGCCTTTTTTACAGCTAGCTGGGCTCATCTGCTTTGAAGGTGAATCTCCTAAGAAGGAAGAAAAATAAACACATTCACTGAATTGACAGACCTAGGGGGGGAAAAAAGGAAAGAGGAAAAAAAAAAAAGAAGAGAAAAACATCCAGATAATTGAGTGTGGCTTATTTGCAGACCTGACTTTCCTCTCGATAATTCTTCCATACACTACAGGGACATATTACTGACATATC
The DNA here is from genome assembly GCA_031468815.1 of Morus bassanus. NCBI lineage: Eukaryota > Metazoa > Chordata > Aves > Suliformes > Sulidae > Morus > Morus bassanus. The sequence goes on along the minus strand of CM062587.1, from coordinate 9,917,854 downwards.
TACAATATTGTCCTTCATTTCATCAGTTTTCTTAACAACTGTTTTGGCTTATCCCAATCAGATCTTTTACATTTCTTCAAGGGGAGGCAATAAAATACTTGGGATTTGAAGGGTTTATTGCAGTAATTATCTGCTTTGTGAAAAGTCTAAGATCGCAACATCCAAGATGGAGCAGACCTTTTGTGTGGGCAATGCTGTTGTCAAGCCTTGGCAGTTCAAAGGAAGTACTCTGTTTGCAGCCATAGTAAGACACTCGCTAAATCACACAAAGGAGAACCAGACTTCACTGACAGGTTGGTCTTTGTAAGCCATCCAGCAAGTCTTTATTTCTCACCTTGGCCACAGGAATGTCCATTGTTACTTCTGCTCCCCTGTCGAAGGTAAGTCCTAAATGGAGAGAGCAAGATCCTCTGGCGGAACTTGTCAACGTAGTTCTGCTCCTCCTTTTGAGTGTGGGCTGACAATGTCTCTTTTGTTAGCCCAACTGGCTTTAAGTCCTCAGGTACCATAGCAAGACTCTGAGCATTCACAGGAGGCAGCTCAATTTGTTCACTTCCAACAGTAGCATCCTCCATTGTAGTCACTTCTTTGAAGAGGGAAGAAAACAAATCACTCACTCTTTGCTCTGGCCTTCTGGTGTGAACTCCCACAACACCCAGAGGGTTACACAGAAAACAATCTTGTCTGAGCTACCGAGCAGATACAGGCTGCAGAGGCGGGGGGAGAAAACACCCTTTACACTCAAATATAGTTACATTAACATCAACTGAGCAAATTACTTTGCATGGTCTGGAAAATGTCAAATTCACTTTGAAATTACAGAGGCACTTCTTTCTTCATACGTTCTTAGTACAATAGCAGTTAAATACTCATTTTTATGCTTCTTTCTGCATTAAAATGAAGTATCACTGGCCCATTAGTCATTTTTATTTTAATCCTCAATGGCCAAAAGTACACTGTTGTGTTTGAGATATGTGTGATGAAGTTAAAGGGGAAAGGAAATAGTGCACTCTGTTAAAACTACGTTTTATTAAAATACCATAAAAATTTCCAGGCTCAAGTTTTCTTCACAGTGTCCCTAGAAATACCTTAATTATATTTCAGAGTTCACATTCATGAGAACATATTGCAAATGAACAAAAGTTTCTCACTGTGTACTTCAGTCTGGAAACATTGTATGAATTTAAAAATCAGTGAGTCAAGTCGGTGTTCTGCGAGCACAAACAGTACCTGATCCAGGGTGTGGGGCATGCACTATAGTGCTGCTGTAACTGCACTGGCTGGTGATGGACACCACACTCGGAGCCCTGTTGGACAGGGTCAGGTCTGCCAGAGGAGCTCCCACCACGCCTGCAGTTGTCTGGTCTTTCAGCACCTCTTCCCGATCAGCAGATATTGGAGTTTGGGAATTAAGTTCTGAAAGGATAGCAGTATCTATTGGTAAATGACAAAGTTTCTATGTGGAATTTCATTCCAAGCACTATGCTCCCAATTCATCAAGTCTGACTGGTTCAGAAACAACCAGTAACTATGCAGACTATATTAAATAAAACAGTCTTATATACAAATAAGTGTAACATTCACATGCCAGTGCAATGTCAGCACGTACTAAACACGGCACAAAATGAGTGAGCAACAGAAGGTTCATTTAGCAACAACAAACGATAGTTCTTTTGATGCATTCTACATTCAAAGACTTAATAGTGTAGCTTATGCTTACTTGTGCGATCTAGAGAAGGTAAGCAAATATTTACCAACTAACCAAAATATTTGTGCTGTTAGTGTGACAACAATTTAAAAAGTGGACATAAACCTTGGAATGTACAACAGTGGCATATAAAAAAATAAATCAGTTGTTGCGATTCTATTATGATCGTCAGTATACTTTGTGTTACCTTCCAATGCCTCAACTTCCTGCTGACTTTGCTGGACTTGCTTGTCATCTTCTGAAGATGACGATGTATTTGCAGAAGACTTACATTTCCTTTTCAATGCTGGAATACTGCAGCTCTCTAGATATCTGAAATAAAAGCATATCACAGGAAGCTCTCCCTACTTTGTGGTTTTTCTCCATTTGGAGAGACAAATATTTGAACAATCCAAACTGGATATCCAGGGGTTGTTAACTAGTATTTTAAATTCACTGCAGGAAGCTCTGTTCACATATCTGCTTTCCAAGGAGTATTCTAAATAAAATTGATCAATTACTCTTTAAAAAAAGAAAAAACAAGAAAAAAGATGTTGTCCACTGGGTTAAAAAATAGTGACTTTTTATATATTATATCAACTTTCTGTTTTATATGGATGTTCTCAAAGCATATATTGAGAAGACATTGACATATTATGCCCATCAACATTCTCTTAAACTCCTATTGCACCAATGGTGAAACTAGCAGAAGACAAATGTCAATAGTTGCAAACAGAATCTTGGACCCTAAATTCTTCATTATTGTGTAATTCAGATGAGCATTGGGAAGGATTGCCCAGAGGGGCAGAAAACTTTACAAACAACCCCAAATTTATCTCACAAATCAAACCCCAGACAGTTTAGACCAATGCATGCTGCTGGGATATTTACCTTCCACCAATTAATCTTAAACGTGTATCACTGAAATCGCTTCATAGTTTATTACCTGATGATACTATGAACACAATTGATCTGCTGATAGGAAGGAACATGCGGAGTCTTCTTTGAATCATCATAAAATGCGTTGCCTGGTTCTTCTGTGCTATCACTTCTCAGTGTCTGAAGAAAACAGGAAGCAGTGTGCCTCTTCCCTAGAAAAGAAGAAATCCTCAAAGACTACTCTCAAAGGCATCTAAACACTACCCCACCAAGACACACACACGTGTATTTTGGTATACATATATCATACAGGGATATATGTCCTATGACAGCACAGCTCTCATTACTAAGTTACTCTGCATTTTCATCTCAATTCACGTTTCGAGGCAGGGGAGGGAGAAGGGGAAAGAATGCCTAAAAAGAAAAACACACCACACACCACTTTAACCATCCACTTGGAATAACTAGTAAACACAAAGAAAACAGCACAGACAAAAAGTATTGTATTTAAATTGTAAACAAGGCTGCAATAAATACTACTCTACTCTCAATTTATACATCACAGAATCGAACCTGTTAACAGTAATTTACAGCTTTTTATAGCATAGATACACTGGTCAGAGTACTATCAACATTCACAGTGCAGTCCTCTTAGCCACAAGGCTAGGAGTTAATTTTAACTTTTGTAGAGAGCATCACAGCACAAAATGTTTTAATACCGATTCCTATGATGTTTGAGGAAGCATCCAGTTTTCTCCATATATTTGTGCTAGGTACTAACTGCAAATAATGTGCATTAGCATAACATTAAGCACTCAGTAACTAAACCACTACTTCCATGGGAAGTGGGGCAGTGTTTTCCAACCTATGGATCGTTTCTGAGAGTCCACATGAAGTAACTACGGGAAGCTTCCATAGTAGACTTATACTTGCTACAAGCAAGTCTGCATTTTTACTAGAAAATGTTAAAATAAAATAAAATAAAAAAGTCTATTAACGTAGAAAGAGACAGATATGTTCCTTCATATCTCAGGGAGCAGTTAAAAAGTTATTGCATCTGCTGAGGATTTTTTTTGGGGTGGGTTTTGGGGTTTTTTTCTTTGGCTGTTTTTTGATTGTTTTTAAAAAAAACAAACCAAAACAACAAAACACTTCCCACATTTAAGCCATGCTAAAATGCTATCTTAAGTTCTTCAGCATAACACCAGCTAGCCAAACTGAGGGCCATAGATGTACAGGAGTTCATGTTACCTTAAGGATCATAATTACCTTAACTTACCTCCTAGCGTTTCTGAGCTCACAGCCTGTTCATTTCCATTCTGTGGCTTGCTCCTTGATGCAATATACAGTTGCTGCCCCAGATTCTTTATTCGGTTGACATCTACACAAACTTGTTGCCACGTCATCTTGAGATACATGAAAATGTGAAGTTAGAATAAAATGAATAAAAAGAGGCCATAGGAGACCATTAAGATAGGCTTGGGTTCTTGTATTCTCCAAACTGAAGGGCAGTAGACTGTCAGCCTAGGCCTAGTATCTATTGGTATTTGTAAATTTAATTAATCTAATCAATCAATTAATAAATAATTAACTACGATAAAGCTCAAACAGCCTCAGCATTTGAATGTTTTAGTACCGATGCAAACCTTGAGAGTGGGAATAAGCTGACGACTTACCCAGGAGCCTCACAGAGAATTAGGTAAATGCAATGCTTGTTTTAGGACAGCACTGTTTCTGCTCTCTTCTATAGCAGTCTACACTATACCTCTAGTGCCCTTTTTAAAACAAAACAGAAAATCCCAAGCCAACAGAAATCCCTCCACATGCATCAATCCTCCTTCTGGTGGCTGCGTGGTCCTTCCACTTTTTCCTCCAAGTCCACGGGTTCTTTGAGAAGGCTGATCTTAATCAAGTCTTCAATTTACTTTAGTGAACTACCGTAGCAGCTATCTGCTCATTTTACTCAGCAAAATTAAGAGCAGAAACCAAAAGGCAACATTCTGCAACTGACCACTTTAAGTACATTTAGCTGAACATAGCTGTATCTTCCCACTTCAGTAAAATTCATGATGAGTAGTGCATATGTACCCAGTAAAAATTCCATTTTTAAAACCATATTTTTACTATTCTGCAGGCAGTGCCCCATTTATAGACTTACTGGTTCCTGTATTTCCTCTGCACAATTCCCATTGGAGTCACTTGAAGATGCTATGCTGATATAGTGCTCATAAGAGCCATTGCTTCCAAGGCTTCCATAACCACTGGAAACATTGCTGTGAACTGGCTGCATGAGAGGGAAAAAATAGTAATTAAAAAAATCATCCTCTTAGAGAACAAAAAGAAGGGAACAACATACTTTGCAACACAGAACTTCAAGAAAACAAAGAAAATGAAGTGAGAAGTCAGTATTGCTCTGGGCTTTACCACTTGCTTGGGCAAAATCTTCTACCACGCTTAAAGCTGTTTCAGGATGCAGATTTATCTTTCAACATAAAGACTTGGCATATACGTCAAACAAAATATTTTTTCTCATCAGCTGGGCTACTCAGAGCCGTATTTTTAATGCTGTTACACAAGCCTGTCTCCACTTAGAACTTTCCTTTTAGACCTTTTAAAAGATCATCCCCAAAGCAGCCTGCTGAACAGACCCAGGTTTCTTTAGCCTCTCGTTCAGAAGGCCAGCCCGTGTTTTGAAATTCTTCCATTGTCTTTACCTGCAGAAGCAGCTTGTAAATTTGCCCTTGCAATTCTCTTATCTCCTTCTCAACACTGCTTGCTTCTTTACTTCTTGCAGCAAAGACATCTTCATTCAGAGGGCTTCTGGAGAGAGTCAATGAAATTTCACTATTAATTTTAATTTGATGAAGAAAAAGTAGCTATAAACAGAGTTAGAACTGATTCTTTTTTTATCATCATTATTTTATTTCAACTGCTTCGCTGAATCAACAGAACGGGATGTCACCTATTCCACTAGCAGCTCTGCTGGGGTAGTGGGACAGTGCTACGAGAGCAGCACTTCACGTGAAGCCCCAGGAAAGTCAGTACAGCAGCACAGTGACATGAGTTAAGGCTGACAAGCATCTACCCCTCCACCTCCTTCACTCAGAAGACAAATTCACACCCCAGAAAATCTCGAATGAAAGATCACTTTGAAAAGTCAAAAGGCCACCCCAAAAAGCCATTTCCTAGAAAAGAAAGCAGATAAGAGGAAGGCAGACAGTCATATTTCCAAATCTCTTGGAAACTAAGAAAAAACACCTGAAAAATTAACTTCTACATTCAATACTAATTGCATTTTTAAAAGAGGTTACCTTGGTAAATATTTAGATTCTGTATCAAGTGAATGTTCCAGAAGAAAACAAGCCAGAAGGTGATTTTAGCTGCATGTCTGTCAATTAACAGTTTTTTTTTGTACGCCAGTCATGACTGAATGTCACCTAATTATTTGTTAAAGTGATCTACTTTTTATGTTGCTTATTAGCTTTTACTCAGGCTTGTCTAAAACTGGTATTTTGATTTAGACATGTCCATTGTCACAGTATTTGGTCATCAACCATGTGTAAAAACATATGCTAAAAAAAAGTTGGCTTTGTCTTTTACTTCAAAGTAATTTACTTATTTTCATACTTAATAAACAAGACTAATGCTGTTCTGAAGGAATGGGCTGCAAGACAGATGCTAGGTAGTTGTCACAGACTGCAGGAGCAATGTTATGTCTCTAGTTCAGTACTGAGGCTGTTTTGTTTTGCGGAGTATTCAGTGAAAAGCACTTTAATAGATCAATTCTACAACTGACTTACGTCCGGACTTTGTGTCGGCCAATGATGAACACTACTTTCCTGCTCCAAGGATTCACAAAACTGGACCAGCTGGTATCCAGTATGACATAATCCCCATTTTGAGTACAAAATCTAATAGGTAAATGTTCAAAAGGGGGTTGGCCAGCAAATTTCAGGACTGGAAAAAAAAAATAATCAAGAAACAAGGTTTATTTTACATTATGACACAGTAGCACAAACACTAATGACTGTGGTCCTTCAAAACTTTCGGTTTGAATTTGCTTTCATCTCAAACTGGTTGCTTTAATTCATTTATTTTTGTCTAGACTGCAGATCAGTCACGTGTCAAGCAACATGACAATGAAAGAATTTGAAAACCATTAGAAATTCCTCTTAAAGCAACTGTACTTACTTTTCCGGTGAATAGCAATCATCAAAGGACGATCTTCTGGGTGCAAATACATCAGTATGGATGTTCCAATTAAATCTTGGGGTAAGTAACCCAACAAAGGCACTGCTCTGAAACCCAAACACATTATCACTGACTATAATATAGTTTTGAGTATTTACATCCTTAACACTTTGCTCGACAGTGATGTCCCCAGGCATGATCTACAATGGCATGAACTAAGGCTACAGAACATTTTACAGCCCATCTAATAATCCTCCAGCGGAATGCAGACGTGTAAATACCAATGACAAACATTTCTGTGCCTGGAGATCCAACCGATTTTCACATTTGCAGGTGGTTTTGTGCTTGTCTCTATGCACAAAAAAAAAAAAAATCTTGAAGAAACAGGTCACAGGCAAAACATCAGTAAGAAATCTGACATGGATTCTGCAAAGTGTGTGGTAAAAACACTCTTGTGGCTTTCCAGGAGACAGCTTTAGTCTGGCCAAATTTATTTGACCCAGCTCAGTAGAGCTGTACCTCCATGCTGTGATGCCCAGAGCTTTGCCTTACGTGGGTTTTTCCTGTCTGTGTTACCACAGGTCCTCATTGCCCTGGAAAACGAAAATTGACTGCAATTCTGTTTAATGCACATTCTTAGTCGACAAAGGAGATATTATGTCCATGGAGTTCTAGATGTTTTTCCATTGAGTGGACTAACACAAAACGACTTTGTTTAATTAACTATTGCAAACTACACAGTTCAACTACTTTACTTGGGTCTCCAGCTGCATCACCAAAGGGTTTTTTGCTACCTCTCCATACACACCTCACAGGTCTTAAGATTGAAATCTCACCTGTCATCTATCTCAAGAAAAACACATCCAGGGGTGTGAGTGGTGGTAAAGATTCTTTTATCCATAGGAATTCGAGGAGCTAATAGAAAAAGAAATATTTACTGAAACAAAATATGCACTAAGACAGAAAACCTAACTGCTACTTTTGCTCATGATAGAGAGTTATTGGCTCCTGAACTTTTTAATTGGTCACTGCTTTCTGACCAGTAACTCACAAAAACATTACAAATTTTTAGGTGCTACAGACTTCTCTTAAAAATAAAAATAGTGAGAAGAGGTCAAAGCTTTGGGGCCTTGCAAAGAAGGTACAGATGCTCTGGATTCGCATGCATGCACACACATACAAACTGAAAGTTACATGGGTGAGCCTACCCAAGAACAAGTTCTAAACAAAGGAAGCAGACTTTCATACACTGCATTTTCCTATTGGCTTGTTTTTTTTCAATGGAGTCTCCTGACTTGCCTTCATATCCAGAGTGAATTTTCTCAGCCAAAGCTAAGCAGCAGGATTCTGCATCCACGTGGACAGAAGTACACACATGGACCAAGTACGGCGTGATTCGGAAGGGGTAACAACGTGTTTCTTGTTCTTGATCTTTACCACCCCTGAGGAAAAGTAAAAGGGATTAACGCACTGGTTTCAAGACTCAGATGCTTTATACCAGGGCTGAGAGCCCTGCACAGAGAAGTTATGCTGAGCACACAGACCTAGATAATCAAAATCTGCCAAGGTCCTATGCACACTCCCTTGCGATCCAAGGCCAACACATTCAGCAATACTGTTCTCGCTCCCCTTAAAACCAAGTAGATGTTTTGTCTTATGCTGCTTTTGGCTGGAACAGCGTTAATTTTCTTCACAGAAGCTACTATGGGGCTATCTTTTTGATTTGTGCTGAAAACAGTGTTGATAACACAGGGATGTTTTCGTTCCTGCTGAGCAGGGCTTACACAGAGTCAAGGCCTTTTCTGCTTCTCACCCCACCCCACCAGCGAGCAGGCTGGGGGCGCACAAGGAGTTGGGAGGGGACACAGCCGGGAGAGCTGACCCCAACTGACCCAAGGGATATTCCATACCATATGACATAATGCTCAGTGTATAAAGCTGGGGGAAGAAGAAGGAAGGGGGGGACGTTAGGAGTGATGGTATCTGTCTTCACAAGTAACCGTTACCTGTCATGAAGCCCTGCTTTCCTGGAGATGGCTGAACACCTGCCTGCCCGTGGGAAGCAGTGAATGAATTCCTTGTTTTGCTTTGCTTGTGTGTGGGTCTTTTGCTTTACCCATTAAACTGTCTTTACCTCAGCCCATGACTTTTCTCACTTTTACCCTTCCAATTCTCTGCCGCATCCCACCGGGGTGGGGGGAGTGAGCAAGTGGCTGTATGGGGCCTAGCTGCCAGCTGGGGTTAAACCAAAGCTCGCATTCAGAGGCTCTCCTAGAAATGCCATTACTCTAACAGTTAAAGCCCAACTTCTAATTCTCAGTCCAAATGTATTCACGAGAACCACTCATTTGGTCTTGTGCTCTCCTTCAAGGTAAACAGTTCTTTTTCTGTTTGTTGTTTATTCTGTACCATTTTTAGGGAAAAAAAAATCTGTCCCTCTCAAGTTTTGTTTCACTGACCTACATAAGTAAGACTCCTCTAGCTTCGGTTCACAATAGCTGTTGTTCTTTGATTGTCCTCCTCCCATGAGAACTTGTCTTCCTGGAACATGTGTGAGCAGTAGCAGCACACAACGTTCTAGATGAGATCTTAACCAGGGCTTTGTAACAACTGCATCAGCGATTGCCTGTTTCTATCGCAAGTGCTTTTTCATGTGTTATAACTGCAGTATCTTACCCAGCTCTGACAGAAAGAATTGAGATAAATTTTTGGACATTATCACTTCCACTAAAAATTACTTTTTTATTCCACACTTAGTTTTGTAAAATGTTTCTGGAGAGAAGTCAGTGTCATAAAAACTACTACTGAGAGCTCCTCCTCTTGGGGTAAAAAAAAAAGATACAAATGGAAATTAGATATAACAGAAGTTTAACCCACAAAAAAACGTTTTCATACTTAAGCCCAGTGTGTGCTTGTGAAAAAATATTTTTACTCACGAAGCCCACCTAATCAAAACGATCTGTTATATAAAGGAAGGAGAGCTGTCGTATGAAAATCTGAAAAAAATCTACTGCAAAATATTTATGTATCCTACAAAGAGTTCCCCAAACTGAAAATTAGTATCTGTCCTGCTATATTTATTGCAAGTGCCCTTACAAAATTCAAGAGACAAAGATGATTTTAGAGCTCGGGATTTTGAAACACAGGTGAACAAATCAATGATTGATTGAAAGGTGGAATAAGTATTATATCTGCTCAGAAGCAAACAGTGCTTACTGAAATCAAGAGACCACACTAGTCTGGCACAGAACTGCACTGAAGATCACAGGCCAATCTCAATTTTTTTTTCTTCTTTTAGCACTAAGATTAGTCAGGCACAAAGCAACAAATGGCATCCATAGTAACAGCAAGCAGTATCTCATGATTCAGGTCTCATACTGGGACTCAGGTGACCGAGTTTCTGTTACTGCCTCTGTCACAAACTCTTGAGCAATCTTAAGCAAAACACCCCTTGCCTCCACTCTCAAGCTGTAAAAGAGGAAGCAACAGTTTTTCACAAGGTCATTCTTCTCCTGCACAACAGCACTGAAGGAAACTGATAGGTCCAAAAGAAACATGTATGAACAGCTTTCCTTCTATCCCCATGCAAATTTAAGCATCACTATAGGAAAGATATCCAAAACGTCCTGCTGGATGCCAGTATTAAACACAACAAGCCAATTTTGTAATGGAGTTCCACGAGCTCACACTGGTCACCTGTAACAACAGAACACTCTTTCTGCCCAGTACTGTACCCTTTGCCCAGCCTTCACAAACATAAAACTATATATATAATAATGTACTTGCCTGATCCTGCAGAAAAAGGATTTCACCTGGGCATATTCATACAGAGAAGCTAATAAGAACACACATAGAAAGTATCAGTTAATATCCTTAAAAAGGTGCCACCTATCAGAACTAGTTTAAACTCTGCATTCTCCAGACTTTCTGAGCGAGACCGAAGCCTCACAACCTGCTCTTTATTAGCTACTGAATTAGCTGTTCAAGAGTCTGCTCCCACCTCAAATGTTATTTCTCTTCTCCAGCCCACTCACTCTTGGAGAAATGGCTGACCTGGAACTAAATTCAGAGGAAACACGTATGTATCTAAAAAACTCCTTTCCCCAGTGCATCAGTATGGAAAGGAAAGGCAAAAATCCCTGGTTTTATGAGCCATGTACCAAAAACTATATACAGCCAAGAGTATGGGGAGACGAGAATTCATTACCAGTTCACAGCAAGAAAATAACAACAGCTCCATAGGGGTGCCACTGCTCTGCTGGGTAGGCACAAGACTGGCTTCCCAGTTGTGGAATCCCTGGCACGTTAGCGTTAGCAGCCTCTGATGTCTCACATCCTTTGGTAGCAAGGATTTTGGACTTCCCAGCTCTGATGCCAGAACAGCCCCACGGCTAGTTGGGCACAAGACACGGCCTTGGCACGTGAGCTACACTTGAATTGCTCACAAGTAACATAGGACTCAAAAGTCACCGTTTAGGTACATCCAGCACTACATAGCAAGTCAGCTTAAAACCTGGGTTCAGTGAGCTATGTTCACAGCAGGCTGCAAGCGGACCATAAAGACAAAGCACCTAAGCAACCGTAAAACGCAGATTAAACAACTTTAAACTCACAATTAGACCTTTAGTTTCTTTTTAAAAAGCAGCAGTACTTGGAATGAGTAAGATGGTACACAAAACAATGAAGCATCTGCCTTTTACTTACCCCAAGTGAGAGTCAAGCCCCTAGGAGGCCAGCTAAGAGTAGCTGCATAGCTACTCAAGTTTTCAAAGTGGAAAGGGAACAAGTGTGGCCTATGTATATTGCTAGCAAAAGCATTTAAAATGAACAATTATTCTAGCCTCATTCTGCAAAAGCAGAAAGATACAGAAAGCATTTTAGAGCATTGCCGAGTCCCACCTGTCTGACTTTCCATGTTCCATAGCGGCAGGTGGGACTGATCAGTGTGTGTGTAGAACACACTCACATCCTGAGGGACAAGCAGCTCTACAAACCGGGAGGAGTCCAACACTTTCTTCTTACAGTTTAGGATGGATGCTGCCTGCTCAGAGATATGCACTATGCGTCCAGAAAGCAAGGAAAACACAGCCACAAACGTGTCCTGGAAAACAAACATTGTCAAAGGCAATCCTCCCCCAACACATGGCACCAATATTGTGAGGATAAAAAAATCAAAACAAAAAACAACCCCCAAACAAACCAACCCCAAACCACCGCACACAGCAACCTAAGACAGAGGTTCAAAAATGCGGTCTGAAGTTAGTGTCTAATTAAAGTTGTGTGCGAGCTATAGTAGCTTACTCATGATTTACAAATGCTAATAAGACTGCAATATCAAAACTGAAACAGATTACAGCGATGTTTGCCATTGTCCAGAATGACTGGTTGTTACTCCGCACACTTCTCCCCATATTTCAGAGCATTCACCACAATTCCACATACAAAAATATTCTGAGAACTTTTCGAGTAGAAAGCATTTGCAATATTTCTGATACGGCATCTAACAGTACTGAACCTCAAGAAACACTCTTTTCTTTGAAGCAGAGCCAGAAAGCATGACACATACTGCAAATCAAGAAAAAAAATTAAATCCAGGAATACAAATAGAAACCAAAGTCCCTCACAACTATGGACTCGATCAGCTTTGAAAACAGTCTCAAGAGATTACTATGCTGTCAGTGAATTCTCAAATAAGACTCTCAAAGAGATTTTTGTTGCTTCTGGCCAAAAAAGAAAAAAAAAATAGGTATTTCTTCATTTACTGCTGTTGGGTACCCTGAGTCAGCACAGGTAAGACGTAGTCTTGATCTACCTTTAAAAACACAAAGGCCTGTCTGGCTAAAACTTAAAGGCTTTTCAATTTTACACGTTCTATTTCCACAAAATGATGTAAGGAGACTAAATAGAGAGTGAAACAGCAAGCGGCAAACTCTTTGAGTGCGCCTGAATTCCTTACAGTGTTTTTTGGAGTGTGTTCAGATGCAACTGCCACCAACTCTTCTACGCTGTATGTCATCACATCTGTCCGAAACACTCTTCGGTCATTCAGAGCCTGGAAAAAGTCATTGTTTGCTAATCGGGGGGAAAAAAAAAACAAACAGGAAAAGCAAAACAAACACAATGAAGTCAGTAAGGAGACTACTTTGAAAGAATTTCTTACAGCCCTTGTAATTTTGTCATCTTTTTGGTGAAGTCCAAGGTGAGATGAGGAAGGTCTGTGTAGTGACAAAGGAAAAAGGAATACTGATTATACTATTGGAGTAACCTCTTTATGTTACAGAAAACAAGCATGAGGAAGTAGAAAGGACAGAACGTGATGGCAAAAGAACAACTTTAGCTACTTAGTTCTGTTGGAAAACACAGACTGTCCAATAATTTTTCAAAGTGGGACGGGACTGCTGTTTTTCCAATATATGCAGAAAGTAATTAACAGGCACCTATTAACTATAAGATTCTGAAGGAAAGAGAAGCAGTAGGTGGACATTTCAATAGAAAAGATAACACAATTATTAAAAAAAAAAACAACCCACAGTGCTTCAGAAAGTCAACTGTTTGCAGGATAAGTGGGATGCTTTTTCATTTGTTTTAATGTTATTTGTTGCCAGACATGTCTATTCAAACCATGCTGCTGTATAGCCTCTACGCCTCCAGATTTTTTCCACACATACCTTGGATCTGTTGGACACACTGCAAGGCATAGTTGAGAGCAGTGATGGTACTGGGCTTGCTGGAACTCCTTTTCTCTTCAGGTAAACACCTTTTCATTTCTTGGATCATCATCATCAGATCTCTGTGAGACTGGCTCCAATTCAGCTGCTCACTGTAAAAGAGAGGTTAAAGTTTACTGGAGACTTCTGGTATAGGAGCTTTTTTTCTCTCAACTAATTAAAATTATTCACTAAATTAACATTTTATGGGCTCGGAAATGTCCTAATGCTCATTCACCCTCTTCCCTGTTGTATCTTTCTCACTTTTTTGCTACTTAATCTTTTCTCCTCTACCTTCCTCTTTTCCAGCTCCAACATATCGTGGATGGCAAAGCCACATCACAACCAACCTGCCTGCTAAGATGCTTAGCAACTAAAAATAAGCTGATGTTTACTCCAGATTTTCTAAATCTCACTGGTATTAAAATCATGAACAGCTGCTGCTGCTTTACGTATAGAAGTCTTTCTAGCCTTGAAGTCGGCATCTGATTATAAGCACTTCAGGGGAAATGCGAAGTCCTCAAAATACACCTGATGCAACGATTTCATTCCTCATGTGATTCAGGAGTCTTCATTATACTTTTAAACAGAGTCATTGGCCTCAACAGCTGCAAGGTTATTAACAAGCAGAATCTCCCTCGGCTTACTTTTGCTTATTTTGCTGACTGAAAAATAAGCAGTCAGTACCCTCAAAACGCAGACTGATCCTAATCCTACAGATGAGATATGAACACTGTCATTTTAAATAACTTTTGCCCACTTGGCATTTTTTTATTAGTATCATACTCTTACTATATAAATCACTAAATAAGTATTGCGTGTTAACTTTACGTGCCAGTTCAACACTGCACACTTAGCTCTTGAACTGTTTTTTTTAAAAAAAACTAATTTAAAATGTATTAATTTGGATTAAAAATAAAGAAGTTGGCACCTCGTTGAATATCTTAACTTTCGGGGGAAATACCGTTTCAGCAATTCCCGCTCCGCGGCCGCCGAGCGCGCGGCGCAGCCCCCGCGGGCTCAGTGACGCGCCCGCCTCGGCCAATCCCCGGAGCCGGCGCTCGGCGCGTGGCACCGCGCGCGCAGCAGCAGCGAATCGCCGCGCGAGGCCGCTGCCAACAGCCCGGCCCGTCACCGGGGCGCGCGGAAGGGAGCCGGCCCCGAGGGGAGCTGCGGGCGGCGGCGGCCCCGGCTGCACCGGCTGCTCGGCCCCGGCGGCTCCGGCGGCTCGGCTCCGGCGGCCCGGCCCCGGCTGCACCGGCTGCTCGGCCCCGGCGGCTCCGGCGGCCCGGCCCCGGCTGCACCGGCTGCTCAGCCCCGGCGGCCCCGGCTGCTCGGCCCCGGCGGCCCCGGCTGCTCGGCCCCGGCTGCACCGGCTGCTCGGCCCCGGCGGCTCGGCTCCGGCGGCCCGGCCCCGGCTGCACCGGCTGCTCGGCCCCGGCGGCTCGGCTCCGGCGGCCCGGCCCCGGCTCCCTGCTCGAGCGAGGCACATCCGTTCACGCGCGGGGACAACCAGTCCCACAGGTCACAGCCAGGAGCTGCCCGCACAGCTGCGCTCTGGCTGCAGGCGGCCGGCGGCACCGGCAGGAGTTACCTGTTAACTTTGCTTTGCCTCACGAAGCTTCCGGCCGAGCAGCCGCTCGACTCACGGCCGCAGAAATCTCTTCTGCCGGCGTCCGGCACGTTAAACTCGCTCCCGCTGGCGCCGGCTCCCGTCCGCGCCGCGCCGGCCAAGGCTGCGCCCCCCCGCCCGGCCGGGCCCGGCGCCTCCTCTCGCCCGGCCCCGGCCGCCGCTGACCCGCTCGCGCCGCGTTCCGAGCTGCCGCCTCGGAGCTCGCCCACGTCCATCTCCGACCCGCGGAAAGGCCGCAGCGCCAGCGCGGGGGCACCGGCCGCGGCGGCCCGGCTCCTCGGCGCGCCCAGACCCTCGACCTTCGGCGCAGGAGACGGGCCCAGCGGGTCCCCTGCAGGGCAACAAACGCCGCCTCAAGGGGAGGCGGGAGGAGCGCGCCCACCTTCCCGCCCCTCCGCCGCCCACCGCCCCGGGCCGGGAGGGACGCGCCGGCCCCGCCGCAGGCCGCCCGGAGGCGCCGCGCCCCCGCCCCGCGCCGTTACGTAACGGCGGCCGCACGCGGCGGCCCCGCTCCCACACACCGCGGCCACGTGCGCCGCGCCCCCGCCCCGCCCCCCGCCGCCCAGAGAGGAGGAGGCGGAGGCCAGATCGGAGACGCTTTATTGGAGGAAGGGCGCGCGGCGGGGCGGGGCCGGGGGCCGCCGCCCCGCCCCTCACGCGCCGCCGCACGCAGCCCCCGCGCGCTCCCGCCCCGCCGCCACGTGCGGCACCGCCCCCGCCCGGCGGGTGGAGCACGGCTGCAGCGGGCCGGGCCCAGGCCGCTGCTGGCGGAAGGCGGACGCGGGAGAGCCCAGGGCGGGGGCGCTCCCCGCAAGGCACGGGTCAGGGCCCCCCGCCCCGCCACGACGGCGCCGAGGAGGGGGGGCAGGCGGGTGAGGAGGAGGGGGGGGGGGGCAAGCCCCAAAGCCATCTACCGAGCCGGTGACCCGTTACAGCACCCACAGGGGGAATTCTGAAGCCCAGTCCCCCTCACCAGCTCCGTGCCCCCCTCTCTCAAGGCACTGTGGAATCGGCAGGCTGTGCTTGTTAGTAATTTGTGACAGGAGTGTCTTAAGGCAACCAGGTAAAGCTAGCTAACGTTTCACTAATCAAATCAGGTTTGCTTTAAACAGCAGTAAATGGGCTGAAAATACAGCAGGTTTGAAGTGAAGAGGCTGAAGATGGGCATCTTCCATTGGTTTGAGTTTCTTCCCATTACTCATGAAGACACACTCCAGCCTACAAAAAGAAAAAGAGAGTTAGACAAAGGACAGTCTCCTACAGCCCCTCACCAGAACAATCCCACATTTCAAGACTTTAGGAGACTAGACATGGGTAGAGAGGGATTTAGGACTTCCCTGTGTTGGTTTTCCTAGCTGTAGTTCTCCTTTCTGCTTGCACACCTGTGTTCCTCACCCTGTTGCCAACAGTTACTGCAGCATTTGTTACTGCACTACAGCACAAACTGACACTTTGTCCTCCCACAAAATGCTTGGGGGTTACATGAGAGTTCAAACCGAAGATGGAACCGTATGTTCCTGGCTTGCTATCTTGATCCAACATTAGCATCATTTCACCCAGCAGCACAGTCTCTACTAGAAAAACACCTACCTACTACAGCAGCACACTTGGAACTGCCACACCAAGAAGGATTCCTCTAGGAAGAAGCTGGGGCAGAAGAAAAACAGTTCTCAGGTAAGGGAGGCATATGATATTTCTCCTTATACTTCTGCAACACACAGCTACAGAAACCGGGAGCAACCTCAGGTTTAAGCCCCAGCTGTTTTCACTGTCACCCGTTTCACTCCACACAGATGTTTGAGCTACCAGAGCTCCCACAGCAGTCACAGTTTACCACCACAGCAGGCAGCAGTTGTTAAAGCAGCCACTGCTATTTCCAATTAACATTGTATGTACTTCCAGTTGAGTATTCTGGCTTTATTTAAACTGTACCAGGCAGTGAATTAACACCATCTATTCCAACTCTACAAGAAATCCCCATTTTGGTGAAACTTACCAACAATGATGATGATGATGATGATAATGAGAACAACAGCTATCAATATTGCCCACATCTGTGAAAAAAGCCATACAACACTCACTACAAACCCAGCAGCAGCATTAACTGGCCCTTCAGGTACAGGAAAACAGCCCTTGCAAGGTACTTTTGCACCACATGCTAGAGCTAACACAGCAAGTAGAACTCCTTCAGTAAGCAAGCTTGATTCACTGCTGCCACTCAGAGATGGCAGGCTGTGCACGCAGGCAGAGCAGACCAACAGGCTCTTTCCCATCATGCCTCTGTGCAAAGCCTGTCTCAGGTGACTACACAAGCAGGAGTAAAGAACTATGAAACACCATTTCTACTCTTACCCTACACCACATCTTTCAGGTCTCCATTGCTCAAAGAAGTTCCAACCTTTGCCAACAGCTACAAGTACAGGAGCCTGAGCAAGCCCCTTCTAATACTTCCTGCACATTAACTCAAACTATTCCTTTTTGGCCTTTTTCTTCCCGAAGCCTCAGATTACCGAGGCATTTCCCTCTGGCCATTACCATCTTAGACAAGGCCTTGCATCAAGCAGCACAGCTGGTAATGCAGCTTTCAGCTACCTCACCTAACCACTGTACTAAGTTTTAAAAATAAATGCTATAAAACTTACATAACATTGGCTAAAGTCACTTTTACTTCCACCTTTTGAGATGCAGATCATAATAGTGTTAACAGCAATAGTGCATAGTGTAAATATACAAGCCACAGTTACCTTACAGTTCTTCCACCAATACTTTCTCTTCAGCTTGGCTGCACTGGTCTCAAACTGGGAAGCTCCTGCTTGCAGTGCATCAGCACGGTCATCCAGCTCCGACAGCTTCTGATCTCGCTCCAGTACCTTGTCCACATTCACTCTCATGATGTCAACAACCTGCATCAGTTTAATGCTTACAGTAAGTTATCAGCTGTATCACCCACTTTAATTGCAGGCAACAGATGCAACGCATAATACTCTTTGTTCTCTTCTCAGAAGTAGGAGCTATTGCCTTTTAGTATATCCAGTCGTAAGCTTAAACAAAACCGTGAAATTACCCTGCAGCTGGAAGCCCCTAATACCTACTTTAAAATGTCAGTAGTCCTAGTAGTGCTGGCATTCCCTTAAACCTGGGGAATAATTCCTGGCTCACTTCAGCAGTTGAGGCATATAAACATGCTAGTCAACCACATGTCAAAAAAAATACTGTCACTAGCCAGCCTGGCTTTTGGACCCCCCAGAAATCTGGGTGTGTCATATTTGGTGGTCAGCCTTCATTGCTACTGATGAGAAAAAAGCTTGTTCTCTACAGGAACAGAGGTTTTTATCTTTATTTACGCCAAATCCTCAAGCACCTAGTTTGCAGCTAATGTTTGGACCCTGGTAACTTCTCTCTACTCCCCTGCTCCAGCTGAATTTTTTTTTTGTTTGTTTTTAACCTTTGCAAGAGTTAAGGCAACACAAGTATAATAAAGCAAGCTGAATGATACTAGGCTTTCCCTTCATATAATGAAAGGGAAAGTGCTTTGGCCAAAATATCCCATCTACTTATATAGGTTTTCTGAAGAAAAGTGATTACACTACTATCAGACTAGTTTTTTTACCTCATCTACTTGGTGTTGAGTCTGCTGAAGACGACGATTACTGCCAGCAGCTGCATTTGAGCTTGCGGGGACGCTGGCTGACCTGCAGTAAAGAAATTCATCATTATTCTGTTCAGCTTCTGATAGGTTGTGGTTTTGGTTTTAAGTGGATATGCTTAGAGCACACGAGTTATCTGACATTCCTGAAAACAGGGAACTTTTATCCTTGGAATAAATATGGGGCAGTTTTCTACTGGAGAAGGGGTGTTTTAACAGCTGACAATAGGCATAAGTCATGCAGCGTCCTGACATCTTGCCAATGATTTGCTCGACATGCTAAAAGACAGCAGTGGCTCGCTAATACTATAGTTTACCATAGGGCATACGACAACTCCTGCGATGGGTCATAGGGCTCAAACATTCAAGAGTTTGGGCTCGGGGGTGCTCTTGTTTTCCACTACCAACAGAAATACTAAGCTTCAAGCTACAGCAGTATACAAAAAATTAAGTACAGAAACTTAATGGTTGTTCTAATCACGTGCTTTCCCAGTGGTTGCCTCTGTCTCTATTCTTTTGAAACAGCTGACACTGAGCAAAAGAAAGCACAAGAAGGGAAAAGCATCCAGCATATACAACAATTTACCTCGGGTCAGCTTTGAGTTTATAACCTCAGGCAGTCGAGTTCTTTTTACCAGTTGCAACACCCTGCATCACTGTAATGGATGCAAGAGCCTCTGAACATACTTCTCATACCCTTTTCACTCCTTCACCAAGTTTTTGTTGCACATCTCTAGAACTCGCTGTACTCAACTTGCTCTTCCATGTTTTCACTACTTCTGCATCAGACGCATGTACTGTTTAGTGCATCCTGATACTCAAAAGAGCTGAATCTGGGCATTGGCTGTATTTACATGTTTGCACATTGACTTCTAATTTACATTTAGTGAGAACAAACGTAAACACTCACAACGAGCAAACCAGGAAGCCTGTGACAAGGCTCAAGAGCAGCCCACATATAACACAATATAACTGCCTCTGTGTTTTGGCACTTAAGTCGCCCTGTAATGCCGTTTCAGTGCTGGTCCCAGACGGAAGAGCCTCAGAAATGAAACCTCTTCCCGAGGGCAAGGGTTCCAGGTGCCACAACAGACCAGTAACCAGAAAGCTCCCTCCCAGCGCTCTATGCTCTCAGAGAGACGCCCGGGGCCGGCAGGACTGCGCCTGGATCACGGCGGGGCCGCCAAAGCCGGACAGGAGAGCGGGACGTCCCCCGCGGGACGCCCAGCCCCGGCCTCGGCCGCACCTCGCCGCTCCCCGCACGCCCAGCCGCTCCCGCGGGCGGCGCCCGCCCAGGGGCACGCAGCCAACGCCCGCGGGCCGGGCCGGGCCGGGCCGGGCCGGGCCGGGCCGAGCCGAGCCGAGCCGCCCCGCGGGCCTGGGCCTGCCCCCCCCCCCACCGCGCCCCGCACTCACATCCTGCCGGCGGGGTCGGGCCGCTGCACGGCGAAAGCGTCCCGGGCGGCTCCCAGCAGGAAGTGCACGCGGCCCCACCGGCGTCCAGGATGTGACGACTCGCCTGGGCGGGGCCTGGGACCGCGCCTCCGGCAGGGCGGTGCCCGGTGGCCACGCCCTGCGAGCCCCGCGGGGGTCGGGGGGGGCTGTCACCGCCCTGTCAGGCCCCGCGGGGGGGCGGGGGGGGGGGGGCTGTCACCGCCCTGTCAGGCCCCGCGGGGGCGGGGGGAGGGGGCTGTCACCGCCCTGTCAGGCCCCGCGGGGGGGGCGGGGGGAGGGGGCTGTCACCGCCCTGTCAGGCCCCGCGGGGGTCGGGGAGGGGGGGCTGTCACCGCCCTGTCAGGCCCCGCGGGGGGTCGGGGAGGGGGGGCTGTCACCGCCCTGTCAGGCCCCGCGGGGGGGCGGGGGGAGGGGGGGGCTGTCACCGCCCTGTCAGGCCCCGCGGGGGGCGGGGGGAGGGGGCTGTCACCGCCCTGTCAGGCCCCGCGGGGGGGCGGGGAGGGGGGGGGCTGTCACCGCCCTGTCAGGCCCCGCGGGGGGCGGGGGGGGGGGGGGCTGTCACCGCCCTGTCAGGCCCCGCGGGGGCGGGGGCGGGGGGGGCTGTCACCGCCCTGTCAGGCCCCGCGGGGGCGGGGGTGTGTCTCCTGCCACCCGTCGCCCCCCCCCCCCCCCCCGTTTCAGCCCCGCAGCGCCCTGCGGGGAGCCGGCCCCGGGCGGGGGGGGGGTGTTGACCAGGGGCGATGCGTGAGGGAGCCGGGGCCGGGCCGCGCGGGGGGCGCTGCGGCGGGAGCTGGAGGCCGGGGGCGACCTGGGGAGGGGGACGCCCGCCCCCCGGCTCCCCGCCGCGGCACGGGCCGGGGGCGGTGCAGTGTCGGCTCTCCTGGCGGGGCGCCGCGCCCCGGCCACGCCTGCTGTGCTGCTGCTCTGCAGCGACCCCGACAGCGGCCTGTGCGGGGGCGACGGGCCAATACAGCTGATACCGGTGCCTGTGTGCAGTCGCAACCGCCCGCACCCCCCGCCCGTCCACCCTCCCCACTCGCTCTCAGCAACTTGGTGGGCAGGACGAGGCCGGCTCCTCTGGCCACCTTTGGCGCGTTAATGCAGCTCGGTGCGCGTCTTGGGGCTGCTGCCTGTGTGTGTGAGACCCGGTTCTGTGTGGTAGCACCCTCAGAAGCAGTGCGGTTACATTACCTTACTAGCAAACACTTGGCCTGAACTGCTGTTCACTCCATGTGGTGATTTTGAGAGCATTGTGCTTATACAGTCAGAAAAGTGTGCATGCTTTTGTTTTTTGTTTTAACTTGTATTCACATATGCCTTGCATCACCTGAGGGCAAGTTGAAGATGAGGAAGGGTGGAAGCCTGCCAAAGTAGGTTTGTTCCTGTCCCTCTTGCTGGTTGCGAAGGGCTCTTGGTGTGACTGAAGCCCAGAAGTACACCTGGGCTCATTTCTCAGAGGCCTGTCGGGTTATGCCTATACTGGGCCTGGCTGGGATGGAGTTGATGTTCTTCACTGCAGCCTGTACAGTGCTGTCTTTTTGATTTCTGACCAAAACAGTGTTGATAACACACTGATGTTTTGGCTGTTGCTGAACAGTGCTTGCACAGCATCAAGGGTGCCTCTGTTTCGCACACTGCCCCCGCAGGGAGCAGGCTGGGGGTGGGTGAGAGGCTGGAAGGGACACAGCCAGGACAGCTGTGCCAAACAGACCCAAGGGCTATTCCATGCCAGAAAACATCATCCTCAGCAGTAAAGCTGGGTGGGGGTGGTCTTTCCAGGGTGTCGGAGGGCTGGTGGGAGGTAGCGAGTGACTGCCTTTGCAGCATTTGTTCTTATTTTTGTTCTTTTCCTTTTTTTCCTTCCCTTATTAAACTGCCTTTATGTTACCCCAGGCATTCTTTCTCACATTTGCTCTTCCAATTCTCTTCCCCCATGCCACTGGGGAGAAGGAGGGAGGTGGGGGAGTGAGCAAGCAGCTGGGAAGTGCTTACTTTCTGGCGAAGGTCAACCCAGCACAGTGCTGAAGGAGAACCCAGGAATTAACAGGCACGTAAAATCGAAAATTGGGGAAGCATCTGTGAGCAAACTGGAGAGTTAAATGCTGATTTAGTCTTAAAGAGAAACATAATTAAGCTTGTTTCTCTGTAGTCCTGAAGAAACTCCTTAATGAAATCTCATCTTCTGTTGTGGTCCTGGGTTTTGGAAGAAGTTGCTCATAATAGTACTAACAGTCTTTCACAGACCAGATGATTAATTTATTAAAGCTGGTTTTCCTTGCCAGCTAGCCTTGTAATTGGGTACAAACTTTGCACTATTGACAGCTGGTTTGTGTAACTTCCGCATCTGTTCAGTGCAATAGTTAGCTATTAAGTCTCAGTTATTAGTATTACTGTGTTTTTAAGTGTAACCTCTTAGGTTTCTGCATCTGCAGGCCTCTCGAATTCTACTAAGATTCACCTCTGCTTTGTGCACAACGTTGGATTTAGCATTCTGCTACTAGGTGTGTGTGGTTTCTCATTAAAAGCCCAGACACCCTGCCCTTACAGTGACTGTCTGCTGAAGAGGAACTGAAAATAATTTGATCCCAGAAAGGCTAGTCACCCATAGATGAGCATGGATCTGCCACGTATATATGATTATATAGAACCGCTTTAAGCTGTGTTAGAAAACCTAATCAGAATTGAGGCTGTCTCAGGGCTGGTGAGATAGTTACAAATATGTAGTGTTACATCACTTTATGTAATTTCACCGAATGTTTCCAAATTTGATAAACTACAGCATATTGCCTTGAAAACTCATTTCCACCAAACCAGGCTGCTAGCTGCAGCCGGGCAGAACTTGTATTTTAAGGACAAAGAGATCTTTTTACTGCTTTTGCGTAGTTGTCGTCATCTTGGTAAAAAAAACCTCTATTTTGAAACTTGGATATTATGGGTAGTCAGGTACCCAGCGTCTGTGGTTTTAAAATGGTTTCCCTTTCTGCTGTAAGAGCATGGACAGCACTCAAAAGGCATGTAGAGCTTTTGTCTAGCAGCTGCCAGCGTGGGAGCCGCCAGCAGAGCCTTGGGTCTGAGCCGGTAGCGCAGAGCAGCATCACGGGGCTCTGGGCTGGCCTCTGGACTGGAGAACCGGGCTGGCAGGGCCGTGCAGGGGAGCTGCAGAGCACCACTGCGCACTGGCACTCTTCAGCAGGAGACCTGGAAGAGTTTGCTGCCCGAGAAATAAAGTTCCCCTCAAATGCGCTGCTTTACGCACCAGACGAAGGTTACACGCTGGAATATGGCAGCACAAAGGGCTGCAGATCCAGGGACTGTTGTTGCCTTTAGTAAATCCCACCACGCTCCAGGGGCTGCACCCCTGCTTGCGGGTAGACTGCAGACTGTTCAGATTATAGCCCATAAGAAACCAGACGCTACTACCAGGTCAGGTAGGAGAAGAAACACTTTTTTCCTCACGGTTACTTAGAGTGACTAAAGGACTACATCACTCTTTCAAACTAGGATGGAAGAGGCATGTTTAAAAAAAGGCGCACACTTTGTATGGGGAAATTTTCTTTGTTTTTAATTTACAGCAGAAAGAATATAAAGCATTCAGAAAACATTTTCCATATTTTAAGGGCAATTCAAAACATTTTGCATGGTTCCAGCAGCTGAGTTCTTCAACAGATCCATTGATTCAGTGATGCTTTACATGCACGGTTACAAAAATAAAACTTACAAAAGAGAAGACATCTATACTAGTTTTACATGCAAGTCTTGGGGACCCCCCATTGGGCACCAACTAGTGTGTGGAACTGCCGTAAGCGTGCAACCAGAGAGGGGGTTCATGTTATATTCTGTATTTCTTTCACACAGTATTACTGCTGTCGAATGTGTTTCACAAAGGAGCAATTCCATTATCAGAAGACAGAAGATCTGGCTCCTGGCACTTGGGAATTTGAATTTTCCCGGAAAGCTGCACTTACTCGTCTTCCGTGAAAATGTAAGTTCCACAACCAAGAAAAGGGTGAGCAGAATCACTTCACTGCGAGGGGAGTCTTTCCAACTCCCCAGTGATACACTGAAAGGTTATGGCCCGACACAACAAAGCACTGGGAAGCTGTACTTAGCGTAAAGCATGCAAGTAGTTCTGTTGCGCCTGCGGAATTGCCTGCATGTTTGACAGCAAGTACACGCTTAAACGTTTGGCTGAAGCAGGATCTAGATTAGTCGATACACCACCAGGCCCATGGATCTGGAAGAGTAATTTGAAATAGCTCTGTATATTACTGAATCATTTTCTGTAAAGACAGGGAGTTAAAACATTTCCACTGAGGTCACTACTCTTAGGAAAAGGTCGATTCTATATTGTCACATATTGGTTAATGGGAGCAACATTTCCATTTCAAAATGTCAGAGTTCTTCCAGTATTCATACAGAGCATTTCCAATTCATTCCAAAGGAGACTCTTCGACGTCTCCTGTTCCGGTTTTGCGTGAGAGGAAAATTTAACGGCTAAGGTCCCAATTCCATACAGTAAATCGAGGCTGTGAGGCTGCCCACAGGTACAGTGTGAGCGCCTGGCCGTTCGTTTTTCTTTTTTCCCTTTTTTGAAATTGAATCAGGTCATAAAGCAGCAGTTCAGAAATGTACAAGAGAATTCTGATAATGAGCTATAGCACATCTACTGTAATTCAATGCTGGCAGTGAAAAGAAGTAATTAAAAACAGGTACAATTATAGAAAAGGCACCAAGAGCACTGACCCCAGTTTTTTTGCCACAATCTTTTGTTTTTACTCTTCTCTTAAAGACACCAGTTTAAAAGCTTCTTATGTGTGAATATTTTTAGGCTTCACAACAAGCCTTGCGTTTAAACATTGCAGTTGGTGGCCGGGATCAAGCAAGAACAACTATTCCAAAACTAACAATCTCAAATTTACACCAGTCCATTCGGAAATTTTGAACTGCCACAAGCAAACCAAACAGGCGGGAGCAGTTTCTGATCTCAGACACACATACGTAACCCACAGCAACAACACGGACTTTGGGCGTCTCTTCCCTTACATTCCCGTGTAATAAAGATCAGAACCTGGTTCCCATTGGCGAGAATTTGTGACAGTTTTAAAGTAGTAGCTCAATTTAAAAAAGTCTAATTTCTTTGGCTCCTCACTATGTGGAAATAGCAATATACCATGACACCCCTACAAGATCAGTTTGCATCTTTTTTTTAAGTTTTACTTAATTTTTTTAAATTTTTTGTGCAATTTTTATTACATTTTCTGACTTCCAGCAGGAGATATGAAAATGTGAAACATATTTTTCTACTTTCGTACTATTTCTTTTTTTTTTTTTCATTTTATGTTCATTCTAAGTGTTCTTTATTGGAGTGAGTGTATGGTGTTAAGCTAGATACGGTTTTGTACTCTTATGATTATCTGCTTTGCAAAAGTAACTTAATTTTCTTAAGCAATATTAGCATTCACGTTACTTGGCACCATTGGCAAAAAAAACCCCAAAAAAACCCAAACAAACAAACAAACAAACAAAAAAAAAACCCCAAACCAAAACACAAAAAGACGGGGGGAAAAAAAAGAAGGAAGGAATAAATAAATTAAATCTGACCAAACCAAACTCCTGGTAGCCAAAATCAAATGTAAACATACCCTTTTTTTTTTCTTTTTTTTTATTTTTTTAAAGTAATGTTGCTCTGCCTTTTTTTCCTAAGTCTAAATACAGTAGCTCTTTTTTGCCATTTAGTCATGCTTTAGCAAAAATGTTCTTCTAAAGAACATTTAAAATAAAGTTTCTTATAGTGAAATAAAGTTTTTGTTTCATTTTACAGACCATAGCCACTAATGCTTTGCTTTGTTCATTTCTTTTTCTTGAGTTCATGCACATATCTCTTTGTTTTAATATATACAGTATATACAAACAATACATCCACACTCTTCTCGTTCATTCAGACAAAACTATACAAATAATAATTTTATCTTGCCAAGTTATTGACCCTTTGTGAATAAAATATTTAGTAATTAATCAATATATTCCCTTTCAAATATTTTTTTCTCATTTTCCATTTCTACCTTCTATATATACAGAAACTGCCCAGATTTTGATGAAGTAGCCAAAATAAGAAATTACTGGCCAGAATGCAGCACCACTCTGATCTTTAGGTGGTATAAAATGTCCAGGCAACATATGTACGTGACTCTGCAAAATGACAAGAGGTTTGACAAGTACTTAAGATAAAAAGCTACGTGTCTTACAAATTATTTTAAGAACTTAATGAAAATAACAGTACATGACAGTAAGGCTAGAAAATAAAGTGCTGAATATGAGAGAAAGTACGTGACAATTGGTGCGTTTGCAGGTTCTAGTAAAAATACCAAAAGAACTGTTTAAAACTTGCTTAAGCTGCTCTCTCCCTTCCTCGTGCGTTACCCGTTTATCTCGTACACCAACCCCTTCTGTAAGCTCCCGCGGATGTATTAAAAACCTGCAGATTTAAAAAGTTGCATTAAGTGTGCTGTAGAGATTTAAATAAAACATGAAGGACAGAAGTGCGAAGGAAATGAGGATGCATGGACCCAATAAAGATGTACTGATCTAAGCCCCTCCACTGAGACTCTCAAAGCTTCAGTTTCTTGGAGATGACCGACAGGTGCAGGAACAGCATTCTTGTGTTGCTTGTGCATTCCCACCTTTTCTTAACAATATTTTTGGTATAATATTTGTACAGTTCCACATGTTGTTTAATACAGCCCTATATGAAAAGGATAATTAATCGCTTCTTCCTTCTCGGAGAATGAAGCAACTCACAATTTCCTCCTGGTGTCTTTTGTTTTCCCCACGATCCAACAGAAGATTGAGTTCCAAGATGTCTTGCTGAACAAATTAAAAGTTGTCCATGAAAGTGCAAATGCAATGACCAAAACATTACTGTTAAAATCCTGCAGCTGGTATTTCCAGAACTGCAGTGGGTATTTTTGTTGTTGTTGTTGTTGTTGCATGTCTCTGCTAAAAACAGAAAATGAAAACAGTCTGAAAAGCAATGTCACATTGCTACGGGATGCTGCTGCGTATCTTCAAGTTCCTTGGCCTTTTTCAATTCTTTCACTCTGAAAAAACAAAGAGGAGCTATATAACACTTCTATTGCAAATCTCTTTCAAGACAGAATAATCAAAACGATTCCTCACTCTAGCCTCCCGTGCAAAAGAGCCAGCTCCCAGAGAAATGATGGGAGGGTAAGATGTTCCTGACACCATAAACAGTTGGAAGCGCAAGGATGGGCCACGAGAAATCCGAGACAATCACATTTGGAAAGATAAACTTATTCCAGCTACTGTTTTCTTCCTGATATTTGTAACTGCAGCTGGACTTCATCCTGGTATCGGCCTATTTAATTGCTTGGGTGTTTTCCAGACTGCTGGTCATTAACCAGTTTTGCAGCTGCCTGCTACTCCAGCTGCTA
Source organism: Morus bassanus (assembly GCA_031468815.1). NCBI lineage: Eukaryota > Metazoa > Chordata > Aves > Suliformes > Sulidae > Morus > Morus bassanus. The sequence goes on along the minus strand of CM062587.1, from coordinate 9,890,205 downwards.
TGGCAAAGGGGCTTTTCAGCATCAACCTCTTTTCTCCATACATCGCTGAAGCGGCGACCTTTTGGTGTCGCGCCCAGCACAGCAGGGGAAAATCAGTCAGTCATACTTAGAAGGGAAGCTTGATGTCGATATAGAATCTCACATAAGAAAGGGTTCGTATGCAAGTAGAAGGAACTGGCATGGGTATGAAGAAAGAGAATTTAATTCACACTTATTCTGGCTGCTAGCGGCTGTATTTTCTAGCACGTTGTTGGTAGCAGATTCATGTTTTTTCCCAGCCAGCAGTGGAGGACGCTGCGTGCCACAGGAGATGAACCTACAACGTGGAAGAGTCACTCTCCCTAGACATGGCCTGATGCTTCAGCTGTCAACTCTTTAAAACGCATGCAATACATTACCTCCTCTAGCACTTGTCAGCATAAGAACTAAATCATCACTGAAAGCTGAAATAGTTAGAAATTGAACTAAAAGGATGAAGACAAGGGAAGCATTTAAATCCCATAATGTAAAGCAGAATTCTGCAATGGTGCTGGAGTAGCAGCAATCCTCTGCTCCGGCTGACAAATTGGCTGTGTGTCAGCAGAGGCTCCCTGCAAAGGAGCCTAAACAAATCCATGGGGACTCCCTGTGCTGCCCCTGAACCCAAAGGCAGACGCCCAGCTGAGCTTGCAGCACCTTGGCTCTGCCTCCTTTTGCAGGGAGCTCCTTTCCGCAGTGCGATCCCTTTGCCACCTGCCTCCATGTGTCTTTCCTCTGCTAGTGTGAGGGGAGTACCACCCCAAAAGGAGCAGAACGCAGCCTAAATTAAGGTGATTTAGCAAAGCGCTTATGTGCCCAACTGATGCAGCAAAAACTGGAAAGGACGAATAACAAAGGTATGGTACAAAGAATTGTGTCAGAGCTGCGAGTCTGTGTAACAGAATCCAACTAAGATTGAATGGATTTAACAAAGCCCAAGTAAATACAGGTAGTAGATGATGTCAGGAGAGCTAAGCAGCAGCAATGCCAGTTTGTAGCTTCTGTATGCAGACTTCCACTCATACATCCTCTTTTGGCTCTTGCACCAGCCTCCTAATAGAAGGATACGATGAAGGCTATAAACTGACTTTGATAAATATACCTCCATTTCACTGTTATTGATTCATTTTTCTGCACATACTATTACTCAGAATCACAGTCAAAATGGAGCTGGGCTGCTCTAGCACTCAAAGGAGTTGCCTTCATTTGTGAAACTGGGGGAAACAGGAGTCAACAAATAAATCACACTAACTGATATGCAGGTCAGACCATTGCTAATTACCTCAATTCCACCAAGCAGTTTGAGAATATCATGTATGGAAAGACAGAGGGCTCTGCTAGTCCAAATGCACATGCCATTTTCAGAGCCCAAAGACCTACATCCAAGGGGCCACGGCACTCCTCTGAAATCCGAGTCTGGCAGAGGGGTGCCTCAGTACAGCTCTCCCAGGTGCCAAAAAGTGCTCTGATCCCCAGGCTGAGGAAGGAGCAAGGCAGCACCACTGGTTTTGAATTCCTAGCTGGGTAGCGCTGTGCCAAGCCTAAATCCCTGCTACAGCTCTACAGAGACGTTTTCTACAGGGAAGGTTTGGCTCTACGCAAGCCGGTGTCTAAAACACCCTGCTGACATCAGGGGAGCGGGAGCTTCAGCACCGCGCAGAAGGCAGCAGCAAGCCTCTGCTCACCCTCAGTGGGCGATGACTTCTTATGGTGCTACCTGCCGGGTAAGTTCAGATCAGCTTTTCATTACAGGAAACACAGGAGGACTGGTAGGTACAGCAAACTGAAAATGCTCCCAAGTGACAAACTGACCGTCTTCAGGGTATTTAGTTTTCTTTCTTCTCTTGCAGCAGAAAAGCAGCCTCTCCCTTGAAATTATTTCTAGTGTTTCTATTACTGCACCACTTAGACACAGAAGGTGAGCCAAGGTCACCTGTGTGCTAGAAAAATGTGGTGTGCCTATGTGCACTAGGCAATTTTTAAGGCTTAGATTAACTATATTCAAGAAACCATCTATTAATGCATGAATTGCAGTGCAACTTCCAAGTGTTTCTGTTGCACTTCAGTACTGGAATGTAAAATTAGCCTGTTACGATAGATCTCTTACTGAGAACATGCACATTAGATAAGCTGGTGGCTCTTTCACTGAGACATGCTATACCTTAGTTTAGCACTTCAACATGCAAGGACTACACTAACAAAGCACTTTTGCTGGAGGAATGCAAGACATGCTTTGCTGCAAACTTCAACCTACAGCATGCAATATCTGTACTGGTGCAGACCTACTGAATCTGTTTAACTGCAACACACATGCCAATGAAAGTCAGTTACTACAGCGCTCAACATTTGCGCTAGTACAGATCCTATTCAGAAATGTGCAACACTTGTCCTTGGTCAAGTCTACTTTACATTGGTTTACAGATTTTTCAGGCTCATAAAAATGTTGCAAGTGCAATGATAATTACTGCTTAAAAACACAAGAATGTACTGGTATAGAATTTCCCTACAGCAAAGTTACAGACTTTGAAATTTGTCACGGATACTTTACTGAAAGATGCTGTTTAGTATGTAATGGCTTAAAGCAAACCCTGCATTCCACAGCATTTTTAAACTTAAGCTTCAAGATGATGGCCATCCAAATTTATTAAGCTACCACATTCTTCTTTTTATTAAACTAATCTCTGTGTTCAGCATACATAATTGTGCATGTGTTACATTAAAAACGGAAGTGCAGGTAGGTGCTCCAAGTCCTTTATTTGTAGAATACACTGCCTGGTAAGTATGAAGACCTGCAGTCTGTGGCTGACGCTCTCCCCTCCTTGCTCAGAAGAGCTGGCACTGAGAGGCCAGAGAAGTTCTCCCCTCTCCTGGCAGCAGGCTCGAGGCAGCCCTGCTCAGCTGGGGGATCTGCAGCGCAGCACAGCCAGAGTGGAACTGAAGTACTTCTAACTGCGACCAATAATTGAACAAATCCATAGCCAGACTGAGACTTGGGAAGCACTGAAGCACTGTTGTGAATATCCCACTTCTTCCCCAAACCAGGGGTAAACATGGAGTGCCAGAACCAGTGTACGCGTCGAGCTAGATACCGGACCAAGGTAATCCATTTATTTTATAATTTAAAATAACTGTTCTTAAACAAGCCTCTGAGTTGCTTTATCAAGAGAACCTAACACGAATCATTTTCAACCAATTAATTCTTTATTGGTTAGTCTGTTCTGCAGTATTTCCTGTGTCTTAAAAGTCCTTTTAGTCCTCATTTAACACTTCTTTTCTTCTTAAGTAAGTTCCTTACTCAGTGGTACTTTGATTTGATTTTGTTACAATAGGAAGTGTCGACATGACTGTGGGGCTGCTACTTCCTCTTCACTAATGCTCAGTGTAACAAACCCTCTACATTTTCAAAATGCAGTTAAAAATACAGTTTGACCAGGAGAGAATTTTGGACAAATTAGGACCCTTGAAAATAGAAATCCACTGAGTAAGTGCTGCTAGGAGAGCTTTTAAGTGGACAATACAGCATTGCCTTTGTGCTAGAAGGCAGTCTTCTTTGGTTCCTATCTTCCCACTCTTAAGTTCAGGCAGGGGAAGAGGGCCAAAGCGTAGCATTTGCAGTTACAAGCATTAATGAACTGCTCTAAGAAAAAGAACACCACTGGAATTTATAGAATGGAACAGCAGAAAGTATGTTCTTAGAGAAGATGTTTCAATCCAGTTTGCTAGACTTTGGTTGTTTTTTTTTTTTTAATAACTAAAAAATGAGAGCGCTGAAAGCAAGTAACACCAGCAGGCCACGTGCTGATGGATGGTGCACAGACCTGCCCAGAGGTCTACAGGCAGAGGTATGCTTGGTTTGGATCACTTCTGGGAGTGCCTCCAGCTGCATGGGGACTGGAGGCAAGGACAGTTCAGGCGATGTATGGCTGCAAGCCAGAGCGCACCAGAAAGGGTAACAGGCTCTGGCCGTTGCAAGACTCCAAACAAGAAATACCATCCTACTTCAGCAGCTACTGAAACCCTGCACAGAATTGCAAGGACAGTAAATTTGGTTTTGCCGTGATGAACGCTTCAACAAAAACCTCCTCAGATAATATTTCCTCTAGACAGTAAGGGCCTCTAAGGTACAAAGTCATTCCCTCAGCAATTGCTGAAGAGCAGATGGACGGAAAAAGCACGTGCAATAGAGATGACCACTGATAAGGTGTCTGAATCACAGCCATGGTGCTGACACACCAAAAGGGAAAAGAAGATGATTTCAACTACGAGCTTTGAACCCTGACACTTGGGAGCTACGTCCTGGTTCCCAGATTGCTCCAGCCAGACAAAGCTTCTGCCCTTCGAACTGTGTGACTGACTTGGACACCGTATAGGCGGTTGCATCATTACGTGCTGAAGCGATGTAGAAAGCAACAGCCCCAGAAGCGAGCAGCAGCTCCTCTCCCCACGCGCCCTCCCCAGTCTTGTATGGGAGTGCGTCAGCAAATGAATTAGGCCTACTTAGAAAAAGTCACAGCAAACGATGGCTTCATGGGTAAAGCATAACACAAAGCTGCTTCATCAAATTTACTCCATAATGCCCAGCCAGGGAAATGTTTAATGAATCTGAATGCTGAAGATCAGTATAAAGGACAGGGTGCAGGAGCCAGAGAAGGCTGTCTGGTGAGTTACCTGTTGCTCTGAGAGCTGAAATGGCCTGTGGGACATTTAAGAAAAGGGAGCTCTTGCCTTTTTCCAGATATCTCATTTGGGCAGCAAAACAAAAAAGACAGAAAGGCCCAATAAGAATGACACCCCAGAGCACGCGGTCTGCGATTTAACATACGCATTTGAGCTCCAAATACATTCAGCCCCTGCAAGAGGTAAATGAAAAAAGAAATTACTTTGAAAACTTTTGTTGCAGGTACAGTGACGCATATCCCAATATGACATTTTCTCACATCGCCCTGAACTCTAACAAACGGGACTTCTCAATCCCTTCAAATTTTCCCCCCTTCTCAATCTGATTAAGAGAGGTAAAAAACCGGGTACTTAAATGCAATGGCTGCTGCATAGCACATATTAAAAACACTCAAAAAAATACAAGTCCTGGGTGCACAGGAGTAGGAAAGGGGTTGTTGCTGAAATGCCAAGAGGGAGAAGGGTATGCAAAGAACAACAAAATATAGTAGATGTTGTTTATTCAGGTATGAAATAAAGTTGTACTTACCAGAAGAACTGACTTCAGGTGTTACATGCACACTCCCCAAACTGGAGAGCAGCATTTAATCAAACCGTAAGAAATGGGGTGGGGGTAAGGGGATCTGTTTTTACATGAAAGGTGCTGTGAATGAATACATTTTTTTATCACTCATGAGCACAGGTATCAAGTGCACTTGTTCTGCCCCAGAAAGGACAGAAGTTTTGCTGTGGGCAGAAAGATGGGCTAGCCTAATGATATGAAAAGACTTGCTCCTTGTGATCTGCTCCAGATCACCTGCCTCCAAGAGCACGGCAGAGAGGGTCACAGTTCAAGCGGCTGTGTATTTTTGTTCATGTCCTATCTCTGGACTTTGGGCAAAGCTCTCCTTCATAGGAGGCTACAGCAGACGGTTTAACCGATGGGCTGGGAAACACTTGTGTAGCAGGCACTGTAATTAGCTGAAATCTGTCCACTGGAGCAGGTTCGCCTGAGATGAAAACTATTATTACTTAAAGGCCATAGTAACTGTTTGGTCCCCCGTCCCCCCCCCCTTTTTTCCTAGAAAGTCTTTTAATTTCTCCCACAGAAAGACAGCAAATTTTGTCATTCACGTAAGTTGGTCAATAAAATCTCCCAGCTCTCCCTCTTTACTGATCCTGGTGTAATGTAAATAAATCCAGAAAAGTTAATGAAATAAATTTGAAAAGAGGTTTTCAAACTGAAACATGGAGGCAAATGCTGTGATCATTTATCTGTACACGCAGACTACATAAGCCAGTGTACAGAATACATCAAATTTGTACATTACAGACGTATGTTTGCATGCATTCCTTCAGCATATATGGACACATCAGCTTGTGCGCATCAGAAGGCCCAGAAATACTTTTCTTATGTGTATGCACGCCAGCAGCGTATGCACATAGGTTGCTATCAGAATGCAAAGCAGCAAAGAATCATTTTCTGTAACAGACTTATTTTGGCAGAACAGCGGCTAATGCATTTTGTGGTAGGTCATAGCTTGCCTTTTCCACATAAGAAGAGAACTCCCCAATTTCGCAATCAATCCCACATCACTTGCCATTCAAGGCATGACCTGCAAACGCTACTGAACTTCCAGAATCTGCTTCCTGCCAATTTCTCATATGCTGTTACATACACAAAGCCTTAACGTGCAACAACTATTTCTCCTCCAGCACTATCGACCACCCTGTCAGCTGCACCTACAGCATAATCACCGTATAATATAATAGATAATCATCTATGGAGCATGCCCTCAGGGGTGGCTTCCCCAGCTTCGCTCAAGTCCAGGGAGCCGTACACTGGCTGTGGGCCTGCACCCTGCACTTGCTCCTCTCTACAGTCCCCTCTGCTAGCGCACTTGATACCTCGAAGAAAATGGAATTTTCTTCCAAGTAATAACAGTGAACCACGTGAGCCTGGCAAAACAGAATTTGGCGGCCAGAGAAGGGAGCCGAGAGATCAGGAAGCATTTGTTTTACGACTCTATCCTTGAAAAAGAACCAAGAGACTGATAAAAGGGAACATCCCGCCTCAGAAGACGCCAAAAGCTGGGAGATAAAGCATATAGTCAAGGAGGACAACTAATTGGGATGTTGATAAGAACTAAAACTAAGTGTCCTTTAGGTGAACTATCCTCATTAGAATACTAAAAATCACACCCATAGGCCAGAAAACCCCCTACTCAAATAAGCCCCTCACTCTCTGAGCGTGCATGGCAAATTTAAAGGGAGCTGTACCTTTAAGATGAAGTGAGAAAGAAACAATGATCACCTGGGGGGTCTGAATATTATCTGTGACTGACACGTTTAACTGTATAAATACCTTGTAGTTTCTTGGTGCAGCGTGCTAGCTTTGTGGAGTTCCCACCTAGCACCCATCTTTGCGCAAAAATGAAATGAATAAAATACCTCCGCACTGGGTGTAGTTTGGTGTTTTGCACACCGGGTGAACGAACCCGCTTTTTGGGAAAACACACTGACCACACAGCACTGGTCAGTTTTAGTGTATCTTGAGACTGCAGCATGCATCTGCTCTCTTAAGTAGGAAGCCTAGCCTTGAATGGAAAGGCACAACAGCACAATTGCTTTATTCTTCTATGTTCAAGTTGTACGTTGCACATTCTTTTCAGTTTTGAATCCAACTAGCCCACTTTGGTATGCACATTTTAAGTTTAAATTATTTTTCCTGTTCACAGAACAAAGGTCTTAAAACACGTGCCCTCCTGTCTGGCATGCAAAGGTTACACACAGTGCTGCTAGTGGAGAACATAGCACAGCTTCCAGCAATTGCTGCAGAGTGCACTGGGCAGCCCGTGCACACCGAACACAGGGGCAGACAGAGGTGCCTAAGAGCAGGGCACAGCAGGAACTGTGCTGGCATGCCTGCACGCAGCCAGCCAATCAGTTAATCAGGAATTCTCTAAAGAGAAGGAAGACTAAGAAGAGAGAACCAAAACTGCAAAAACTGGAGTAGCTGGAGGCAGGAATATATTTTGTGCATACCAGCATCTAGCTGCAGACATCCATGCTGGTCCCTCTTCTTACAGACTGTGGGACATGGTCCATGGCTAACCAGACAAAACCAGGAAAGACTGGGAGACCCCACAGTTATCTCCATGTAGCCTTAGAGAACAGGTCTCACCAGGAACACCCCCTGCTGCAGAATGAGCCTGAGCGCTCTGTCTCTTCTCTTCCTGCAACTCCCATCTTGCACAAGTTTCTTCCAATTCTGCTGCTTTTGAAAGGGCTTCACACCCTCGACAGAACTGTAGCATTCGGCTTTTGCTCAGGGAAAAGACAGAGTGGGTGCATCCACTGTTCTCGTTGGCATGGGCCCTGCAGCTCAACCTTCTCCATCCCATGACCCAAAGCACACTGGGTGGCCGCAAGGCTGGCTCAGCACTCGCACACCGCAGAGTTCAAGGCTTCCTCCCGCAACAGGCGCAGGCTGTGTCATGCGGGCTGAGGAGCTGCACCTCCTTGCTCAGGCTCATCTTGGGGCAGGAGGAAGGAAGTCAGGATGCTGCCTGCTGGGGAGGGAAGGTGTGCTGTGGAGCCAGTCCCAGCCCCAGGCAGCTCTGCCCTGCAGCACACTGCTCTACCGGCTGCGAAATAAAACGTCATCATTTGCCTGCAGCATTCATTACTGTCCCATGGGTATGGCAACTGACCCCAAGATTAAAGATGGTTAAACTTGTTAATGTTTTTTTGTATAAAAGTAGATGTTTACGTATGTCCTTACAACAGAGGAAGGTTGATTTATCTCATCAGAATGACTTTTTTTTTTTAAAGTTACTTACAGTGAATTTTATTTTTCAAAAGCAAATTATGTTTTTTCTTCAAGAGGCTTTTGAAACCCGACACTGAGCTGTAGACCAAAAATTACCAGCCCTAGTTATACATGAAGCGTCAGATTAGTAAAAACAAGTCACCAGGTCAGTCCACCATTATGAGAATACAAGCTATTTTTACACAGTTCCTGAATTAACCTGCGTTAGTCGTAAAGCACATTCCCATACGTGCTAAGACCTGGAGCTATAGTTTTCCAGCTAACCACTTCACAGTGTTGGTGTGTCTGCAGTCAGGAGTAACGACTGTCTTCCTCTATCAGGGCAAGATCCATGGAAGCCGCACTTAAACAGTTAAGGCACATCTGGGCCTTTGTCCCCATTTCATCCAATTCTGACTTCATTTGTCATTACTAAAGAACCCAAACTGTTACTCGTAAAAAAACCTGAGAATATACAACAAAGAACGGTAGCATCAAAGTCATAGTTCGGAAAGAAACGTCATTAGTTATTGCTTCTTTGTTAGGCTCAACAGTAAATAAATCACGATGCCTCCAGCAGGCTTAGGCCCAATTCATCCTCTCACTCTTAAGTCATAAAAGTAATCTCTGCAATTCAAAGTCAGTAAAATTCTATGATCAACAATTCAGTTTTCTTTTCTAAGTGTTATGTGGAAGCGGGAGTCCAGGTCATCCCTCCCTCTGCCTCTCCTCCCTTGTTGAACAATGGGAGTAGTAATAAGCACACAAATGGCATTATTTCCAACTGCAGTTTTTGACAAAAGCCCTGCTGTCCTACAGCCTCTCAAATGTGAGATGGTACTGAGCAATCTGGCTGACAACTCAGGCATGGGCCTTGAAAGCCACAGCGCTCCCTGCTCCTACAGGGACTGTGACCTACCATGGGAATGCTTTGGCGTATTCCCACCCTGCTGTCGGGTAGCAAACCAGCCTGCTAATGTGACCGAGCACAAAGGCAACTGGACTCCCTTCACACCAAGAATGAGACTCCCCACAGAAGCTCACTTGGCCCTATAATACAGTTACAGCATCTTCATTTCAGGTTTTTTTGTTTTCCTTCCCTCTACATAGATTAACAGCCGAGAGAAGCAATTGTCCAAAAGCTGGCCCTAGTAAGGTAACCAGACGTGTAACTTACCAAGACCAACTTCTAGAAGATAAGCATTGAGGCTTAACCACCTCAGGCAGTAAAAAGCAGTGTGAAGAGCTCTTCTGTTTCTCCCTGGCTCACGCAGAAACAAACACCCATCCAGAGTAGGCTGCATCTATACTGCAGCTTCCTATGATCTACCCTGAACACTGCTGCAGTCCCATGACACAGGACATCGTTATTCATTGAGTCTGTGTGAGTGCAGACCCCGTCAAGTTCCAAAATCTGACAGTCATTTTGGATACTGAGAAAATATCCCACCGACAATGCCACCTAAGCATGCCCATGATGAATATACATGTCCTTTTTCACACATTCATGCATTGGTAGGTAACATCTACTGTGGAGCTCTGTCCTGTTATAAAAGCAGCAGTGTTAGTCATTGCAGTAGGGTTAGTTTATACAGGATTCTGTTTTATATAATTAATGGAGGTGAAACTTACTGGCATATCTCGGCTGCAGCCCCATGCAAGCAAGCAGAAAGCAAAAAATATTTAAAATGGAAGAGAGGAACTGGCTAGCAGGCAGCTACACTCACCCTTTTGTACAGCCTATGGTCCACCAGTGGGCTTCAGATTGCAAAACAATACCAAAGAGCTATTAGCACACACATGGCAATAACCGTACCTTACCAAGAGCTTCACTTCAGGGAGGAGGAGGAGACAACACTTCTGCTTGCCTGGAGAGAAAGAACCCTTCCCACGCCTGCCTACCAGACTCCCCCTCCTTACCAGGGAAGAGCAGTCCTATGTTTAGGTGTTTTAGGGCAGGAAGTAATAAGCAAGTAAAATAAACTCAGTATTGTCATCCCCGTGGCATTTCTAGCTGTGTCCTGCCTTCCCTTGCAGCATTGTCTGTTTTCTACCTAATTCCAAATGCTACTCCATAAAAAACCACTGCAGATCATAATCTCAGCCTAGCAATAGTATAGATACCTCTCAAAAGAGTAAAATTTTCCTAAGATTCAGAGAAAGAATAGCAAAGAGGAGGTTACGTTCCCAGTGAAAGCTAACTGTATGAACCATATATGGATTCAGCTCAGCAAACCCAAACCCACTTTGGAGCTCTCTGATTTCCTTGCAGCTCTAGATGTGTCACATCTGGGGATCACTAAGTAGGTGGAGTCCTTCCAAAACCATTAAATATGCAAACCGTTGATTCTGCCTCATGCAGGACAGTGTGCCAGGAGACAGCTCAACTCACAGTAGGTATAACAGCAAGTTTTAGGTTGAAAGTTAGTCAAGTGCCAGCCAACAGCTCCGGGCACCACGGGAAGATGGGGAGAAGGTCTCCTGGGAGGCCAGAAAGTTTCTGTTTCTCATTCTCAACAAACAACACTTCTGTGACGAGTCATGTTGATACCATGTTATGGCTGATGCATGTTTTTCACCAGATCTTTGAGAATATGACAATAGATGGATAAATATGGGTTGGTTTTTTTTTTTCAAAGTCAAAAGGAAACGATTCATGTACAACCGTCAGAATGACTGCTGCTGATGAATGACTGCTTTTGTCTCCATGACACCTGATAATATTCAGCTACTGGAGCTCCAGTCTTCTCTAAGAATACATTTGACCAAAACTTACATTTCTTTTCTGATTTTCATTAACATCTATGCATCTGTTACTGAGAGAACTCCCAACCACAGAACCTCTCTAATTAACTCTCCCAAAACATCTGAAATACTGTCTGATCAGGCAACAAGTGTAAGTTCAGGAGATCAGAAAATACAAGACCAACATGCCTATGCACCCTGGATCCTCAAGCTGATAGGGATCACATTTGCGCTACTGAGCCTTTGCACAAAAAAGCTAATATGCAAAATAGGACAAGACAACCATTTAAGCTGTTCTGAATGCTAGCAGAAGAAGAGTTCTCATAATTGGCTTAAAGTAGACTTTGATCAATTTATAATAGGAAAAAACCCAACCTACCACATGGTTGCCAGGGGAAAGCCTGAGTAAATCTTGCTTAAAGGCTACAGAATAAGCTTTTAATGAGTCATTTATTGGCCCAGCAACAGAATCTGCTGCTGCTAGGACAAAAACCTAGGTTAAACAGTTTCATTTTAAGGTTGAATTTCTGAACTTGAAGAATTTACTGCCTTTTTACTTAGCTTGCTATCCTTACAACAGACTGCAAGGGGCTTTTACAGCCTCCTTCCCCACCCCTGTCTATCAGCTGACAGAAATCTGCTACTAGGTCCTATTTCTTTGATGTTCCTGTGCATGCTCTCTTTTCTCTCGCTCCCTCAGATTTTCCAAAAATATCTGTCATTTCCGTCCCTTGTACTCACAAGGCATTGTGGTTTAACAAGTGGCTCCACAGTGCCATTTTTACGCTACAGAGCATTAAATAACATTAGATGTTAGTTGTTATGGCATGCCCCTGGATGTTCAGGAGCTTGGATGGCCGAAATATTTCTTTATGGAGCCTGGGGCTTTCTTAATTTCTTGTTTATAGCAGCAGTGTGCTAATTTTGAGGATTTCAAGAGGAGTCTGTGATGGGATTCCACCAAGCAGTACTCCTGAAACAGCATGTGGGGCTGTTAGCCTAAGTACCACTCACATCATCATCAGCTGTATCCTGCATGAGCATTACACAAGACGCGCAGTAGACTGAATGGATATAATTAGGAGGCTTATATAGAGGTGGTTTTGAATGTACTTAATATCCTAAGTTTTATTACTCTATCCTTAGAAAGAGGTAAGCAAGAAAAGTCAAGCTGTGAGGATTAAATGTAATTATTAAGACACACGAAAGAAAATCCAGAAAGCCTGAAGAAGAGCAGGTAAGAAGGAAGCAATTCCCTCATTTTCCAGCTGGCACCCCAGTGTTACATGCACCACGAACAGGGCAGCTCAGAAAGGGGGCTGCACAGGCAAGCCTGGGAAGGAACAAATGCAGGTAGGCTCACCAGGACATGGCTGTGCTGGGGAAAGCGCATGGATCTCCCCCTCAGGGCGAGGAAGCAAATGGGTCAGTCTGAGTCAGCTGAGGTGCTGAAGCAAGTGAAACTCTGTTTTAATAAGTAGATCTGTATCATTTCCAGTATCATACTTTTCCTTTGCAGTTGTTTACACAAGCAAAAGACTTCTATCTATCTGTCTTCAAAATCCTGTGTGGTAGTAAGTTCTAAGAACCTGATTTGTGTGTTGTACTTCACTAAGCACAAACAAGCACAGGGACCAGATCTTTCTGTATGGTACTGGCAGCCAGGAGAGTCCAAGGGTCTGTGAGATACTCCGGCAGTGTGATCCCAGGATCACAGATGCAGCCTAAGCGCACAAAGCATGAAGTGTTTTGGAAAACATCCTTCTTCACAACTGCTTGCTAGAGCTGTTTTGGCAAGCAGGAGGAATACAGGGAAAGAGGCCCAAACTTGTCACATTTCTAAACAGTTCTGTAAATCTAGTAGGCTGGTAAATTTATGTCTTTTTCAAGCCGATTCTAAATGCTGGTTTTGTCCTTTTGCTAAGCCTTGCTTTTATTTTTAGCATTTGCCAATGCCAGAATGCTCCTGGTTAAAATTTGTGTCAATTATTAGTATTATACTAACACAGTTTTAAACCCTTCTGATTGCTTGGAGAAAGTACATGACCACGAATGTGTGATTGTTTTTATTTCAGAAGGAAAAAGCAAGGCAGTTGTGAAACACAGTTAACATCTTCAGTAGAAATAAGTTACTTTTTGCTTTTGTTGCATCCTAGCCAAGAACCATGGACGAATTCCCAAGTAACCATGACCACTAACAAAGTGCCTATGGACACAGACAGGACTGCACTGTTGCAGAATTTCAAGTCCTGTGCAGTGTGACAGAAGCCAGAGCGAGCCTACTGACAGTGGATCCCTGCCCCCACACTGCTTCTTTTTATTTTCTGTCTATAAACACCCGAGACCTAAACCCATCTCCCAGAGATGCATGGCAGCAATGACCACGCTGCTGAAGAGAGGAGATTGTGGCAAGACCCTTCCCTTTGCCTGTAGTCAAACTTCAGTGATGCAAATGAGTACGATTTCGCTCTACAAAGGAAACAGAAGGTGCTGAGAAAGAGGAATGCAATGAGCTGAAGGCAAGAAAAACTGATGGATTCACGGGCAATTTAAACCCTGGAGTGTCTAGGTTACTCGACAGCTGGAGACTTAACTGAGCGTGGCTGAAGTGCATGGCGCATCCTGGACATTGCTGGGAAACCCAGTGATACAGCTAGTCGTGAGGTATTCTCTGGGCTTGTGTGCGAGAGTCAGCTGCAAGAGCCTCTGGCAGGTCAACCCCAGAGCCTCCATGGGCTCTGGAAACGGGCACGTGCCTTCCCCAGGGACTGCCTGGATCTCAAGCAGATCTGAGAGGATACAGAAGTTCTGAGCCTCCGCCTGCTTCAGTGGGACATGCTGCCCAACAAACACAACAGAACAACCCTGTTGGTCTCTTCCACATGCCCTGCTGAGAGCAAGAAGCCACTTGTGCTTCTTTGTGAACAACGGTGGCTGTTTCAAGTGCATTTGGAATTGGCCTGGAAACTATAAAGCCCTCTTTCTTGTCCACACATGGTACTTCCCACTGGACCTGCAGGTAAGATGTCCTTCCACAACATGAGCCACACTGACCTCCTGCAAACTGCAGCTCTGAAATCCTACAAAAAGGACCCAGACTGTTTCTAAAATCAAGTTCATCACATGCCTCTGCCTCTCAGAGCTCTCCTTGTTCAAACATCACCGGGCTGAACTAGACATGCTTCAAAATGCGTCAGGTCTGACCAGCTCCTGAGTGGATGAAATGCATGTGTGGTGAGAATGGAGGGAGCAGAGTCAGAAACATCTGAATTCACTTTTGTCTAGGCAAAGTGCCATTTTGCAACCTGATCTTATACGGGATCCTTTCATTGAAAAATCAAAACAAACGCCCTGCATGTAGCAGAGTACTGGTATGGTAGCGCTAGCTACCACATGTGAGCACTTTGGCAAGTCTGCGCAGGTTCCCATGCTGGCAGATGATTCATCTTCATGTCTGTGTCCGTACTCCCAGCTTACTGAGGTATGTGTGGAGCAGCTGACATGAACTAACTTGTCTGCTGCTATGTTGGCACATTCCACCTACCCACATTACAAAGAACCCGTATTTGATGAGAGTTTACCAAATGATCCTGTGACCAAACTAAAGGCATTTCCAGCGTACACCAGATGTGGTCGCATTTTGCACTTTCCCACATACCAGAAATGCTTTGTGCAGCACTTACAAGCTGTAGCTATGATTCAGTAAGCTTTTTCCTAGACTTCCTCAAATCCAACTTTTAAAGTCATGTACCTTGCTTTGCTCAAAGTTTTCTTATTCTGCATCTGCCCAACACCACCTGGGCTGCTGTGCCACATCAGCAATGGAGCTGAACACAAGTCTCTTTCAGTAACAGTTAAGCTTGAGATTTCATTTTTGTCAGTATATCTTGGAAGCAGCTGGGCTTCATTATTTGATTAGAATATCTGTAGCGAGCTGATTCTATTATCCTTTATATTGCACTCATTGCAGACACACTTGAACGTTGCTGCATTGCTCTAACATAGGAGAGATGCCAAAGGATAGTGTCATACCTGTGGCGGCAGCGTCGTAAAAACCGCATAATCTTGCGAGCAGCTTGATCCTGCTTCTTGGTAAGCAGACTGCTTCTAAACACAAAAAAACCCAACACTGAAGCGCAGGCAAAACTGGGGTGAATAATACTAAATGCAAGAATAATTATCCTACGAACCACTGTCCTTTTCCCACTGGCCTTTGTCTGTAAATTACAGCACAGCCCCAACGAGTGTAAAAACAGCATGTAAAGATCCTGGTAGCATCCAACATCCCAACAGCTCACCTGAGCTTCTGTTGTACAATGGTGGCTGCCCGACGGTTTTGTCTCCTCTTTCCACATTCTTTGTAGCTACGATAGTACTGCTGGATCAGCATTGCAGCTCGTCGGCTCTGCTGGAATTTTTTCTGCTCATAATAACTTCGGAATTTGCTCTGGATAAGAATGGCAGCTTGCGTCATCTTTTTATAAAGTGCATACTACAAGAGAAACAAACAGGAGCTGAGGCTATCCAGTAAAACCAGCAAGAAGCAGGTTCCTTCGGTGAAAGACTCTCGTACCACTAAGACAGGATGAGAAGCAAATGAGTATCTACTCGCTGATTTGGAACTGGATGAGAAAAGGGTGACAGCAAACCGGAACAACTGTGAGATTAGGTGCAGAACCTAGTCTGCATCAAGAAAGCAATTGCCTGATTTGCTGCCCCCGGAATAGTTTGATGGGATTGGTTTTATTTAATACCTAGCTAGCAGGGCTCTACATGTACACGCTAACGACCAGATCCAGCTGTACTATACTTATGAACAACTTTGGAACAACTGGAGCAGATCCTGAGTCATGTTTACACTGCTTTGTATTTGTACTGCAGTGGGTCTGCATTTGAGATAGACCAATTGACTACACTCAGAGGAATTGTTTGTTTCCCTTGCACAGAGAAATCTCATTGCAAAGTACAGGATGCTCATTTCTATGCAGCCATTGTTTGTAAAGGCCCATAACAACAGCAGCAAAATATGCCCAACTAAGTGACTATAAGGATGAAGCACTCTGAGTGACTATTCCAAGATGCTAACAAATTAACTAAAACCAAAATACACTTTTTTGTGTCTTCCTTTAAAAGTATCTTTTAAACAAATTACTTTTGTAAGAACAGAATTTGTTGTTCACAAGTGTATTCCACTTTCCTAGGCCAATTAACTTTTAAACAGCTCATTTCTTGTTTCTATGCCATAGCCCAATACTGCAAAAGTTTCGATTGCTCAAATATAGCCATTTAAATCCAAGAATTTAAAATGGAATAACATACGATTCTAACAAAAAAAAAAACAAACCAAAACCAAACAAAACCCAAAACCTACAACAGTTAATTAAGCACGATTAATATTGAGCCTAAGTCACGGGCAAAACTAAATCTCCTCAGAAGTCTGTAACAAGCATCCACTGAACTTGCAAATTTGCACAAGCACACGCATCCAAAATTCCCTCTAGCGCTGTATTATTTCTAGCCCCACGATTTCAAATAAAGCAGGCACAAACTCTTAAAAAGAAAATCTTCTTTATTCTACATCCTTTTCAAGCACGCAAGTAGATGGCCACTTAACAGAAACCATATGCATTCATGCATATTTTTAAAAGTAATTTTTAAGAGAGAGATGTAGAATAATGTACAGAAGTTGCACTCATACCTCTGAACTAACCCTATGACAGAAGTTTTCAGAGTTTACTGATCTTATTTTGAAAGTTTTAACGCTTTCAAAACTTATGTGTCTGGTGTTCCTGGTTATTTTATCAGCTATGACTTCTGCTCACTTTATCAGACAAACAAGACACAGAAATAGCAGCCGCTGCCCTGTATAGGGTAATGTCCTAATATACCTCAATGGAGTTTTCCTGTCTATTGAGGGGAAAAAAAAAACAAACCCAAAAACATACACACACACACCCCGCCCCACCATCACCCCAAAGCAAAAAACCCTCCAGTATCATCACAGACCACCATTTACCAAATTTCACTTTTTGGAATTGAAGCAGTCATTAGGTGCAGTTATATTTTGCCATTATTCGTTTCCATCTTTTGTTTTGTTTTGCTTTCTTTTCTTTTTAACATTTTTCATTAAACAGATCAGATTGTGGTTTTAAATTAGCTATTTTAAGTAAGTCCACTCATGGGCTGGTTGTGGTTTTCCTTCCAATTTTTAGCCCAGATGGGACTTCTGTGGCTGAGTTACAAACCCCTGAACAGAAGGGTTCAAATACAAAACCGTGATGTGAGCTATGACTGTTCAAATCTAGTCATAAGCCTGTGCTGATCTGAGCAATACAGTAACATAACAGATGAATAAGGCATGTGAAAGAGAAAATAGCAGTCACTGGGTAGACTAGACCCCAATATGTTTGCATTCAACTCTTAACACCCACTTAGCTGATTAGCTGCTCCCTCTCCTCCTCTTTTCCCTCCAGCTCGGAAGAGGATAAACAGAAAAAGTCACCTAACCACCGTGAAGGGGTAAGCCTCAGCTAGTACAGCAGCCCCAGAAAGCTCAGCTCACTTGTGCTGACAGAACAGTACTTGGACTGATACAAAACCATGGTGCAGGAGGAAGCTGTGGATGGAAGATTACCCTGAGGACACGTTCTCTCCAGGAAGAGCACGCCTTGCCTCCTGGGTAGCTCCGAGAGAAGCTCAGCTGATTCTAGTACCTGATGAGAGCAAGACGTTGCACAGCTGGGAAATCCATCTTCACAGTAGAAAATTACTGGCCATGAACAATTTAAGACTGACATCAACAGCCATGCCTCCAGTATGAGCAGCAACATACATGAGATGGTGGTCTTAAGAATACAGGGCACAGGCATTTCAAAAGATGAATGTTCAAAATACTTCGGCTGGCAGGCAGAATGCAGAGGACATTGGCTGCATGGGTAAGATAAATGTTCTCCTGTGCTCCCTGAATGCCAAAGCAGAGGTCACCGAGTGATGCCTCAGCAGCAACAAAGGAAAGCTTGTTCCTCTGGAAACTGGCTTCAAAGCCTTCCCCGCACCTCAGCCCATCACTGCTTATAGGAGTACCTGTAGAAGCAGGAGACTTCCCCTCCCCGCCCCCCCCCAGATGTACTACTGCGTTGATACGCTGTGGCACAGCAGCCCCTACGTATCTCCCATAAGGTTTGGTTTGTCACTGATTTCTCAACCACAGGTATTTATTAGTGGATACTATTAAAACATTTCTCTAAATGCCAGGTTCTCCTGGTTTATATTGAATGTGAAAGTTAGTGACCCATGGGGAATTGTTTCCAAAATAGTGTTTGTATTTGTATTACCTTCAAGGCTATCCAAGTAAGCTTAGGGAGAAACAGAAAAATACATAGTTAATGTTAGTTCTGCAAATAAAGAATGAAAAAATAAAAAACCAAACTATCTTCTTTCATAAAGAAGCGATTCCAGGATCCAAGACAAAGCAGTTTGTCAAGCAGTTTTTGAAAGGAATTAAACTTCCCTGTTACAGGAAGCATCCCTCCAGAATGACAGCCATGTGACAGGTTGAATGTGAATCTCGATGCAGTCACCTAACATTAGAAAGGCTTCCCAAATAAATGCTTTTGAAGGTTGTAAAGGAGCACAGGCATCTTGCCTTTCACTTCATGTAACATGCTGCCAGGCACCAGGCAGCTTGAGTCTAGCAGGGTATAGTGAAAAGAGGGGCGTGGGCTCTAGCCCCCCACCCCCCAAACCCCATAAAAACCAAAAACCAAAAAGGAAAAAGTATCTTCTTTTTCTGGGGTTGAGAACTCAGCCTAAAAGCATGTCTCCAACTAGAGTCTGGAGAACAGTCTCAGTCCTGGAACAACTTGCATCAAGCTAAAACACGTGACCTCCCATAGTTTAAAAGTTTAGTATGTGCAAAATAAAACAACCTATTTTTCATTTTTGCCTTTATCAAAGGCAAAACCAACTTCAATTTCACAATGAAATTTGGCAAGCAACTAGTCAGAGAATAGTCTCACCAGGCTATAGCATGCATAAAGGCCAATATGGAATATATCATTGCCCTGTATCTCATAGCAAAAATGCAGGTTATCATCACAAATGAAATCCTCTCAAGGATTCTCTCCAAAATTAAGATTCAGGACCCTTTTCAATTTTGCCTGAGCATGGTATTTCACTGCTGCATGCTGAAAAGCATATGAGAGGAACAGTGGGATAATTCCCATTACAAAGGGCTGTGTTCATGGCACTTACATGTGTTTCATAAAATTTCCCCTCCTTCATTACCTGTTTGTATTTTCGGTAGCAACGCTGAATAACAGCAGCAGCCACCTCTTGCTGTTCCCGGAGAGGACGACCCTATGTGGAGAAGGAAAGAAGCAGCAAGTAGTCAGAGTGCACCAAAAAACAGGACAGATGATGTTAAGTGGCTCACAGCAGCTTGCAGAGCACCTCCTAAATCTCTCCTATCAGTGCTATCTGGTCTGATTTGGGTCTAGGCATTCCCTGGAGATACTTCTACTGTCAATTCACGTAGGGGAAAAATCCTCAAAAATTGATCTTTACACCAAGCAGGCAACCAACTAGAACCTCTCGGGTATATTTTGAGGATATGCTTTGTGAGTGCTGCTCCAGCACAGAAGGCATGCTATGGCATGGCATGGTCTCTCCAGTATGGTAGGTGCTGGGTAAATATCAACCAGCAAATGCTAGAAGCATTGAAAAGGTTATGACAGAAACTGTATTTTTGTCCCAGGAGTGGGTATTACCCACATCTTGTTCTGTAACAAATTACACTCTCTCATGCCTAACAAGGAAGACACTGGATGTTTTGGCCACGTACCTTGTATTTCCTGAACACTGTCTGGACGAGTTTGGCAGCTTCATAGAGTTCTCTCTGCTCATGATCAGACAGGGTTAACTGTGCAAACTCATTTTCTACCTTCTCGCTGGTGGATGCACTCAGAAATTCAGACCAGTCTGCTGCCGACGGAAGGCTGGGTTTCTCAAAAGCTATTTCACTGATTGGTGAGCCTGCAGGGCTCAAGCTGGTGTTCGAAGAAGGGGTCAGGGGTTCACTATACAGACTTCTGAAATACCAATCACAGTAGGAATTATTGGCCTACAAAGCACCTGAGCTGGCATCACAGAAAAGTGCTACAACATTACTTAGTTCAAGGCAGAAGCTCATGCTTCTCTCCCTCTCTCCAACCAATATCCCATATTCCTGAGCCTGCCTGTACTGCATCACACAAACTTGGTGCCGGAAGAAAAGTCACAAGTCGGACCTTGCGGCCACTTTCCCCTCCTGCCTGTACTGCATGCACTCCCATTTCTTCCATGAATTTGTAGCTGCGCTGGGAACGATACATTTGACCATGAGAGTGTGGCTGGGCTTGGAACACCAGCACTGAGTCCCACTGAGAAAAAGCGTCTGCAGGCTAGAGAATTGGTGCATACTGCCCAGCACCCAGACCACTCAAAAACCCAGAGCGACTTCACAGCTCTTACTGACCTTATCTGTGCAGCACTCGGCAGATGATCGACATCAGCAAGGTAACTGGCCAGCCAGCTCATTGTGGTGCTCATGGCAGCACTATCCGTTCTCTCCAGCAGCGGTGACTCCATCGGCACAAAATTCTCCCGCTTGATCCTGTCAGGCGTAGCTTCAATAATGTGCTCCGCAAGTGTCATCATGTTCACCTGGGAATGGGGAGAGGAGAGCAAACTTTTAATGCCTGGTAGCAGGAGCCTTGTGCTTGCATGTTACAGCCCAGCTTTAGACAGAAATTCATTAGCCAAAGCTCATTTGCTTTTCCATCTCTTCTGACAAAAGCACTGCAAGGTTTCATATTCCCCAGACCCCTTTTTCATTGAGTGTACAGGGAGCATAAGATATCTGGTGAAAGGCCTATGTCATTGGACCTTTACTGTATGCTACTGACAGCTGTTGCTACTATCTTGTTTCCAAAGGAAAAGCAACCTTGCCACTCTTTCGCCAAGATGTGCAGTAGAGCATGACAGGACAATAAAGGCACATCAACAGAAGTCAAAACCCTTGGGACCACAGCTTTGTCAGGAATCCTTCTAAATCATATCCCCCCCAGCCTGCCAAGGTTCACAGGATTTTTTACTAGAGAGATCAGAAAACAGTTCTTGCTTTGCAAAGATCTGCTTCATCCATGTTACACCAGCAAGATGAGGATATGTAGAGATGCCAAGGCAGTGCATGTAGGCTCTGCTCCCATTACTCTTTTCGCTCAGAAGACCAAACGCTATCTTTCCCCCAGTGACTACTTCTCATCTGTCTGTCCTGCTTTTGTTGTGGTTTTATTTCCTCTGTTCCATACCTGGTGGGATTTTTCCTTCCCCAAACTCACTGTCTCTCCCATTCTCCACTCTTATCTCCTTGCCCTTTGAAGTGCAGTGGCTTGGCCTGCAACCACAGCACTGCCTCTTCTCAGGTCACCTTGTCTTCGTAGGGACTGCTTCCCGGTTCCCAAAGGACTACGGGGCCACCTTAGTTTCATTTACTGATGTGACCAGGAGGCCCTGCTTTCTTCCTTTTACCTTGCAAAACTGCTAACCGTTTTGCGCATCCCGTACACTGTTGAAGCGTATGCCAGTGCATGACCCTAAGTGCTAACCATTAGCCTTTGCATCCGGGTTGAAAAGATACCCTACGGGTACATTTACCTGCAAGTCATCCATGTGGTGTAAGCAGTCCTCATCCCCTGCATTGTCCCTATAGGACAAGAGCTCTGCATCCACCATCTCCCTGTCAGCCATCATCAGCACATTCATCTGCTCTCGCTGGCGTAGCCGATGGGCTACAGTGTCCTTCCCCAGCGCAGCCCCCTTCTGGCTTCCTGCCACCTGCACTGTTGACACACCAATATAAATGTCTTTTGGATTCCATTTGATGCCTGCTTGGCTGCCAGAGCCCCGGTACCCAGTAACTTCTGGGATGTGCTGGGAGAGCTCCCGGCCATAGTCCCTTATCCCTTCACTGGGGCTGATTGTCTCAGTGGCAGATTGCTTGGAGCTGGAGTTCTGCTTCCTGATGCTTGGCTGTTCCAGGCTCAGCGCAGTGGAAAGCAGCTTCTCTTGCCGGGCTTGAAAATATTCAGGGCTCAGCTTGTGTTTTTTGGGTGCAGGGTAATCTTTCTGATTCTCACTACTGTAGTAACTGGAAGGTTCTGATCTTGGTCGTCTCAGCTCTGGAAACAAACAGATCAATGGTCAAAACAAAACATGCAGCCCGTGATTGCCGTAGGAACCACACCAGCTTCTGCTGCAGAGCTGCAAGCAGAAGTTTGTGCCATGCTCTAGGACACCCGACAATATGTGCAAAGGGAGTACCTATCACCCAGGGAGGATACGACTTCAATCACTCTTAAGATACACATGTCTTTCTAAAGCAGGCATTCAATCCTCTTCCCAATACTTGGGAGCACATGACAGAAAGCCCACAAGAAAAGAACTAAGCATGGACAGCAGGGCTACAGGTGGCACCTGCCGCCCAGGTGAGCTCCTTGCCCTCAAGTTTCCACATGCCAAATGCCAGCAAAGCAGTGTATGCCCTGAGGGTTGTTTCACCTGTATTTGTACTGGAAATCACAGTGACTCCCTTCTGAGGCTCCTGAGAGGCAATAAGCTCACTGTGCCACTGGGACACCCAGTTCTCTGTGTTGGAGTCTGTGCTCGAAGGGCACTGAATCCTGGGGTTTGGCCCAAGCTGAGTTTGCTCCTCTCGCTGTAGCTGCTCCAAGCACTCCGCCAACTTCACGTGGCCCCGAGATCGGGCAATGGCCAGTGGCAGTCTCCCAAGGGAGTCAGGAATAGAGATGGCTCGGCGGTCCCACTTGTACAGCACAACGGCTGCATCCATGTGGCCCAGGGCACATGCCCACATCTAAAAAAGAAAAGACAATTGACCCATTGGGCAACCTGCCTTCTCCTGGAAAATTACTCTGATAAGCAAAAAACCATAACATGTTTGAACCCCAGCAACTAGCTTTTATAAATGTCCTATCCCAACAAAAGGCCATCACAGAGGATTAGGTGCATGCTATTCTCTCCTATGACAGAGAAACCTTCATCTGCTAAATGAAGCTGACAGACTGACAGTTTCTTATTTAGTAATAAATGTTTTTTGGGTTTGCATTTTTTTTTTTTTTTTGGACACTGGTATCACTGCAGAGACAGAGCAGCCTCGTACGCAAAGGAGTCTCTGAGATCAGAAACACGCAAACCGGACTAAAGGTTGGAAACAAAAAAAAAAATCAACGCTCTGCTGTTGCAAACTGGCACTTCTGGTTCCCCCTGCTTTGGCTTTTTGCTTGTCTAAGTTCTCAGTCACGATTTCACGATTCCAATGACCAAGATATTGTAATGACTTTACAACCTCTACAGTCAGTCAGCCAAAAAGAACAACTTGAAAGAAGGTGTGTAAAGCCCTTTCCCCAGCATGATAGTGGAGACTAGATTTTAGGTAAAACACGAACCAGAACCACCTGTCCGTCCCCTTTCCTCATGTTATTCAATGACAAGTTTTTTTCTGTGTGGTCTCTCTCAACAAAATGCCAGGAAGCTGATAGTGCTGTGTCTTACCATTTACACAGCAAGGACACACAAGAAATACCTACTCTTCAGCATATGAAGCAAATTAGGAAAATAATACATCAGGAAGAACTCCAGAGGGTCCTCAGACTCACTCTGACGTTTCAGTCTCTGCTCTTACCAGAGGAGTGCAGGAGAAATGATCCACATTCAAAGGGTCAACTTCCAGCTCCAGATCAATGCTGTCTGCATGTTTGGCGCTGCAGAGGAAACAATAGAACAAATGATGCTCTGTAGCCATGTTAGGATCTCTGCCTAAATGTACAGCTTTACCCAATACACCATAGCACAAAGAGGTGGCCACGCATATGCCAGTGACGCACATATTTACTACAGATGGTGCCCCCACCAGAGACTTTAAGAGCATGATACATCCAATGATGGGACTTGCTCTCTCAAGAGACAGGTCCCATCAGATCAGGGGACAGGAAACAGTTCAGGGACTTGGCTGTTTGTAAGGGACAACCAGAAATCTGTACCAAGCAGAGCTTACATATACTTCTGCCATGCCTGTACTGACACCCAAGAGTCCAACGGGCTGGATCTTACCGCCATTTGATGAGGGTCTGGATCAGTGTAGCATAGCCCTGGGCAGCGGCTAGGTGGAGCAGTGTCATTCCTCGGAAAGTCTTTGAATGGATCAAGTGTTTGGACTTTGCCCAGCAAGCACGACTCATCATCTTCTCGCACACCACCACCACGCGGCTCTCAAAGCAGCTGCCCAGAGTCCCAGTCCCAGAAACGCACTGAAACACCACACACATCCCAGTTTAACCACTGAGGGGAGCTGCAACCTGCCCTGAGCAGGCAGCCTTCCACTTCTACAAGTACTGAGACAGTGGCAAATGTGAGTGAAAGCCAACTGCTGTTAAAGACACCTACAAACCAGACTTGTTTAGGAAAAACTATAATCCTTTCCAACCCCCCCGAAACTGAACTCTGGTAAGAAAACAAAGCGGCCGTGTCTGGACACAGCAGGGTTCATACCTGCACCTGCGTTCCTCCGTTCCCACTCCCATTGCTCCCGCCTCCTACTCCTTGTTTGTGCTGCTGGGAGCCTGTCATTTCAGCCATTCTCCTCTCCATCTGCTCAAGTCGCTCCAATATTGACATCCTGAACTGGTTATCTAGGTTGAAGAAAGCCAGAATAAGGATATTTCCATGAAAAGAATGCTCAGGTTTTGGCAGGCTACTGCAGGAAGCAACAACCAACTATCCTGGAAGTCACACAGGAGATTTACTCTGCTTGGCAATGCACAGGGACACTTGCCCTGCAGCATCCTAGCTCTTCAAGTTCCTGCAGCATCCCTTTGACTGCAATTCCAGAGAACTTCCTTAAAGAAAACAGAGAGAAAAATGAAAAATGCAGGCATAAGATGGATCCCTTTCCTTGTGATTTTAGCTGTATCCACACAACAAAGGATTGGGGTAATGCAACTTCTTTCAAAACACAAGTAAACCCTAAGCAAATACAACCAGACAGCATTCCAGCAGGATCATATCTGTCAAAATACTCTCAATTTTATAGACAATCCCCCTACTTTACAAGAGTCCTGAATTCAGCTTGGCTTGCCTCCTGAAACCATGCAATAATGGTACCTGGAAAAAAAAAAGAGACTCTTCTGCTTCATTCTGTGCTTAGAAAAAAAAAGCCTTTAAAAAGGCACTTGCTCCTTCCCTGACAGGCTCCCTTTCTTGGAAACAGCTTCAGCCAAGTGCCAGAACCACCAGAAATCACAGAGTATGGGCACTGATAATCCAGTAACATCATCCCGAAAAGCAGTACAACTTTTGTGCCCTCTGGTCTCTGCAGAAGTCTGAAGCCTGTATTAGTTATTTTCTGCTCCTTGCATTGTAACCTAGCACTATAGTACAGCTACTAATGCTTGAATAGTTGAGCAGGGAGATTTAGATAGGTTAACAGGACACTGCTAAACCTGACGCTGTAGAGAACAACTCAAGCAATCTTTTTGTGTTTAGGGCCAGTCAGTGCAGCTTGAGTGGCTGCAAACACAGAGAGCTCCTTCCGTCTTGTGACACATGAGGGAGAAGCTTCATGCAGCTCACGTGAAGCTGGGCAGGATAATTTTGTGGATAGGGAACATTTAACGAACCTTGCTATCATGCTAACAGCATATATAATAAACTGTGGGGAAAAGACAACCCTCATCCCGTGATGATGTGGTGGTACAGAGCACTGATAACCCCAGAAGAAAGCCCACTGACAGTAATAGGAATCTGTGCATGAAAATGAACAAGTTCTGATCAGGTTTTAAAGTAGGAAGTCTTCTCTGAGTGACCTGGTTACATGCAGAGCCCTCCCTGGAAGGTTGCAGGAGTATTTGTATACTACACTCTGCAAGGCACAAGTCTCACCAGAGGGTATTAGATATGGATCTCTGCTGTACTGCACTAAAGACTGTATTGCAGACCATTGGTAAGAGACAGCTCAGGTCTACTGGCTAAACACATTCCTCTCTCCCTAAGAAGCTGCTGTGGTTTGACAGTAGACAAGAGCTCTGCTCCCTTCTGGCCAGCTCCAACGGGTTGTAATGCAGCATCCCACCCTGGCTGCTCAAGAGCCAGGGACAAAGGAGTGTGGCCAGCACCCCCCCTCTAACCTCACTTCAGAGGTGAGCTCACTACAGCCTCTTCTTGCCTAGTCCAAAACACTATTACTTACTATTAGTGCCTTATTAATAATTCAGTTGTCCTGTTAATTGCAAAGCCTCTGGGAAAGTGACTGACAGTTACACGAGGAAATACTCATAACGCAGGTGCGATCTCAGGGCCCTGCCTCTGAACTGCGGTCAGCACACAGCAGCAACGCAAGTCGTGTTTTCCCAGCAAGTCTTTGTTCTGGGAGTGCTGCAGTGTGCTGCAGTGCAGTCCATGTCGCTGTCTCCTCCTTCCCCATTGCCAGGCGGAGCACGTACGCTGCAGAGACTGACAGAGACCTGGCACTGCTGTGCCAAACAGCTACTACAACTCAGGCACCAGGAAGAGGGGCCACGTTTGCCACGCAGGTTAACAGCTCCATTCTGCACGTTTAATGCCGCTCTCTGTAGTTGGGAGCTAAGAGTAGCAACACACAGTGCCTATTGTATCTGAGCCTTCAACCTTATATAGGCAAAAGTAGCATCTTTTGGAAAGAAGAAGAAATTTGGCTTGAACCGGTGTAATAGAACAACAAGCTCAGGGCTGCAATAGAATGGGGATTTGCTCCTTCCCATTTAGCTGTCAAAAGAGAATAAATATTCTGTACAGCCAGAAACAGCAGGAAAAAATGATTCCAGTGAGATGCAGAAGTATGCTGTTATTTAAACATAAATATATAATTATATATTTATATATATAATATATCTTACATAAATAACATATGCTGTTATTTAAACATTTAGTAATATTAGTATTAAAATATATTACTACTTCCCCCCCCTTTTTTCAAGCTGAAGCCATTGTGGAACAGAAAAGGAGGGTCCCATGTTTTGGCCATTTTCCAGGCTCTTCTCTCTAGGCTCTGTGATCTCTAACAAGTGAAGTGTCCACCTTTCCTGATACCAAGCTAATGACACTGAGCACTTCCTAGCACTTTTTGTTGGAGGACTGAAGTTACTATAGGGATGTTTGTCACCACCACTGTCCCCTGATGGGAACACTAAAACAAAGAAAGAAAAGCAGGGAACTTTTCTTAGGAAACAGAATTTGAAACAGCCATCTAGTGCTCCCATGTATTCCTATTCAGACACCTGGACAGTGCTCCCCGGAAGTATTTAGGGCAGGACTACCTGATTTTAGGTAGTAGAGGGTATCTGTTTGACCTAACAGGAGTCTGAAGGACAGACAATACAAACTCATCACAGTCTTAAACCTGGAACCTCCAGTATCTTACCAAGACAACTGTGTTTTCCATAGATGGTTGTAAATCACTGCTCAGTCTACAGGCAGGTCAGAAATATGCCGCTATTAGTAAAATGGGAAGTAGAAACAAACGTTCTGGAGTGCCAGCACAGAGTGAAGGAAGCCCTTTCCACGTCTAGCAGAGACTGCCGGCATTTACCCAGCAGCAGGGTGCACCCTCGGATTAGAAAGCTCCAGGCAGCAAATAAGGTAAGTTGGGTGGCAGCGCATGTAAAGTATCTTTATGCTACATTTTCCAGGTGATTAAACTTGCTACCTAAACGGCTAGAATAAAGCCACAACTGACAGCAATTTCAAAATTATTTATGTATAGTGTTTCCATAATAAATTCAGTGGTATCAAGTACACCAAGGCATCCCCTTCAAAAGTGACTGGTCACTTGAGGTGCATGCACTGCACTAGTGTACAAAAAAAAAATTAAAAAAAGGAGTGGGGGGAGAGAGAGCGAAAACAGGAAAGGAAAAAGACAGCAACTAGCTATGCTGCAGGAGTTGGTACAGTCTCAACGAAACAAAACAAGGACACCTAAGCACAGAAGAACAGCCAAAGGGAAGGGCACCTTCCCCCGAGGTTCCCCCTGGACTAAGCAATGAGATGAAAGGCTCCTCTTCTTCCACAGGAGGTCACGGATTAATGGCATTTCAACCATGGTCAGCACAGTCCACACACTGTTAATAAGCCAACTGATGCCTTGCCCGGGCTGCAGCAAGAACACCACACATCACTGCGTGGAAGATTCCCAGGTCATTCAACCCCTGAACAGCATGTTTCCTTCCTTCCTTGCTTGGAACAGGGCCAGGGAACCTGCTTGCTTTCAGTTAGGCTCCCAAAAGTAAACGACGTACAAATATCGATTTCTACATACTCTCCTCTTGGTGCACTCTTACCACATCTCTCAGGATCATTTTAAATATCAACTGTCCACAGGCAGGTGAACTTCCAGACTATTTTTACCAGGCTGCACTAGTCCTACCCTGATAAAATTAAGTTACAAAGAATAAAGATGATCTTGTACCTTGCAATCTTAGATTTTGCAAGGGCCTAATTAAAGGGTAAGCCTTTAAGTGACCTCCTAGCCTGTCCTGGCTATGCTCCCTCCCAGCTTCTTGTGCACCTGGCAGAGCATGGGAAGCTGAAAAGTCCTTGACTTACTGTAAGCACTGCTCAGCAACAATTAAAATATCACTGTTATCAACGTTATTCTCATGCTGCATCCAAAACACAGCACTATACCAGCTACTAGGAAGAAAATTAACTCTATCCCAGCTGAAACCAGGACAATTCTGTAAGTCACAAATTTGCCAGCTGGTATCAAAACATTATCACTTCTGTATTCTCAGTAACAGGACTTGGCCAATTTAAGCCTAAGGACAACAGCATAATGTTGAAAACAGAAGTGCAACTTATGCCACAGAAACGCGCATGAAAACATCTTATTTCCTGTATATAGTCCTGGGTTCAACAGGGTCAAAACCAAAGTTAGCTTTACATACCACAGGAATGATATGCGATACACCCAGTTTATCTGTAAAACTGATATATCTGTACCCATGTTAGCAGCCTATATAGAAGGATGTCAGCTACATCTGTGTAAAACTTACAGGAACTGGACAGAAAGAAAACTTCTCACATTTTGGGAAGCAAAGGGTTGCATGTGCACGTGCGTGCTATGTACCGAACATAATAAAGGTATCAGACAGCACCACAACACATTCTTTAAGCAAAGCACAGTTTTCTTTTGTGATGAAGCACAATGTTTTCTGATAAAGAAAACATGACAAAACCTGACCCAGTCCTGCTCTCTGACACATTTTCCTGTGAAAACCCTAATTGCCAAAAAAGCACTGTCGGCAAAACCCAAACACCACAAAGAGGATGAAAATGAAGCGCAAATGAAAGCAAACAAAAAGCTGTCTGAAGTTATGCAATTTACCTTGCAGTAATGAAGAGATGGGTTCAAGACCCTTTATCCCTTATTTTGCTAGTCACACTCTTTTCTTTTTCTGTCTTCCTCACTGCAGGGGTCTGTGTAGAGCCACCTGCTCAGCAGGCAACGAAGTTACAGGAACACAGGTTCCACATGCTTGTCTTTTATATTCAACAGAGGATCTCACGACAAGTGTCTATCTCGCAGTGCACTGAAGACAAGAAGAGCTCAACAGCATATAAATCAAGTTGTGAAAATAAGCTTTTCTCCTGCTACATTATACAGGAAATCTAAACAGCTCCAGCCCAGCACAAGTAGATGTCTTGCACTGGAAGCACCCTAACTCTTTCCAAAGGCAGCAAAGATGCATGTGGATATGAACATATCCACATATTTAAGTTTTTACCCAGGGACTCTGCTTTTGATGATCAAATTTCAGATTTTTTTCTGAGCCAAAAAAATTAGACTTGCAAATTTTTCCATTTCTTGAGTTTTTCCATTACATATAAATCTGAAAAAATGTTACAATATCCTTTAAGAATCCACAAAGCAGGTTTCTGAAGCTGTTCCTCAAGACTGTCTCCATGAAGGTGATGAAAATGACAGCATTTCTACATCTCTGAGACACCTCATAAATACCCAGAACACATTCTGAACATTGTACCTTTCCTGGAAATTATTATCCTTCAAATTTAACAATAAAAATGTAACATCAAAATAACTTCTCACCATTGTTCCTCAGCATAACAAGAAGAGGTGGTGGCTTTAGACCAAGCCCTGGCAAGGCAGGACAGACTGGTCTTACAGAGCTCTTCCACCAGCAGCTGCTTTCATCTGCTGGGAACGCTGAAGCTTTCGGGATCTGATGGAGCTACACGCAGCCACTCGCTCATGCTTCACCCCTCCCGCCCTGCACCTTCTGTGGAACGCTGCAAGCCCCAGGTGCACCCGTGTCATGTGTTAATTTAGGGATCTGTTCTGTCACACACAAAGCCATTTTCACTTCTGTTGTCCTCAGCCCTTCATAGGGGAGTGAGAAGCTGTCCCATGGATTCAAAACCAAGCTTCGGAAACACAGCGAAACTATTCCTGGCGGTATTTATTTGCAGGGTCCGGTCCTCCTGAGAAAACCAGTTGTTCCAGTGTCACGTCAGGGCTGGGCTGCTCCA
Organism: Morus bassanus; assembly: GCA_031468815.1. Classification (NCBI taxonomy): domain Eukaryota; kingdom Metazoa; phylum Chordata; class Aves; order Suliformes; family Sulidae; genus Morus; species Morus bassanus. The sequence goes on along the minus strand of CM062587.1, from coordinate 9,859,337 downwards.
CAGCACCGGCAGCCTGAGGGGAGCCTGACTGTTCCAGCAGGGAGGGGATGAAAAGAGCCGCTTGGTCAGGTTTTGACCCGTACTAAGAAATTGGTTCGAATCTCATACTCATTTCCCTAAAACATGAACCAACATCTGAGTGCAGAACGAGCTTCTTTTTCATTTGTACTCAGAGGGAGCCTACTGCTGACTACAGTAACGATAGCAAGTTACGGACAAAACATTTCTAGAGATGCAACACTACTCTGGTACAACTCTTTTAAAGATTCATGGTTATTATTTACATCAGTTAGCATTTTACAGAGCTACAGCCTGTATACTTGCACAGTTACACCCAGTACACAAGCTTTCACGTGAGCCTGCAGAAGCACCTGCCTTGTGAAGCCCGCTGACAGCTTGTGACACCTCCTGACTGCATGTACCCCATAATAAAAGGGTAGCCGAAACAGCACTTGCAAACGGTGGTACGCATTTTTTCCACGCAAGGAAGCAACAGGATTGCTACCAGAAATGTTTGTGATTATACACTGAGTGGGACAGATCCTGCAGAACTACCAAAAGACACTCCACCACTCCCTCATTCAGCTGCCTCATCCGGCCAGCAGGAGACATGACACTCGAGATTTTAATGAGAATAAGGGTGGAGTCTCCACCCTAAATGGTACAGAAAAACAAGGACCAATTCTGAGGGAAGTGCTCTGTGCTGCAGAGCTTAGTTACGAGTGCCATGCTTCACCCGCCCCCCTGCAATAGCCCACTCCTCTGAATGGCCCTCCCCATCTTCTAACCTGAAGACCTCTTCCAAAGACACCCTATTATTTCTCTTTTTGAGGTATGCAAGCAGTGTTCCTGATGGGTGGGCACTGGCTCAAATCACTGCCTCCTGCTCACGCTTTATTACAAAATGTAGTAAAGTCACACGTTAGCAGACACTGAGTCTCAGATCTTGCACTTTGCGTGGTACCTACACCACCACTATGGTGCAGGTATGGAGCTAAGAGGACACCAACATACAGCAGCAAGTGACAAGACCTCCTTTGCTTGACAAGCCAAATTTAAGAAATTAGTAGAGAGCTGCTTTTCTAATCTCTGCACACTGCTTTACTGGATAAGTAAAGATCCAAAAGGATCTCCTCTTTCGCCCTTTTGCCAAGCAACCTTCAACCAGCAAGAAACTGTACCACTTGCGACACAGCAATGCAGCCAGAACTATTACAGAGAAAATACGGCTTTGCACTGATGAAAAATAAATCAGCAGCTCTTAGCAGTGAGCGGTGTCTATACCACTTGCTCTTTTTTACACTCTCACCTGGAGGTCTGGGTTGTGTGTTGTTGTGTTGTGGGTTTTTTTTTTTTTTTGGGTTTGTTTTTTTTTTCCTCCCCAGGCCGCACAACCTAAGTGACAAACAGTATTTGACGGGAAGTACTAGAGGATGAGGGTGCATGATCTCCTGCACATCCCACTGGGGCAGTATCTGCCCAAGATACCATTATTTCCCCACAGACTTCTAACCACTGAACTGACAGTGCTGTGCAAGATCTGCATCTGCACGTGTTCCCAAGTACTGTGCTTAAATACTCGGGAGGTGGTAAGCCACTCCGAGGGCACTGGCTTCTCAGCACGTGCAGTTTCTTTAACAGCAGTTTCCGTGTTATAACATTCACTGTATGAACACACACAGACCAAATTTAACAAGTGCGAGAGCTGAGCGCTGTGAAAAAAACAAACCGTGCAGCACACAGACATTTTTCTGTTTTGCAGAGCACGTCAGACACACCATATTCTCTCATCCAGTGCAAGCTGTGGGTGGGGACTGAAGCAGTCTAAGGACACATCACTTCTCTGAGTGCCATTGCTCTCTTCCTATTTTACAATCACCTGTCACTAGCCTATAAAATCTTGCTCAATTCTTCTACACAGTAAAAATCCTGAACACCTTCCATGTCGCAGTATCAATTTGATCTGGTTTAGTACTTATTTCTGAGGTATCATCATTGCAGGAACACATATATCTGAAACAATGCTGCAGTAGCATCCTCAATGCATCTTACAAAAAGCTCTGTTTAGCAGTAAGCTATTACAGGTCATGGTCTCTACCAGCAAATGAAAGCACTTACATTTTTTACTTAATATTCTAAGACAAATGCATATCTGTGCGAGTGAGGCAAGTCACTTCCAGGCCTTTTGACTAGTGAGAAATGCCACAACTACTGAGGCACAAAATGAGGAAAACACCGTATTTACACTCTGAGCCTAAGCTACAGCTGAAGAAAGTCCATGCTTTCACAGAAGAAATAAACACCACTGGGCGTGGGCAGGAACAATGAACTAATCAAGACCTGCACATTCAGGCATTGTCACTGATTTTAAGCCATTAATCCACCTACCTGGGCAAGACTTCTTAGCGGCAACACTTCCCCCATACTTTTTCCAATGCTGTAGGACGGCAGCCTATTACTTCCATGCCATCTGGGACTACTCTGTTCCTCTCTATCATTCCCGGCAGCTGGTGCTCCCTCAAAAAATGGTACTTTCCCCTGCTTTTCTTTATCATGTCATTACTAGAGAAGAGGAGAAGGGGGGTGGCTCAGGCTGACTTTTTCCCCAAGTGGCAGTCTCTGTACCAACAGCGATAAAGCACTTGCTGCCTTTTTTTTTTTTCAGGCTTCTCTTCCCCAGAGCTTTGGGATGGTAAGATTTTCACACTATCCAGGAACAGCTACTTCAGCAAACCAGGGAAGGTTTTAGAGATGCCATGTGGACCTGATGTATTTCAGAGGTAGGGCAGACCGCTAAAGGTGTCACTTCTTGTGCTATTTAGTAATTTGTATAAAAGCTGCTGGCTGCCTAAGGTCACTCTCTGCATCTCACGTCAGAAATTGGCTGTGCTTTCCCACAGGTGCCAGCACTCTGAAAGATGTTGTGCTTTTGGACGTATACAAAGAGCAACAGAGCAACAGCCTAGGAGGACGTGCTGCGCTGCTGCTCACCTGCACAGTGCTACCCGCTGCTCATGGAGACTCCCTCCTCCAAGGGTTACAGGCTAAAGGAGCTGTAAACAGTAAAAAAGCACCTCACGGGGCACTACGCAGTAACTGTGCTACAGTACTGCAAGTACGGCAAAAATTCTGACCCAAGTTTTTTCTCTTAAGAAGTGCAAACTCAAGAAACAAAATATTCACCCAGAAATCACCAGACTGATGAGCTGAATGATATAAAATGGCCTCTATTTGCTGCAAAATTAGATAAATAGGAACTGCTGCAAGCTACAAAACTGAAACACTAGAAGAGGTCAGCAAAAGAGACTGAGATGTCCTTCACTGGAAGCTTTCAAAAAGTCAGACATCCGTCACATTTACCCCATCTCTAAACTGGGAGTGGCCTACATCACCTTCTGAATTCCCCTTCCTAGTCCTAGTCTTTTTGATGAAGCGCCCCACAAAACAAGTTTTGCAATCACCTGGCACGAAGCACGTGTGTGCTTCAAGCATCCCTAAACTCCCCAGGGAAGGTCTGGGCCACTGGCCTCATCCTACACCGTGCCAGCTCAGAACACGGGACTTATCATCTAGAGGCGTTCGGATGCTATCCGCCCTTCTGCGTGTGCGATGCTACAATAAAAGCGCTGCCACAACTCTCAGCCTACATCATAACATCCCCCCTGGAAGGGCCAACAGGGGAGGGCGAGTGGATGGAAACGTGACCGTGTCCCACAGCTGGGGCATGAGGAGAGGAAGGGGGAGGAACAGCGAGCTTAAAGAGGCACGCATTCACAGGGTAAGTGCAGCAAAGTGACAGACAACACAGAAGCACGCATATTTCAACCCAAACACCGCCCGACACATCATCCTGCAATACTTACTGGAAGCAGCACTTTGTCACCTCTGCACATCCACCTGCAAAGGGCGGGGGTCCCGGACCCCCGCGTAGTGCCTCTACCTGCTTCCAGGTAAATAAACCGACCACACCCGGCCCCAGCGGACTGACCTGGGAGACTACAAAGGCATCAGTGGAGGCTCCAGCCAGCATGTGGCGCGGCCCCTGCAGCAGGGGCGGACAGAGCGGGCTCCCCCACAGACCCGGCTGTCGTCTTTCGCATCCTCGCAGCCAGCTGCAGCTCGCCCGTCCTCCCGCAGCGCCGGCGGCTCTCAGCTGTGCCCTCTCCCCGCCGCGGCGGCCGCGGCGCGGGGGCTAGCACACGCCGGCGGCGTGCTTCGGCGCCGGGCGGGTCCCGCCGCGCGCGGCGCGGGCCGCGGCCGCGGCCATGGCCTCGCAGCCGGCTGCCGGCGCCGAGGGGCAGCGCCGCGGGGCCGAAGGGCTCTGCTCGGCGGCCGGCTCCGGGGCTGCCGGCCGGCGCGGCCCGGCATCGGGGAGCCGCGCGGCTCCTTCGGCGCGGGGGGCGGCCACGGGCGACCGCTGCCGTGCCCCGCCCGCGCCGGGCCGAGCGCCGCCTCAGCGCCCGGGACGGCTCACGGACGGGCCCGGCGGCCGCGGCCAGCCCCGCCGGCGCACGCCGGAGCCTGCGGACGCGCCCGCGACAGGCGCCGCGCGAGCCGGCGCGGACGGCCGGCGAAGGCCCCGGTGTCCGGGGCGGCGGGAGCCCGGTTACCCCGAGCGCGCCCAAGGGTCCCCCGCCGCGCCCGGAGGCACCGGTAGCAGCCCCGGGGCGCCCGGGCAGCGGCGCTTCGCCGGGCAGCCCCGAAACCCCGCCGCCGGGCGCTTCGGCTCAGCCCGCCGCGGGGCGGGGGGGGGAGGGGGGGGCGCGCCGGGTCTCGCCGCCGCCCTCAGCCCACGCCGGGTCCGCCCGGCGCCGCCATAGCGGGATAGCAGCCCCGTCCGACGGCCACGCCGCGCTCAGCGGCAGCCCGCGGCCGTCGCGGGCGGCGGGAGGCTGCGGCCGCCGCCTCCCATTGTCTGTGTCGGGGCGGCCCGGCCCGGCCCTGCCCCGCGCCCCGCCGCCGGCGGCCCCCGCGCCCCGCCCCGCCCGTGACGTCCCCGGCCCCCATTGGCCGCCGCGCCGTGTTTACAGCGCGCGCCTCGCGCTCGGCGCGGCCGGTGCCGGCGGCGGCCCCGGCGCGCGGGCCGCGGCCTCGCCTCCGCGGGACAGCGGCGGCTGGCAGCCCCGCCCCGCGGCGCGCGCGCGCGAGCCTGCGCGCGCCCCGCTCCCCGCCCGGGCCCCGGCCCCGGCCCGCCCCGCCGCTCCCGGCCGGGCGGGAAGGCGGCTCCTGACCGGGCGTGCTGCGCTCGGCGGGAGGCACCGGCACCGGGACCGGCACCCGGGCGAGAGTGACCTGCGTCACCCTCGAGCGGCCGGGCTCTCGGGTGCAGTTCTCCTCACCCCGCTCACACGAAGTAATTGTGCTTTTACTGACTGCCCTAGCAAGGCAGAGCATTAAAACCCGACGTAAAACTCCAGCGGATGTCTGCGCAGCCGCTCGATCCAGAAGGAGCGGCGCGCTCCGCTACAGGCTCACCTCAGCAGCGCGGCATGTTTAGTCATCAGCCTAAGAACGAACGCAGGCTTTCCAGAGGAACCTGCTGCCTGATCACCATGTCAGACTGCCTCAAAGGACAGCATCCAAAGCAGCAGATGAAATACTCCTCACCTCAATTCAACTGCATTATAGTCAAAATACAAAAGGGTAGTCTGGAAAACGCAGTCACGGCAATAGAAGACAAGCCTCCTGAAATGACCGTAGCAGAGCAGCCTGTCCTCAACCATCCTGTGTGAAAGGCAAAAAAAAAAAACAACCAACCCAAACACATCTCAACAGGAATAGAAACAAAACAGACAAAGCCTCCAAGCTGACTAGGAGTCAGTAAAGAACAGAGGAGGATGAACAGAAACATTTGAAGTTTACAGCGTGGTTCCGAGGAAGGAACAAGCCACCCATGTCCCGTACCAACGCTCACACGTCCCTGTGTGCCGCGCCCACAGCCCCGTGACGTGGTACAAAACATTCATCCCTCTGCCTGAAGAGAACCCAAATATATCATCTTTTATGGTAAAATCCAAGACGTAAAGTTAAACACACAGTCACCTCTACCCTGATGGAGAGAGGAGTGATAAACAGTGCTACTGTTTATGGACACAAACTTTTTTCTACTGAAAGTCTCTTACGGCTGCAAAACAACGTTTCTAAGGGCCTCACCGATACTGAGCACGACTCTCCTACAGGACTGCGTTGTTTGCATCCCATCACATCTGCATGCTAGAAAGGGCGCACAGTCCCAGTAAACAGACTGCTCGGTGGATTTTGGTGATGAACATCTACCACCTTGCATGCTTACTGCCGCACTGCAGAAATCACACGCCTGTCAAATGCCACAGATAGTACAGCGTGCCCGTGCTGTCACAGATAACCTGAACGTATGGGATCCCATCCACCTCCCACGCACCGAAATGAGGGTTTGGGTACCACAAGTATGGTCACGTCACACTAACACGAGTGAGCCACCAACCCCCCCCAGTCTTTTTTATGTTTTCCAGCTGGGAAGGATAGCCAAACCTTAAACTGAGAATCCACAAGTAGCTGAAAGGCTGCCTGTTACGCTCTCTTGCGTCAGTACCATTTACATTCAGTACCAGTCACGCCCTTGTCCACCCCATACACACTTGACTCATCAGTTCACACATTGCCTGCCCGCATTTTTGAGTTCTGTTTGGGCTCCCTATGGCAGCACTTGCTCCTCCCCAACCTCTTTCCTGCAGATGCATAAGCGTAATGCCAAGAAGCACTCACACCAGTCTCCCTGGAATTTCTGATCATGTCCCTTGCCAAGGAAACGTCATCTCTACAGACACTTTTTGAAAGCAGCTGGTGTCCGCTGTCCATTTGTAAAAGATCTAACTCATCCGCGGGGTAAGATAAGGAGAACTCAGAATAAAACAAGGGTGGCTGTGTAATAGTTTGGAAAAGGTGCACTATCCTTTATAGCACAGCATAGGCACTGAAAAAGGAAGAAGCCCTTCAGAGGACGGCCACCCAACACGCTGGCCCTTAAAACTCCTTCTCTGCACATTCCTTCGCTTGGCTTGATACAGTCCTATAAACAGGAGGCACGGAGGGACATGGTCTCACAATGCTTCCCAGTCGTTTGCAGTACTGCTCCCTCATCCCAACAGCCAATACTTGCACCGTGCTCAGAAGGATGGGATTTTATTCTTGCCCCAAGCTCACTACTTCCATGAGTAGCAATTACTATAAACAGTGAAATTATTTAATGAAATGTTTTTCTCTGGGAAACACAATTCCTATTGTTTTACTCAAAATGCCCTCCTGCTCATCATATCTCTCCCAGAGCCCAAGCCCTAGAGGCACCAGTTAAATATTCCCCAAATAATCATAAGAATTACCTGCCTTTAAAAAAAACTTAAACCCAAATTTGCTGTAAGCGCTTATAAGAAGGAAGCGTGATACGTCGTACCACTGCTGCTCTCTGCAAGCGCAGGAGCCAGGTGGAAGCAGATCCCGCTGCAACACTACACAGGCACATGTGTGGATCTCATGGCATTCCTCTGTGACAGAAGGTACCGCTGTGTCCCCCTCAAGCAGCATCTCTGCTCTGCACCAAGAGCTGCTCGGCATGCAAAAAAGTTTGTGCTCACTTTTTCCTGCCGGTCACCATGGAACTCTGGTTTTGCATGCTTGCTTTCAGATGCTTCTTCACTAACCCATCTTTGTTGAAATCTGGAAACTCCTACAGAGTTTTGATTCCAAGTGTGACTACTATCCTAGCATTAACTGGGAGCCATCCATACCTGAAAGCAGCAATTTCAGGTCCATATCTATTTTATTTATTGGCTTTGTTTACACCATATCCTTTCATGACTGAGCTACTACTGTCTGCCCTTTTAAGTCTGGAGCTGTGCTACAGCCTGTGTAGCACAGCCTAACACTGCAAAGGCATACAACAACTACACAACTCTCAAGAGGAGCCTGCAGAGAAATTGAAGCCACTAGCTGTGAGCTGGGCGTGGGCAGGCAGCTAAAGACTCGCCTCCTTAAGAAAGAAACAGAGGCTAAAGGTTTTCAGGTATCTGCAGAACTGAACAAAGAGGGTATATTAATTTTTGTCTTAATGTAACTCAAAATATACAGTTTGCATATAGGATGTCTTTGTCTTTATGTTAAAGATATTTGTGGAAGGCAATTGTTTATCTAAACTTACGTAAGATGGAAATTGCTTATCCTTTTACTATGCTGTTCCTGGAGTATGGTTGACTGTTAATCCTGCCTCTGTTGCAGTGGTCATACCAGCTGGAATCATTAACTGTGTTTTGACAGTGTAGTGCAAAGGAACTTCAAGTGTTCCACTGAGTTAATTAAAAATTTTAAAATTTAAAAATTCTAGTCAATATTTTGGGACTACAAATATTCCTTGAAATGCTTCCCTCAAGACTACGTAACAGGCAGTAGGGCAAGGATTTGAAGCAGGGCAATTAAAGTAAACAGAAGACAGGGATTTGGTTATTTATTCTATCGATAGAATCAACTCATATTAGCTTATACATCAGCTAGCTAAGCTAACATTTGTTCTCTAAGAATAAATGGGAAGATATTGCTGGTCCTTTAAACAAGAGCGTAATTTGCTCCCTTTGGAGCACTGTGCATCAAGGCAGAGGCTTCTGATAAGTCATGGTTAGTATAATTATTCAGCCTTTTTCCCTGAAGGGCCTCTGCAATGCAGCGGTCCTTTTACTTTTTTTTTCCTCCCTGTTAGCAATGCCCTAGTTTGTTCACTGCTGCAGTCCCCCTCCCTTCCACCCTCACCACATCATAACAATCTCTAATTGAGAGCTCGCCCGCTAACCAGCAGCTCCCAGACAAACTGCAGGAACACCAGAGACAGCACTCACAGCCACCTTCCACAGCCCCTCCAAATTCACCAGCACTAAGGGAATTGTCAAACAAGGGTTTTAAAACCTATCCAGTTTGCATGCCACACCAGAGAGATTGCTAACAGCTGAGGATCAAACCCCATCACATCAGTATCGGCTGTACTTCACATGCAACCTGCAGCCTCAGTAGCAAATGAAAAGCACCTGCAGACTCTTCCAATACTCAGAAGTCAAGCAAACTCAGTTTTGATGCTGAGTGTAACACTATGTACGCTTCCTCTTTATGAGCTATTTCCATTGCTGTTTCCAAGTATGCCTCTACAGCCAAGTCACAAACCTCTCTTTACTCCTGCAATAACCACAGTGATCTGTCTCTGTTCCGCTCGTGTCTACAAAGGTCAGAAGTGGTGTCCCCCCCGACTTCCTTGAAATGTCCCTGTTGTATGTGGCATGAGAAACACAGCAGGTCAGAAAGCAGAGACGAACGTAATGTTTGTGTTCTGTGATGCTACAGGGAGGGGGAGAGCCAGGGAAGGATGCATCAGCCTGCTGCTAATATTAATGGATAACCTTGAACAGCTGAGGATACAGGTACTGTGCCACTGAAATAATGCCTGATGCTACTTTGAAGGAAATTGTATTTTCTTATTATTTCCCCCCAACTGCCTCCAAAAGCATCAGCTCAGACCCTGCACACATACACACGCTGCTCTGCCAGAGTCCAGCTAGACCTGGCTCCTCCTCACCTGCCCCTGGTGCTCATGTTTTACAGATGAACTGCAGATGCTCTAGTCAGCAGTGTCAGGGTGCTCAGGTTTGACCCACATGACTAGTCCCTAGGCTCACAGCTGCTAATGGTATGGAGAAAGCTTCTAATGAATGACTTAATGAAGAAAGCTTTTCCTGTCAGGACTTCCCAGACAGAATGAGGGAGCCCACCAAAAACCTTTCAAACACCACCTGCCTACACTGACATGTAGCTGGCCTGAATTAAGCTTGAAACCGTTCAATATTTCTCCAGTTAAAGTACAACAGTCTTAAGTATTTGCCATGTCCATCAAAGATATAAAATAATAATAACAACACAGTAACACATGCTTCAAATCTTTGTAATGATAGCAACATTTTAAAGGCATTAAACTGGTATCAAAAGTAATATCCATGGCAGATTTCCCAAAGCATGTGTTGTACTACAGTTACCATGTCTGCAGCTGGCAGACAAAATAGGATGAGGTTAATTGGCTGAGGAACAAACTGCATCAGTATATTAGCTCGTTACTTCTCTTGCCTTCAGTATGGCCCTGTGCAAACAACCACTCTTGTGACTTCTTTTGTGTAATGCTTTGTAACATTAATATTAGTTTCTCAGCTATGAAATTGCTGAAGACTAAGGATCTGACCTTACCATATTTGTCTCCTGTATTTAGCAGAGAAAAAAGCCACTTAGCAAATGGGTCACAGAGCAGGAGTGTTGGGACTTTGCTAAGATTGCACAAAATGCAGTGCCCCAGCAGCTGACTCCGATGAAGAAACATGAAAGCAGTATTACTGGTCTTTTCCCAGCGTGTCATACAAACCAGCTCTTTCCCTGCATCTCCTTGGTCTGAGTTGGAAGCTGCATCTCTCTAGCAATTGCGCTCAGGAAGGGAAATGAATGTTTCAGGCTCTTAAGTTGCCCTGCTATCCTTCTCATCTTGCCCCTTTATAAAACGCATTTTGGGGGCACAGGGTTACCAGATAAACCTGAACTTGCACGCATGCAGAGCTGCCATACAAATCCGGAGCCTGTGTTGCCATCCCTTGGTTCGACATTTAGGTACCAGAGATCTGTTCTGACCAGTCATGGATTCTTCTTTCTGCTAACTGCTTGGCTAAGAGCTAACGCTATTAGGGTGTCCATCTCATCCCTGCAAGGCACAAGGGATGCTCCTACGAGTCTAAAAAGGCTGTGGCTGTTACGTGCCAGAGCATGCTTGGCTTGCCGTTAGCTCCGATTGCTCTGGCACTGAGACTCTGAAGGGTTTGACAGAATCTATCTGCCCCATTTGGTAACTCCTCGGTGACAAGGTGGGATGTGGACATCATAGCAGTGGCTGACTGAAGTCCCCTCATTCCTTAAATTGTCTCACCATCTTCCCACTTTCTGCTTATGTAAATACACATCCTTCTAGACAAGCTCAAGTTTCAGAGTTCTCAGGGAAGACAACTGCAGGGTAGATGCTCCTCTCCTGCTAGGGCCTGGGTAGTCCCTGTTTTGGGGAAACAATCAGCTTTCTGTTCAGACATAGAAAACACCCCTTTGTGTCCTTCCCATCAAATGCAGCTACATTTTGTTCACATCAAAAGACCTAATAAGACATTTCAGCACAAGGTCTTTGATTAATTGTGCAACAGACCTTCCCCACAGCACAAGCTTGTCCCTCTGCAGCCCTCCCCCACGCCAGGAGCTGTTCCTTTCATTCACAGTCCTACCATTTGGTGAGCTTTAGTAAAGAAAGTAAAGAATATTGCGTGCTGCTTACCATCCAAGGACAGCCAGTCATGCTGGGAGGAAGGCAGGGTTGGCAGAGCTCTGGCTTTATATTCAAACACCACAGAATTGGAGATGATCTGATTGTTGAAGGCAACTTGCAAAGTCACGAGCCCAGTGTCGTGAGCTAAAAGAAAAGAGCATGTGGTAAGACAGAGACCTCCCCGCAGAAATGCACGGCTAGGTATTATCCTGTTGATCTCCCCGTGTGCTAAGCAGCAGGCCGCGAGCAGATGCAATGAGAGGAGAGGGGGCGTTTGACAATATTTTTGTGACTAGACAACCGACGAGTCCAAAATGCCAATCTGTATTTTCAAACATGAAGGTTGTAAGCTTAAGAGTCATCTAATGGGTTGTTTTGGCAGGAGGCAGAATCACATGTGTTCCTAAAGATTAACCAGCCTCACTGCATTTCCAGTGGGAAGCTGGGGCCTGACAATGAAACTAAGCTATTCTGCATGCACTTAAAGTCATAAACTGAGGGCCAGCACTGCTGAAAATCTCTGCAGGGAGGTTGGAGGTGCCTCATCTTGTAAGTACCAAAGACAAGATGCAAAATATAGGCAAATTAAGAGTCATCAGAGCAGTGAGTTCACCCCCGAGTAAGTTGCTCATTAATTGGCTATTTCAAAACTAAAGAAATGCTTAGAATGATTTTAAATTATTTCAAATAATTATTTTAAAGCTAATTCAGAGCTTCTAAATAATATTTGTTGTGATCTGTTGTGATGTATCAAGATCCTAAATTGCTGTTCTCACGCTAAATAGGGCAAAGCAAAAGGAAAAGCTTCTCAATGTTTATGCGCTACACCTTTCACAATGGGTCTGTGAGTTTAGTCAAGACATATACATGACACTATTAGGCTAAGAACTTGCTCTGAAAACACCAGCTTTAGGAGAGAGGTGCTCCTTACCTGGGCAGTAGCAGCGCAGTACACCTGGCTGAATTAAAGATGCAGGCACTGAGATCTGATCAAACAGACAGCTGTAATTATTGCTGGCTTCCTGCCATGGACCGGTAATTAGGACTTTTACTCCTCCCTGTGAGGAAAAGAGGGAGGAAAAAAAAGCATTACAGAAGAAGCCATCCCCAGAGAGGACCATGCACTGAAATGGCTGAGTGGCAAACAGCATCATGAGGGCTAACTGAAGTGCTCAGCTAACGCAGATCCTTGGCACAAGTCAACACCGATGCCCCAGCTTCCCACTGCTGTGGGAGAAATGCAAATAGTATTCCACAGTAGAGCAGCTTTGTTTCTCCACTCGCTCTGTTCCCCGCTCCTGCCCGTACACACAGGTCCCATGCTTTGCCAGCGTGACCCTCGCTGCAGACTGCCTGCCTTTCTTTTGGTCACTTGCCAACTCCAAGGCCAGTAATGGCAAACCTTATCAATGCTGCAAGCCAGACATCCCTTCACCAGGCAGCTCCTGGCAATGTCTGGGTGTGCCACCCCCACCTCGCGCCCACCATCGTCTCCCCGCTGCTGCCTGTGCAGTCTCCAGGCTTGTCCCCTTGCCAGTGAAAAGTGCCACAGGTCCATCACAGCACGCGTGCTGCACGTTCGCAGTCAGGGCCCTGACCCCACCGATACGGGTGGGAGACTGCATATACGATACATCGCCTCTGAAGTCACAACTGGAAGCTCGAGAGGAGCTGGCCCATGAGTCCGACGGACCGTGGTGTAGGAAGATCTCAGCTAAAACCAGCAATCATACCACTCGTGCTTTTCTGGGTACTGGGAACTTGGGTTAAACGAGGAGGCGCGGCAGCAGGGTGACGCACAACGGGGCTGCGTTTGCGGAGAGGTCCTTCGGCCACAGCTCTGGCACGCCGGGCCGAGCCTGTCCCAGACCCTCCCCGGCCACGGCTCTGTCAGGCTCGGGTGCCGCAGGCGAGAACGAGCCCATGGAAGCCTCCAGCGCCTGCCCCTCCCGCCGGCGCAGCAACGCGCCAGCTCGGGCCGCGGCCAGGCCTGCAGGAGCCGGACCGGCTGCGCGCGCCGCCTCCCGGGGCGGCGGGGCCCGGCCCAGCCGGGGCCACCCGGGGCCACCCGGCCCTGGGCAGCTGCCAGCGGCGGCGGGGCCCGGCCCAGCCGAGTCCACCCGGCCCTGGGCAGCTGCCGGCGGCGGGGCCGGGCCCACCCGGGGCCACCCGGCCCTGGGCAGCTGCCGGCGGCGGCGGGGCCCGGCCCACCCGAGTCCACCCGGCCCTGGGCAGCCGGCGGCGGCGGGGCCGGGCCCACCCGGGGCCACCCGGCCCTGGGCAGCTGCCGGCGGCGGGGCCCGGCCGCGGGGCCTCCTCCCGCCGGGCTCCGCAGCCGCTGGATCGTCCTCCGCGGGCGGCGGGGCGACCCGCCCGGTGCCGCGCCGGCCTCGCGCCGCGCCCGGCCTCCCCGCCCGCTCCCTTCCCTTCCCTTCCCTTCCCTTCCCTTCCCTTCCCTTCCCTTCCCTTCCCTTCCCTTCCCTTCCCTTCCCTTCCCTTCCCTTCCCTTCCCCGCGGCCGTGCTGCCCTCGGGCGGCCGCCGGCGGGAGCGCGGCCCGCCCGCCCTCCGGAGGCGGCTCCGCCGGAGCGGAGCCGGGACCGCTCCCGCGGCGGGACGCGGCTGCAGACGCCGGCCGGGTGACAGCGGCAGCGCCCCGGGAAGCCGGGGCCGCCCCAGCGCCAGGCCGGCGCTGCCGGCTCCCCGGAACGCCGTCCGCCTGCGGCAGAACGCGCCTGGAGGGGAGAGCGCTCCTGCTACGGCTTGGCTGCTCCGCCTGGAGCTCACAGCGGAGCAGCAAATTCCCCTCAGCAAATAAAGGAAATGGATAGCTGGGGTATTGCTCTGAGCTGCTGGCAAACCAAAAGGTGAAGCTCCGGGTACGGATCCACGCGACCAGAAAGCAATCCCGGACCTGTGTGGGTTTTGAAAAACGTTCTGGTGAGTCTATGCAGATGGATCTAGGCCTCGCGGTCTGTATAAAACAGATGTAAAACAAGCTCTGCCAGCAGGAGTCCAACAAGTAGTGAGTGGAGCAACGGATAACAAAAAAAAGGTTTCCATGGTAGCAGCAAAGAAGAAGGATTTGCACCAGAAAGGCTGAAGGTTTGCTGTAAGGGTTTTTTTGTTGCTGTTGTTGATTTTTGGGACCTTCTACACAGGCAAGAAAGCGTCAGACTGACTGTCCAGACAACAGGTACGGCAGAAGCAGTGTCTGTAGCCCAACGTAGCCAAATGCCCCTGAAATACTGTGCTTCTTGCAAATGAAGCCTAACTGGGTCCAGTTGCTAACAGACCATCACTGCATTATTGTTCCATGTTAAGCAGTCAGTTAGAGAACACTAATAGTGACCCCCACAGCGCTGACACTTCAGCTGGTGTTACACTCCAGAGAAGCAGGAGACTGGCATTCAAGCCCAGTTTTCCACCAAGACCAAGAGAAGGTAAGCTCCGGCTGGTGGTGAGTGCTAGATGATCAGTGATCACCTTGTCTCTTGGAGAGGCCTCTGGATTTGGCAGCTGCTGGAGGTGAGGCCCCAGGGCATCTCCTGCCCTAGACAGTCCCAGATTTCCCTGTCAGCTACAGACCAGGCAAATGTCTAAGGAGCAGTGGGATGCCTTCAGCTGCCCACTGTGCCTGAGCCTGCACCGCCACCTTGCTGGCCACGATGGACTTGTCTGGAGAGAGAGCAACTAAACAGAGGGCAGAAACTCCTGAAGGAGGCTTTTCATCAGTGCCCACTGGCCACTCCTGCATGCTAGCAACCTCAAGTTTCTTTCCATCTGCAGAGTGAACACCCGTGTTTTCACACCAAGTCCCGTATTGCTGAGTATGTGAACTCTTAGAGCCACTGAACACCAACTCATCACCTGCTCCTGTAACAGCATGGTCCTGGAGCTGCCACAGGATCATTCAGCTGAAGGTTAAGCCACCTCATCTGCTTACTATTGCCTATTTCTGCCTCATCCACCAGCAGACTCGCCGTCCAGTGGTGTCAGATGTACGCTTACTGGGGGAGGTATTATAGTACTGAAAATCAGCGCTAGTCAACGGGAACAGAGAGATCTTTTCCTGAGCAGTTATTATACACCTCTGAAAGGTAACAGATACAACAGTGCTCCAAGGCTGGGCTTACAACAACACAACAGACCATTTTTTTTTGATTCAAAACAACCTGCCTCTCCATGACTGGCTCCAAATCAGCCTCTTTCCTCCAGCATTTCTTCAAGTCAGAAAAGTCTGTGCTGCTGACATTTTTAACCTGTGGTGCATGCGACTGATTTTGGATAGTCTGTGGGATGGAGGTGAATGCTGAACTCATTAAGGCAATGCAGGTCAGGAATTATTTTACTGAGAACATCAGAGCCAGATTTAAGGATCAGCTCCAGTTTGCAAACTCCATTGCTCTAAGGTGGCTAGGTAGCACCATGAAGCCATCAGGTGGAAAATACTTAGCTTTTCAATGAAACAAAACATTTCTGTTCAGGATGCTTCCTAAGTGAAGAAAGGCCCCTGTCAGGGTAATGAAGTGCTTAATTAAAAGTACACTCAGACATGCAAATGGTCTTGGATACTCTGACTTCTAAGAGGAGTATTTTAAACACCTTGTCAAACCTTTAACAAAACAGTTCTTGGGAGCCCTTGTTAACAAAGCAATGAAAGACAAAGCAGTAAACATCAACGAGTAAAAGCCCTAGACTTACCTCAGGGTAAGACCATTCTGGTGAATAATCTGTCACCATGAACAAGCGCCCACTCTGCTGTAGCAATCCCAAAGTGCCTTGTGCCGCAGCTGCTGAGACCACCTCAGCCACATGCATATACGCCATCGTGCTGGCTCCGTTCTCTGTGCTGCTGAGCTGCATGTTGGCTTGCTGAGGACTGCAGCAGGGAATGCACATTTCAGCCTGGTTGTAGCTTGCTCTGTTACTGTCTTCAGGCTGAGACAGTCCACCACTGTCACCTGACACCAGCTGGTGTCCATAGAGAGCATTGCTCCCACCTTCTACCGATATGAAATCATTAATTAGATCAGAAAACTGGTTGCTGAAGGAGATGTCAAAGTGGTCCAAGTTAAGCTCCATGTTGGAGGAGTTATTTAAGCTGGGATGGGCCACAGGATAGAGTCCTTGTACCATGTTTCCTTGGAGAATAGGGAGATTGTTCCCATTCCTGATACCCCCGTTGGCCTCAGGCTGCAAGTAATGTTCTGTGCTGCAGGCTTGAAGATCCCCTGATTTAAGTAGATTTTCGTTCCCTTCTGCCTGCTGGGAGGTCTCCATGGGAACTTCAGCTTCTGCAGTCATAGCCTGGAAGTTTGCTTGGAACTGCATGAGCTGGAGAGAAGAGGTGGACTCTATTCTGGTTTCCACTGTGCCGTTACAGTTGGAAGTGGTTTGGGACGAGGACTCTGTTTTCACACTGGGGATTCCTAACGTGTTCACAAATGAGCTACTTGTGTCATTCAAATTGTTGTGAGTGCTTTGCTCAAGGGGAAGAGGTTTGCTGGCATCCTGCAGAAAGAAGCTGGGGGAAGGAGTCTGATGAACATGAGGGCTCTGGACGGTCTGATTGAAGCTGGAAGAATAGTCCTTGTTGGAGTCAATGGCGCTGAAGTCCATCTGCTCCAGGGTAGTACTTGGGCTCAGACCTCCTCCAGATGGAAGCAAACCTGAACCAGTAGTGAGGGTGAGAGTGTTAGATGCAGAAGTGGAGGAAAATGCTTCTTTGGACATCTGTTGTTCGAAAGATGTGTCCTCAGTTTTAATTTCTTTTGTGAGGGTTGTATTGAAGTTGAAGCTACGTTCCGTTGTGGGTGACTGCCTTATGTTGGTACTGATGCTGTCACTTTTCATACCTCCTCCACCATAAGTCTGCCCTTGCTTGGGATTGTTAAGAAAACAGTCTGGGTCAAAATTCATGGTGGTTTCTGGAATTTTTCTATTTCCATCTAAAGTTGTGGAGAGCACAAGTTCCTCGGAGACAGTGCTGGGTAGCATCGACAAACTCTCTGAACTGCCGGTTGTTGGAAAAGCAAATTTGTGTCCATCTGAACTGACAGCAAGTACCAGTCCTTGTGCAGCTGCATCTGAGGACAGAAGGTGTTGATTTGGGCCGGAGGTGGGTGACATGGTATAAACAGCTTCACTGGTGACTTCTGACATAAACACGGTGGCACTTTGTGACAAGCTTCCCATAACTGATGCTACAGCCATACTGGACACACCAGTGACGGCTGGGCTATCCGCCATATCTGGGTCGCTATTTAATCCACTGCTGATGGACACAGGAGAATTCTGGGTCGTGTCAGGGACCTCCACCTGGTTGGTGGAAGAAACCTCAGTGCTGTTTTGATGGAGCAGCACCGGTTTCGCCACTTTGCCATTCCTCTTCTCTCGGCTGGAGGCCTTGCCATGACTGTGCTCGTTCTTGCCTTCAGAGACATCGTTATTTTGCACCTCTGAATGAGCGCTGTACCCACCTGTCCTTGGTTCGACCTTTGGTGATATGATGCGATGTTTGGCACTGTTACACTTGTGATGCACACTGCTTCCTGCCCCTGTGCCAGAAAACAACAACATTCACCAGTCAGTAAATACAAAATTAAGACAATGCTAGTTGCGTATCTGATGCCGGTAGCAAAGGAGGGCTGTGTTTATGCACACATGCGTGTCAGAAAGAGAGTGAGCACACATAAGAGAGAGCAAGAGAGACCTTGGAAACAGAATTACTTTCTTGCCAGTGCCAGATTTACAGCTCCCTTTCCATCTGATGCATAGATCCATTGTGGGCAATGACAGCAACCTCAAAACAGGCGCATGTGCACCCTTCCCTTCACCCCACTTAGCACCTACCCACTTCCTCCCTGCCCCATCAGACAACACATTAGGAGGGGAGGAATCGGCATCTATGGCAAGTTATTTAAACATGCCCAATCTCAGTGCAAAGTCTGCAAGGCGAGGGCTGTTGCTGTCAGCTGTGGCAGAGGTTTTCTGCCTCACAGGCCCTGCTTCATCTGCACCGCGGACAAGACCTCAGCCCCCTGCAACACAGACGCTTGGCTCTTCACACTGGCTACTGTCAGGTGGTTTGACAACTGCTCTCGTGGGTTGGATGCTGACTGGTAATCCGGAGGTGACACATGCCATATCACACTCCTGTCCCTGGCATCACCCTGCCGCCTAGACTGCAACCCTCATCTTCTTCTCATCATTGTGTCTATCACAGCTGCCAATCAAATTATTAAAGAAGTAGTACATTAGCCCGCACAAAGAAAGCTTTCCCTCCCATAAGGATGGTGATGGGTTTCTCTTGTTCTAAGCCATTTGTATGCTGACAGATAAACATTTTGTACTTTGAGAGGTCGCACGCAGAGTGCTCGATTAGTATTGCAGCGGCTGAAGAACGCTCAAGCAAAGGTCACCAGAAGACAACCCTCCACAGAGTTCAGCCGGCTGGTGCCTTTACTGGCCTGACAGATGATGAACATCACACGAGTTCCTGGGAGCTTGGAAATCAGGTAGGATGAAGTAAACAATTCTGTCTGCAAAGGCATCTTAGCCACAAACTCTGGTGCAGGGACTGCTTTTGTTGTTTAAGGAAGAACAGCCCCTGAATTTTTGATGTTTCTTCCCTTAACTGATTAATTTTCCCTAGGATGAGGTGAGACCATGAATTATGGTACCATATAATGACTGAGGGGGGAAAGAAACCTCCTCCTTATAGCTAATGGCTACAATTACAAATGCCATCTTCTGGGTAACATAAGGCGTCTGTGTAGCTGCTGCAGTTTGCTAAATCTTTTGTTCCTTGCCCTTGAAGGGCAACTTCTCTATTATGTGCTCAGGATTTGAATCAGGTCACTTAAAGTAGTTCAGGACAGTGCTTTTGAGACTAAATGCAATATTAAATCTCTCTATTCTCCTAGGTATAGAGATGAACAGGAACAAGGGAGAGGCTTTCACGCTGCCGTCTTTGCAGATGACAGTAAGGAATTGGGAATGTATGTGTCAATGTGCAAGCCGTTACAAAACAAAGCCATACTGTAATGTTAAAAAGCATGCAGCAGACTTAGCACAAGACAAAACATCAAAGGGAAGAATAAAAGGATTCATGTTCAGATCTGCAAGCCTGGATCAAATGCTGAGCCTTAAGGGTTGAATTTTAATCCAACCCAGGTATTTCAGAGGTCATCGTTCTTACTTAAATCTTGGTTGTATAAGGCAACTGCCCAAAAAAAGAAGCAAAAATAAACCCTTTGAAGCACTGGCAGCTTTCCTTTATAAATTTTGCTAAAGACTAGTTAATGTGTCATACATTTTACTTGACCAAAGTACTAGGAAGGGGTGGCTATAAAGCAGATGAGTTGGAAAAGTGAATCACTCAGCTTCCCACTCTCCCTCTAAAATGCTAATACTAAGGATGCTGTTTCTTGCTGTCGTAGTCTCACTCAAAACAAAGCCATCTTCTTTAACAGGAAAGAAATCTCCTGTATTTTCATGATACCCAAAGAAAACCTGTCTTATCCCAGTGATACTTCGTAACTAACCACCTGAGCCTATTTTCTTCAGCAAAGTGGGCTGCAGGGCAAGGAGCTCAGAGGGTGAGGTTGGAAGAACATCAAATTTTGAGGCTTCGGTAACCTTGAGCACGTAGAAGAGAATATGCCTTTTTGAGCAGGTCACATACAGAGAGCATTTATTAGAACTTTCACATTACAAGTGTTGACATTTTTTCCAGAAGTTCCAGCTGCATCTTTTTATGCTCAAGACTTCTTCTGTCACCTCTGAGTTCACTGTGTCTCAACGCTTCACGATACAGCATTTTCAGCACTTCAGTACTACAAACCTTACTCCAAGTCTGGATTAAGCTGCAATCAATGTTGTGCCCTCCCAAGGTACTCACCCAAGGTACCAGTGCAGAGACAGTTGTGTGTCCGAGGCTGCGGTTTGGTCTGGTGACTGTCGAGGATTTGCTGCACGAGCTGCTCCACCGAGAACCCTGAACTGCTGTTTCCATTGCTGCATGTCCACTTAATGCCATGAACTGTGAAGAGAACAGTAAAACTTCCCATCAGAAGCTTCAAAAACACACCAGAAACCGTCAAAAGCCACTCCAAAAGAGCAGTAGAAACCCATTCCTGCTGCTTTTTGTCAGAACTGAAGGAGACCTATAAAAAGCAACAGGAATGGTTACTGTTTTACTCTTCTCTGCTCCCTGATATCCATGGGCTTCTAAACGCAATTCCTGGATTAGGTACGTACAGAAGGAAAAAAAACCCAAACCTCAGCAGAATATCTTTCTCTATTTCAGTTTGCTGTTAACGCTGGCTCTCTAACTAAGCTGAAAAATTGTAAGGACTATCTGAACAGTGCATGTAACCTTCATTAAAAACCTGAAAGCATCAGAATACTTGTGTTTCATTGAAGTAAAACAGCACAATTCCAAGGAGCATTTTGGAATCTTTTTCTGTCTAATATGAAAACAGAATTAGTTAGTTTTATAATAAAATCAGCAGCCAAAAATATGCCAGTGTAATAGCAAATACAAACCTTTGGCCAGGTCTTCATTGCGAGATCCTGGTTGGCAGCAGTGAAGACTGACTCATTTTTTGCGAGTCACTAACAGACACTGTGTGAGTTCCTCCTCAGACTTGGACAACTTTTTAGTAATTTGGGAAAATGGACAGGAGGGTGACGTTGCAGAATATGCTGCAAACTGAAGGTCTCTTTTCTTGGGGACTCTTGTGGCCTGTTAGCTATTTAAATAAGAATGCTAAGCTGCATGCACATGGATTATTTGAATAAAGGCTCCCTCTCAGAATTTTTTAGATGGAGAATTTCACATAACTGATATTCTCAACCTGAGTTACAACAGAAGTAGCATTTGATAAAATATTTTCTCCATAATAACTGACTCAAAGCATCTTCTGTCTCCTTTAATGCCTCTCTAAGCAATTTATATGTGCATATTATTTATTTATCATTTGTGTGCACTAGAGCTCACTTGCAGATTTTGGAAAGTACTTGCTGGTGGCAACATAATTTCCAGGATGTCCCTGTGCCTGGCAGCTCAGGCCTGAAGAGCTGCTTCTTTTCAGGAGTGTCTTTGTTGTACTCCAGCAAAGCATGTTCCTTGCACGGTGTATTCTAAAATCCCTCACCATATATACCAAATCGAAGTTAAAAGTCCTACGGACTTCAGCTTTGTAGGATTAAGCTCCAAGCACACAGATCCCTGTGTGGTGAAGGTCTTTGATGTGCGGTCGTGACATGCTGGCAACAACAGCGCATCAGGCTGATAATCGCTGTGCAGCCAGAAGTATCTGCAGGCTCTGGAGCAACGAGCTGTAAGCTGCTTCATGCAAGAAGATCAGAAACAAATGAGGGCACATTTATGACAGCTAATGACTGTTGTCAAAGAGGCAGAATATCGTGTGAATCTGCTGCTTTCCGTTTTGATGCTGCGTATTTAGTATGTCATAAGCAGCCGGTGGAACAGAGTTCCTGGATCTGCTCTGTGAAGTGGTTTTATTACTTTTTTTTATCACCTGTTGCTGTGTTGCCTCATCACCCACTGACGTTACTTTGCCTAACAGTGTCTCATCTTGGTCTAGTTTTATGTTACAGAATTCGTATTTTTATTGGCCAGGCTGGATAACTTGCAGAAATATTGTAAATAAGATTTACAAGTATTCTTCCTTATATCACTGTTTAAAGTGCTGCAGTTAGTTTAGTGATGAGTCCCTCTACACTTGCTTGACAACCACATTTATTGTTATCGTACCAAACAGATTTTGCTTTCTAGTATGTTCACAATTTTGAATTTCCTCTTAACACTCAGTACCTGTTATTATGTCTAAGTTTAAGTCTATATGCACTTACCGCTTCAGTACCTCCACTCACATTCATTTTATTATTCTAGGTGCATTATTCTGTCACATGCGATGTCGTGCCTCGTAAGTGATGTTCAAATAGCAGTTTTGCAAAAAATACATTGACAGTGAAATTAAAATGCAGTAATGTATTTGGCATTGTTTCGGCTATACTATATAAAGTTACCAAACTGTAATTATTAGTCAGAAACCTTGCATTAAGTTATTTCTGGTTACTTCAGAAATGCTTTGCTAAAGAAGTGAGCTCACGTATGTGTTGCCAGGTATAGACAGCCCATTTTACAGCAGGATGTCAGAGTTTGCTCCCTGCTGCTGCTAAATCCCGTGATGAGCAGTGTATTACAGGGGGCAAGTCTGGTAAGTGAATCCTGTCTCATGGTTTGTGTATTCATGATGATGGTTCTTAAGTCTGAATCCAGCTCTGAGCTGGAAGCTAAGAAATAACGGACAACTTTATAGCTGGATACTTATAGGACCATGCCTATTATTTTCAGGTCCTTCCAGCATAACAAAGTCCCACCATGGATCTATTGCTGCTGAGGGAAGGTCCTTCTCTAGCCTTGCTCCAGCTGATCCTAAAGGGCACCAGCTCCAGCTTCTGCCCACGTGGTGCGACTTTTTTTAGTGCTTATGCTCCCCATATGTTATGAAGGTTATAAAATAAAAAGCCAGTGCAGGGTGACAGATTGAAAAAAAAAAAAAAAAAAAAAAAAAAGCATGTCTGGATGCTTAATGCACATTATCCACTATCTTGGCACATCCAATATGCAGATTTTCTCCCTCCCCCTTTTCAAGAAAAACTCCTGTGAGCTGGTGAGTTGTTAGTACTGAATACCAAATACTATCAAGATGGCTTTTAACATGTCACGCTTGCCTTCCTGGCATATAATGAATCAGCAGGAAAGGAGATTTCTATAGGGAAGAAAGTGCATTATGAAAGGAAGGTTAATAAAAAGCATACACACACACACACACACACACACACACACTCTTCCTGTTTCTTAGTGGTTCAAAAAGTGAAACCACTGTAAAACTACATTTGATTAAATATAGTTATAACGTAGGAACACACAAAAAAAAAAAAAAGGAAAAAAGATTGAAGCTTAACAGAAATTCTGGAAAGTATTTTAATCTGGATTTCTGTTCAGACTCCTCCTGCATTTCCTTATAACTTGAGATAAAAGCTGTGAACTGCTCCAACAGTTTCCTTTCCAGTGATACCAGGAATGGGTATAAAAGCTGCTGCATTACAGCAGCGACACATTCCTTGCCACGCACCCTCTTGCGCGGCGTACCTGTAGCATTGAGGCAGCGGAGCCAGGGAGAATTCCTGGTATTTCACTGGTGCTTGAAGAGGGGAAGTGAAGCTGGAGGAAGGTCCACAATTCAGAGTAGTAATGCTGCTCCTAGCAGAAATGCCTCCAACCTCTTTCTGTGAGCATAGGCTCACACCTTTCCTCTCTTTCTTCCCTTTTGAAGAAAAGACACTAAAAATGACCTTCCGATATGCCCATTCATTAGCCCTGTCAGGACTTTGTCTGACCATCATGAGTAAAGGAGTGAAAAATGATCTAGATTACCAGCAAAAAGACAGGTCAGAAGCCAAAGGAAACTCACACACAGAAAAATACGATTGTCCAGGGTTCTTACAACACCCTGGCTATTTCTGCCTTCTCCCGCTGCTGGTGGTACTCAGTCCTCCACAATTACCAGGTCCGCAGTCCGCCAGTCTTGCAGATATCTTCTTCCTCCCCATCACCTCAAGCCTGCTTTGCTCTCTCACCTTCACTCTAGAACGAACACCGTCAATGGCTAAAACCCTGACTATTTCCCTCTCTGTGGTTTCCTCCACCCTAAGCAAAACTTGTCCCTAAAATACTTTCCCACGTTTAAATCTGATCATTTCACCCTTTCTGAATGCTTAGATGTTCCTCTTTGCTACTTTATCCATTTTACGCTTCCAATTTCTATTCCAAAGCTCCCTACACTACATACTGAAGCTGTACACTATGCTGTACGCTACAGAATGAAGCCATTCTCTACACGCTTCGTGCTGCTCCTTTGCCCCATTTTGGCAGGTAAGGGCCCGTCTTTTGTCTTTGAGTAACAATGATGACACCTCCCAGGTATAACAGATAAGTTGGATAGACTGACAGAGCTGGAACATTTGGAATAATCAAGGTCAGGTTTCTGTTTACCTCTCCCTCTTGATGTATCTCAGACAGCTCACTGCAAACCCTTGCGTCAGAGTCCTGCCCTCAGCCGCTCCCAACCGATGCAAAACGCTTTTAAAATCCTACAAGCACCGACTGTAGCATGAGCGGGTCCTTTGTCCTACCGCCCTGCTGATGACAGTCCGCCTTGCTTCCTACATCCCGCTCCACCAACTGTTGACACCGGGAGGCTGTTTCCATGGCAATGGTCAATTGGAAATGGCAGCCTCGTCCCTTCAGTCTTAGCTGCGTTGGTGTTGACAGAAGTAAAGGCCTTGCTCTGATTTCTCAGTTTGGCTGGAGGAGACTTTCATTAGATTTATCCTCTTGTATCCAGACACCCACGCACAGTTCAGCTTTGATTTTCCAGCCCTCCACTTCCACTTCTTATTGGTTACGAAGGAAAGATTTCCTGAGCCTCGCTGCTGGGGACGCAGGTGGGGAAGATCACCTTGCACATTTGCTGTTTTTTCATGATGCTTCCTGAATGTTAATGTCTTTGTAAGGACGCGTACAAACGTTTCGCCCTTAGCCATTCGTTAAAGGGAAGGCTTTCTTCCAAGATGAGACCTTTCGCTGAAGGTTTGCTTGGATGAAACTGGATGCTTAATAGCAAGTGGGAAGCGCGTGTGGTTCAGTTACCCTCAGAGAAGCAACTGAAGAGGATCTCTTTGAGGGAGGACCATTGGGCCACGACTCTTCTGAAGCTGCTCAGAGGGAGACTTCTGCAACTTTTCTTTACCGCTAAAGCAATTTTGACTTACAGCCACCTGACGTTCAAGGCTGCTCACACATGAAAGAACAGTGCCAATGCTAACTCCCTCAGACCGTTCTCCTACGCCACTTATGCAGTACTCGCCTACAATAAAAGGCAGACCGCGCTAGGCGTTCTTGCCTTTGGCAGCGTTCACCGGCACAAAGCCCCCGGGGCTGGGCTGCTCTCTTCCGCCAGACTCAAGTTTCTGATCCGGCAGCCTAAGTTCTGGAATGGCGCGTGGCGCAATTCAAGCGCAAAGGTGCTCGTCCCCAGCCGCCTTCCCGTTTAGCCGGTACCGGAAACTCAGCAGAGACAGCGGCAGCCAGCGGCTCCGCGCCTCGGCGGCCCGGAGGAGCGGGCGCTGCCGGCCGCGCTCCCGCCGCGCCGTCCCGCCGCGGCCGCGCCGCCAGGTGGCGCCAGCGGATAAGGAACGGGCGGCCCGGGAGGGCAGGCCCGCGGCGCCCCGGCCAGGCCCCGCCCGCCGGCAGACCGTTCTCGTTCTGGTGTTTTTTTAACTTTTTTTTAGCAAAAATCTTGCTGGGTGACCTGGGGGAAGGAATTCGTCATGAGCGCGGCAGGCGAGGAGGCCCGGCTCTGCCGGGGGGCTTCCAGTGGCGCGACCCCGGGCGGGTCTCCGCGGCCTCCCCGCAGGCCTCGCCTCAGGCCTCCCCGCAGGCCTCGCCTCAGGCCTCCCCGCAGGCCTCCCCGCAGGCCTCCCCGCAGGCCTCGCCGCGCGGCCGGAAGCCGTCCTACCCCGCGCACCGCCGCTGCAATTATTACTGCTTTTTATCATCTCGGGGGGAACTGCCAGGGAGAGAGGACTGCCACCGGAGTAGGTGCTCTGGTATCGAGTCCGACAGTTAGGACAGCTGAAGGCTATGCGGGGAGATAAAATACTAAGGAAGAACAGAAAATAAAGGCTGGCGTGCCCATGGCGTCCTCCGAGAGGTTCTGTAATCGCTGCATCTGGTTTAATATCCAGCTTTTAGGGGGACAGGAAACTATTTGGTTTAGCCTTCCTCAAGTTAATTTCCATTAGTGCCAACAGTCCGGTTCACACTGGATCGCTGTCAATGCTCAGTATCAGCTACCGGGGTTATTTCGCTGTGGTATCTCCAGATGCAGTTGAAAGGCTGCCCAAAGCAGCAGGTGGAAGAGGGTTGCTAATCCTGTTCTTTTGGCAAAGCGGAACTTTCTACAGTAGGTAACACTTGCCCGCGAGGGAGACCACGTTTCCTAAGGAGTGGCCCATAGTGGCACGGGAATGAGCTCACCAGGGGACATAAAGGTCACTACTGATCTAAGAGGGAGAGGAAAGGCGCAATTCTTGCATGTGACCCATGTTTGGAGTGCCGCACTTACAGTAATGAAAGGGTTAGGAGATGCATTTTGGAGAGAAGATGGGAAATGGAGCAGGTGGCTGATACTGGCTGTGCAGCTGATGGGAATGGGAGGTACGCAAAGTCTGTGAGACCGGCAGAATGTAAGAACTTCTTGAGCACCTATTATTGTATTCTCTTTTTAATAAAAAAACACAGCCAATTATAGTAACATATAAGTACTATTCCAGCAAAACTGGACATCTGCATTATGAAAACTAAACTCTCTTAAAAAATCTAAGTTACTTTTTACATGGAGGTCAGTTGGAACTAAGCTGGCAAGCTTCAGTTGCCATTGAGGGTCACTCTGCAGCTCTGACAAACCAGCTGGGGAATGGTAAAAATCATCCCACGTAGCGTTTTTGTACAACTGATCTTTTAAGATTAAATAAAAACCCTTAAACACAATTACCAAAAAAGAATATAAATTCAAGTCAAGATAAAAATATCCAACAACTCAATTCCTCATACCATATTAATGCCAATTACTGCTATTTAAACTTCATTCTGGGCTACAAGTGTTTAATGCCCTCTCCAGTTGCAACAACACAGGGATGCCATTTCAGGTCACCTCCAAGAGCCCCAGATCACTTCATTTACATAGGCAGAACAGAGAGAATTGGTGACTCCAGTGACAGGCAAGAGCTGCCTATGCCCAAAGGTATTAGGTCTGACGGATGCCATGTGAAACCTCCAGTTTCCCCAGCTGTGGCTGCGAGCGGGCGGCACGAGCAGGAGCTATCAGTTTCCAAGCAGCAGAGGAATGAAAAACGCTTTTTGCCGAAAGAAAGATAGCTCTTAATTATAGTGGACCTGAAACAAGGATTGCAACGTGGCACCAGCTGTGAGCTTGTAACTCATACTTTGCCAGCTGAGGGATGAGAAAGCCAAAAGGGAATGATTTGGAGAAACCCCCAACATGAGCTGGCCCATAATTTGCTGATCATATGGAGTTTATATACAGAATTCTGCTGTGCTGGATTCTGCCACTGCATTTTGCTTTTACCACCAGATGCCTCTAAGGACATCTGCTAATCTGTTCAGAGAAATCTCAAAGCAAGGCTATAACCGGGCACGAGAGGGGGAAAAAACTGAAAGCAATGCCAAATTGAGGCCCATTCGTTGTACCAGCCATCCTCAAATGACTTACAGGTGTTTCAGACAACATTCCCACAGAATTTTCATGTATTATCACTACTCGTTTTGCACAAATGTCCCAAAAGGTTGCATTTGTACAGAAGCAACACACATGACAACCCTTTTGATTCAGACAACCAGTTAGGATGCTGCCAACAGTCGGATTATCACAGGTCTGCCATCAGCAGCAGGATGTTGCAGTGGAGGCTTTACAGCCCTCCCTGCACTTCCTGAGCATGCTTACACCTCTAAGACAAGGTGCCCCATCTCCTGGAAGGAGAGAGGAATCATTCTACTGGAGGTCACAAATAGCATATCCAGCCCTTGCAGGTTGTCTGCTTCAGTCTCAAGGACTGCCAAACTGAGGTCTGACAAGTCAACAGCAATAGTCAGGACAGGAGAATCAGGAGGTCATGGATGTCCCAGCATGAAGGCTGGTGACAAGCATATCAGAACTAAACCAAAAATCCAGAGCCATGAAAACTGAAGTCAGGCTGATAATTAATTATTTATGGTCTCAACTCAGAGATGTGGAAAAACCCCCAAATTCTTGGAGCATCCGCAGTGAGTATTTACCTTTCTTGGATCTTCAGATGGGCTAATTTCAGTCTCTTAATTAGTTCAGAACATGTAAGAACAAGTTAATGGTGTTTCCATAAAGCTCGCAAGTGCTGTACGGCCACCCTGAAAAGGTATTTTTTTCATCCATAACCACCAGTGCAAGCACAGTCACAACATTAGGAAAAACCACCTCTGAAGCCAGTCAAGAAGGTCTGGGTTTGCTGAGGTCTTCTTCAAGACCAGGGCAGGAGGAGCCCCCTCTCAGCAGCCCAGACCTCAGCATGCTGCTCTGCTCACAGAGGTGACACAGTCTGGTACCAGGAGCCTGTGCCTGTCCTG
Source organism: Morus bassanus (assembly GCA_031468815.1). Classification (NCBI taxonomy): domain Eukaryota; kingdom Metazoa; phylum Chordata; class Aves; order Suliformes; family Sulidae; genus Morus; species Morus bassanus. The sequence continues at coordinate 9,830,702 of CM062587.1, read as the reverse complement.
GATGCCTGCCAAACACTTGCTGAAGCCTGAACTGACTTTGCAGTGGGAAAGGAAGAGGGAGCAGAGTGAATTATGGATGCAAGAAACGTGAGCAAACTCCCTGCTCATCCCAGTCAGGGTCTCTCTGCATTTCAGGAAAACCAGTTTGATGTATTTGTCTGGCTCGGACTCTCAGACCAACGCTGCTCTCCCTGCCAGCTATCTGCCACATCACTTTTAGTTCTCCAGGCACACATGGCCAAGGGAACATGCTCCCAGCCTTTGGCTGCCACACCACTGACTCTCTGCTTTCCTAGATTCTGATCTAAAAGCTTTAATACATGGCAGAGGTCAAGAGCCTGAATACCTGACTCTGGTCCAGGCTGAATAGGACTTGACCAAACAGCACTTGTTCTCAGCAAGTCAAGAACCGGATGCTGTCACTAGCCTCTGACCAGGAGAAGGCATTTTCCCCAGAGGTAGAACTACTGTCAGCTTCTCCTCCTAATTCTGAATGACATCAGCGGTCTGAAACAGGATGCAAAAACCTTCCTGCAGGTACAGCAGGAAGGCCTTGGACCACGCACACCCTGGCTGTACCATCACCAGCTTGTCTTAAACGTGCAACTTGTATGAAAAATGGCAACCAAGAAAACAAAAGAATCGACAAAAACCTCACACAGCTTCCAAGTCCAGAGGAATAAAACTAGATGAACTGTAACACGGAACAGGTAAAAGGGTGAGACTGTTACTTCACCAGTGACACCACATACAATGCTTTGATTAAGTCATTGACAAATCTGCTTCAGGGCAGAGAAATCTGGAAACATCAGGCAATCAAACTCTGAAGTCTGTGAAAGAATGTGATTAATGCAAAAATGCAATGAAACTAATGTGCTTGGCTCCGGAATTTCATGGCACACCCAATACTGGAACCAAATCTGATAGCTTCTTGGCGAGCAGTGCCCCTCTGTGTTCCCCAAACATGGTTATCTGTGTCCTCTTTGTTTTCTAGGTCTGATCAGAATCTAAAGCTTTTATTTTAGCTACATTTCTAAGGATGTGTTTCCCAGGATATGTACCCATAAACAGACATGTACATGCACATATACTCTGAATAATTGTGCAGAATTTCACTCTTCCCTCCTGAGACATAAAAGGGCCAAGTGTTATTAAATTTACAGTGAGTTTCTTGTAGTTTTCACAAAATTTTCTTGATGCACTGCAGATTTTTTTTAACAGGCTACCACTTCCTCTTCTGATTAATGTTAAGGTACTTGTTCAGTCTCAGCTACACCTTCAACATCTTGGATTTCTATCTGAGGTTATCAGTCCCAGAGGCCATATTCTGTTTAGCAAATGCATCATTTTCTCTCTTCTGCTGTCTTCTGCCCTCCAACTCTGCACGGAAAAGGAATACGTAGGCCTGCAGAGCTCGGGATGCAACAAAGGAGCAGTGCAAACTTAGATTACTAATGCTATGGTCAGTGTGAGTGAATATTTCACTGATGGCTGGACACATCAGAGTGCACTTCGTGGCTGTGACCTCTCACTATGGAAAGCCAGGCATGACACCAGCATCTGACTGGGGGCAGGGATGAGGAAGAAAAGCAGACCTGGTATTTGTTGACTCAGGTGCAACCACCTAGATTTGGTATTGTGGCTCCTGCAGTTAATTTTCTCTTGCTTGCAGACCCACGTTATGCCTAAACTTGCTTTCATTGCAAAAAGATGTTTGTCTGCACATTGGGACGTATTCTCCAGAAGACGACATATGATATAACTGCAATGTGAAAGAAAACATTGTCCAGGGCAGATGCAGAGAACTCCACAGAGCTGCCTGTTTGCAGAGCAAACTTCCTGATCACTCTACGCATCTAAGCAGCCTTCTCTTTAGACTACAAAGTTTACAACAGCAGTAAAAGATACCCACCCTGAAACACTCAGCTCCACGGAGCTGTGGATGTTGAGGGAAAGGCTGTGGATGTTGTCTACCTGGACTTTAATAAAGCCTTGACACTGTCTCCCACAGCATCCTCCTAGAGAAGCTGGCGGCTCATGGCTTAGACAGGCGTACTCTTCACTGGGTACAAAACGGGCTGGATGGCCGAGCTCAGAGAGTTGTGGTGAACGGAGCTAAATCCAGTTGGCAGCTGGTCACAAGCGGTGTTCCCCAGGGCTCAGTTTTGGGGTCAATTTGGTTTAATATTTTTTAGCAATGATCTGGATGAGGGGATCGAGTGTGCCCTCAGTAAGCTTGCAGATGACACCAAATTGGGCAGGAGTGTCGATCTGCTCGAGGGCAGGAAGGCTCTGCAGGGAGATCTGGACAGGCTGGATCCATGGGCCGAGGTCAGTTGTGTGAGGTTTAACAAGGCCAAGTGCCGGGTCCTGCCCTTGGGTCACAACAACACCAGGCAATGCTCCAGGCTTGGGGCAGAGTGGCTGGAAAGCCGCCCGGCGGAGAAGGCCCTGGGGGTGCTGGCTGACAGCGGCTGGACACGAGCCAGCAGTGTGGCCAGGTGGCCAAGGAGGCCAACGGCATCCTGGCTTGTATCAGCAATGGTGTGGCCAGCAGGAGCAGGGCAGGGAGGGTGCCCCTGTGCTCGGCACTGGTGAGGCCGCCCCTCGAATGCTGTGTTCAGTTTTGGGCCCCTCGGGGCAAGAAGGACACGGAGGTGCTGGAGCGTGTCCAGAGAAGGGCAACGGAGCTGGGGAAGGGTCTGGAGAACAAGTGTGATGGGGAGCGGCTGAGGGAGCTGGGGGGGTTTAGCCTGGAGAAGAGGAGGCTGAGGGGAGACCTTATCGCTCTCTGCAACTGCCTGAAAGGAGGTTGTGGTGAGGTGGGGGTTGGTCCCTTCTCCCAAGTCACAGTGATAGGACGAGAGGAAACGGCCTCAAGTCGCATTAGGGGAGGTTTAGATTGGATATGAGGAAAAATTTCTTCACTAAAAGGGTTGTCAAGCATTGGAACAGGCTGCCCAGAGAGGTGGTGGAGTCACCATCCCTGGGGGTGTTCAAAAAATGTGTAGACGTGGCACTTGGGGACATGGTTTAGGAGGCCTGGGGGTGCTGGGTTGGCGGTTGGACTTGATGATCCTAGAGGTCTTTTCCAACCTGAATGATTCTATGATCTATAAACAACAGCAACCCATTCCGATCTGACACTGAATCACACAAACAAGGAGAGTCTTGGGGGAAACCTACCTGTCAATACTGCAAAGGCTTTTCGCAACCGAGTAGGTGCCTACAAATGGCGCTTTGAAATGAAAGACCCTACGTACAAATTTTTCCCGAGTGTGTGGAGGGACGTTTTTTGGGATATGACCTTTTTGGGGATAGTCGGGACAGCTCTCGTACTATGCATCCCAGAAGCATTGAATACTGGCAAGAAAGAAAGTGCATGCAAATGTAAGTTGAGTTTGACGGTGACAAATGACGTCTTTGCAGGGAAGGTTGGTGGCACTGAGAGACACCGTACTCTGAATTAGCCCTTCGTAAAGGAAAAGAGCAAAACCGCCTCCAGATACTCACACATCGGTTTGAGCTGTCCAATGAGTTCCTCTTTTGTCCACTTTGCCCATTCCTTCTTGTCTGTGTTTATTGAGCACAAGATGGGGCCGCATGGTTTCCCGCAGTCCTCAATGGCAGGGACGTTCAGGTAGTGCACCAACACGATGTCTGGGTTCTGTGGGGAGAGCAGAGCAAAAGTTATGTCATTGGGCCTCTTCCCTCCGCTCAGGGCTCTCTGCATTTACATTCCTAATTAAAACTATGACAGAAAGCATCATAATCAGATCCCAGTATATACCAGATTTCCCTGAGATCAGAACTGTTCTTTAAAAGAGGTGCCAAAAGATGAGGCATGACAGAGTTTGCACGCAGCTTCCACCTGGCCCTGAGTGCCCTTTGCTTGCAACTGTCCTGCTCCCCTTGTGTGCTCAGGGTGAACTTTTTTCCAACCCATACAACACCGAATACTTGCAAGAGTCCAGCAAACACCAGTCGCAGCAAACACCAGGTAATTTGCTCTGGTTTAAGGGACCTACAGTCTGTTTGATCCAATGCCTTCAGTTCTGGTCCGCATCAGGCTATTTTGAATACATGGAAATTCACCTGAGAACATCAGTAATAGCCACGCTTTCCATACGGCAGCAGAAAGAGGGAGGGAAGAGCTAAGGAGGCTCACAAACAGTGTTACAGAGTGCCCCAAGGACAGGCTTTTTTCAGACGAGCCCAAAATTTCTTGTCTTTTGAAGATCTTGCAGCTTTGCGATGAAAACAGCGAGCTGCAGAAGCTCGGAACTGGAAGAGACCGTGTCCTTTGCAGAAGTGCTGCAGAACAACTGCAAGGCGCTTGCTCCCACAGGACTGTTTAACGCTCCCCTCTCTCCCCGTACACCTTCTTACAGGGGCTGAGAGAGGGGATGCAACACCGCTTTGACGCACTGCAGCGCCGTCCCACTGACACAGGCATTTCAAGTAGGGAGCCAAGCAGCCTGTTACCACCCTGCGAGTAAATGAATCATCTTAACAGCAGCAACAGAAACAACTCTGCTAGTTACCCAACAGCATCCCAGGGAGATTGTACAATAGATAATAACAAGACTGAGAAGCTGATTTCTTTCCCTTAAGTCAGTTACTCCTAAGATCGCAAACTTTAACGATTGCTTTGGAATTACTTATAAAAATAAATAGGATAATGGTGTAATTAAAACTCTAATGTTTCATTAATGCTGTTAGAGCCCTGTTCTGAGTGGGAGAGGGAACAGAAGCCATCATTCGTTTGCAAAGGTTGTGCTAATGGGAGCACTCACTCGTGGAACCCGCAGAGGGCTGGAGCAGTACGTGGACACCCGCACCAAGGAAGGACCAGTGGAAGGTAACTTCTGATGGGCAAAACACAGCACTGAGGCCAGGCACGGCGTGCCAGGCAGCTACACCCGGAGCCAGCTAGGGGCAGGAGCAGGGGCAGTGTTCACCACTGCCAGCTGCAGAAGTGACCGTGCGCTCCCTCGTGCACCGTGCATGTGGGGAGCATTCTGCACGTCCCTGAGATGAGGGGGCAGCTGGTCACATCTCCCAGCTCCTCGAGGCTCGCCAAGACGGTGCTGGCAGCTGAAAGGCCACCCTTTTACATGGTGACCATGTACAGATGTGCAAGCAGGAACTTGCATTTTTTCCCCCTCTATTGATGAAAACTGCTAGCAGGGGATTTTCAGCGAAGATTCTGCTAGATTGCAGTATCAAATTATTGCAGCCTCTGTTAAGAAGAGTTGTATTGCACAGGGAAGAGGCAAGGAAACCTAGTAAGGAACTGCTAACAACTTATTTCGGAGCAGTTTTGGAAAGTGCTAAAGCAAAGAAAACCGCTGGCTTTTCTATTCCTGAGATTCTCCTGGAGACAAACAATTGTACCTTTATGTTTAGTTTTTATGCGTTCAAAACCTTCCATTTCACAGGGCACACCTTCTGCCCCAGATGAGACAGCCAGAAGAGAACACGTTAAAACACTGTATCCTCTCTTTTCACACTGCAGCGCAAATCCTCAGGTCACCACTCAAAACAGAGCCTTGTTTTCCTTTCAGTGTTCCCATTTTACCCTTTAAGGCAATGGAGGTGACAGCCAGGGCTCCCGGGGAATTAAGGGGCAGCTGAGCTGCTTCCAACGTGAGCGGATGGTGCTGCTCAGGACTGGGGAGGTGATGAAGAGGAGGTCTGAAACATTACAGTCCTCATGCATAATGCAGAAAAGATTCAGATAATAAAAATGATTACCTGTACACCCAAATAGTCTCCATCAGCTAATTTAATGTAATTAGTGTTTAGATGATGAAGTAATAAAAAGTAATATGCTTCGGAGAGTTCACGTAAAGACACCTCTTGCTCTCAGAGAAGTTTCAAAGAGAGCAAGGACACACTGCTGCTGCGGCGTTGGGTGACTCGGCAGTTCTGCAGACGCTTCTTCCTTCGTTTCAGATAAACTGGATTTTTCACAGCCTGATAGTGCCTGTTTGTTACCAGGCAAGTCAGGACGACAGGGCTTCCTGGCTTCATTGCAGCAGAAGCAAGTGGACCCCAGCAGTGGGTTGGCACTGGAATTTACGCTTTTTATATATAAAAGCATCTAAAATAAACACAAACCCAACAGGTTTGTTCCTTATGTCTATATCTAAAAGTTGACCTCAGATTGGCAAGTCTGACAAATGCCAATCTACCTTGTAAACTGAAATGTTTTGACACAAATTAAGAGAACACGTATGTTTTGGAAAACTCTAAATCAGCAGAGAATCACTATTTCTTTGTGGAGACCTACCAGTAGAACAAGGGAGAAGTGAAAGACTAAAACAAAAATTACAAATATAACTTCCACATGGGAAATGTGCCAGGACACTGGACATGCCACGGCAGAAGCCCTTCCTCTGGGCGGCAGGGAGGTCCTAAAGGGAGCCCTGGACTGGGCTGCAGACGGCTCTGGAAACGTGCCTGTTGGAGAGCTGCCCGTAATTTCAATGCCCAGAGCCTCTGCAGAGCTGCTCCGCTTCCCATGCAGCCGAGTTAAAGTTGCTGCCATCTGTCCCTGTGACCTGGGCAAGTCTCCTTGGCACATTGCACCAGAGGCATCTAGTCCGCTTCCTCAGCAGAGTCTCCTTCGGGTGGTAGAGGAATTTGTTCCAGTATCCCTGGTGCTGGAGGGTAAGCAGGAGATGGTGCAAGAAGTGGTTAAAAAAAAAACCCACAAAAAGCTGTTAGTTTTGATAAAGAAAAATGCAGCTGCAACATCTGTCTGACTCTTGTTTGCAGCTTCATCAGCACTAAGTGGTCAATAAATCAGACTGGCATGGCGTTACGTTTCTTCCATGGCTTAACCATTAATCTAGTGCCAGTTCCCATGAAAAATGAAGGAGAAAAACTATGTGATAGTGAAAACGTATACATTATCCAGAAAGTAATAATAGCACGTAATGGCGTTGCAGACCTCCCTCCCAGCATGATTGCTGGAGCAGCGATGCAGCCTCCCCGTGCTACCCAGTACATGCTCTTTAAATTAACCAAGTAAATCAGCTATTGTTTGTTCCACCAGCCCACTCCACGTTTATATTTTTCACATTAGCAGAAACACAAAGCTGAAACAAGCTGGGCTGCTCCAGCTCCCCAGTTCTGGCAGGCAGGGAGGGCAGCCTGTGAAGGGCTGATTAATGCTCGGACGAGGGAATGGCAGGTACCACCAGCGCTCCAAGCCGGAGCGCCGTGAGGGAAACCCTTCTCTCATTTCAGCTTTCTGCTTGCCTGTTACTACCCAAAGTCAGTCCCCCACACAAGGGGAAGTCTCCCTTCTCAGGCAGAGAAGGATAGTCACAAAAAACATCTCCCTTCTTGCTGTCCCCATCCCAAAGCATGTTTTTTTGGTTCTGGTGTTTTTTTTTGGTGGTTTGTTGTTGGTTGTTGTTGTTGGGTTTTTTTTTTGTTTTGTTTTGGTTTGGTTTTTTTTTTTTTTTAAAGCAAAAATCAAAAGCCATTTCTGGCCAGCTTTCAGCGGCTCTTCAGCTGCTCAGCAATGGCAATCAGCTCAAGGCTAAATCTTACTGGCGCAGGCTTCCAAACCACCGATGACCACAGCTGAAGAGATTTTATTTGGAAAAATACCTCTGAGCTGAAAGTTTTGCATTTGTACTCCCTGCTGGAAGGATGAAAGGAAATAAATCATCCTCAGGGACGATGAGCATCAGTGAATTTAATCCCAGCCACCCTGCAAGGAAATTACCCCCAAATACAGCCCTGGGCCCCTGGAGCAACAGCCATTAGCTCTGCTCCGCTGTGCAGCCAGTCGCCCTCACTTTCGCTGAATACCTCTGTTATTTCAGTTACATTGAACGTGCAAAATACTATGTGTTACTAAAAACGTGGCAGGTAAAACCAGCCTTTTTCCAGCCCTGATGGCTAAACCATGAAGCAAAAAGGCAGAAGGAGCAGAGGAGCGTGGCAGGGTGATGCAGAGGCAGCTCCTGTGCCCCCCTCCCTCCCCTTTCACCCCTGAAATTATAAAACATCTTTTTTCTTTTCTGGTGGTTATTCATCCATGAGATTTACTTTGTATTCCTCAAACCATCCAAAAGGTTGAAAAGGAATCTCAGCTTTCTGGGAACATAATTCACATCCATCGCTGTGGGGTGACTGGATTAATACCTAAACAGATTATCACCCAGAAAAAGATAATACAAAACAGTTTCTGCGGTTTTGAGAGGCTGCCGTTACGTGATGCTTCAGTACCCACAGGTAACTTGGAGACAGATACTGGGAGCATCCATGTATCATCTATATATTATCTAAAAACTAACCAAGGAATGAAACTATTCTCAGACATATGGAGGTGCAGAGGACAGATTCTCCTGCTATTTATAGCAGTTTCTATCTGGAGGGTTTCCTCTGGATGTTTAATGGTTTGAGAGTGGAGCCTGGGATACCTGAAGTACGAGGCACAGATACACAACACAGACACAGAAATAGTGGGTTTTTTCCTTTCCGGAGACTAAATGCTAGCTTTGGATGAGATTACTGGTTTGAATCCCACCAACTTCTTTATCCTTGAACTAATTTCTAATTGAGGTCACACCTCGGAAGTCAACCTGGCGGCTGATACATTAGAATATATTAATCTTTCACAGCAACAGCAAAAACCAAAGTATCTAACGTTGACTTTAAACACACAACCCAGTGCCTTAAGTTATCTTGAGGTGGACATGTTTAATTAGGGAGAACGAGACAATTAACAAACACAGAGCACAGCCCTGGCACCCGAGAGTTGCAGCACCAGAGCACTTGGAAGATAGGGGGACGCCAGAGCCAGACGCAAAAGCAGAACTCGTGCTGCAGAGCAGGACCCCTTTTGCTGGGAAATCCATTTTAGCCTCTACAGATCTCTGAATGAATCTTATATCCTATGTCTCCAGCTGCATGAAAGAGCTGGTGGAACTTATTCCCCTTCAGAAGCTTCCTCAGGAGGAGAGGACACCTGGTGTCCTAGGCAGAGACAGACGTCAGCGCATACATGGTTTGAAACCTGGTTAAGTCAGCATCCTGAGATGCACCAGCTCAGGAGCAGTTGCCAAATGTCATCGTCCTTGCCTGGGCACAGGAGCAGCGGGTCCCCTCTGGGGTAGTGGCCGGTGGCCATCCCCTCCCTCTTGACCATTGCCACATCCTGGCCACATCTGCAGTCACAGGATTTACACCCTATGGATACCCCAGCTGTCTCCAAAGGTCAATCAGTCCACGACTCCACAACAGAGTAATTTTCCCAGTTGTTTCAGCCCACAGCTTTTTGAGACGAGAGACGGGCGAGAGGCTGATACAGCTCCACATACTGCAAACAAGGGAATGACGAATCATGAAGGGCTTACAAAGCTAAAAAATTATTTTGACCCTCATGTAATTATAGCAGTGAGATTTCCTGCAATTGTTTTAAAGGGAATCAAGATTTAATAGGGCTCTATGCTTTATAATGTACTCCCCAGTTCCTCTTCAATACCTTGGTAAGGGAAGATAAAGTATAATCAAGAAAGTAATTGTACTCTGTTCTACATTTCATAGAAACATTGAATGGTTTGGGTTGGAAGGGACCTTAAAGATCATCTAGTTCCAATCCCCCTACCCTGTCTCAAATGAATGACTAGGGGGTACAGAGCCACTGCAGGACAGGGTTTGGATTAGAAAAATACAGGTTTTTCTTTTGTTATTTTCTTTTTTTAATCCTTCTTTATCTTTCTTCCTCTAGCTGCTCCTGGCATCCCTTGATAACCCATATGTTTCTCCCAGTAACAAACCATGCCTGTCCTGTCCCTGCGACACCAATGACATGGGCAAATACCTGTTGCTCCTCAGGAGCACCACTCTCACGTCCCTAACAGCCAGCCTGCAAAGAGCATCCTTGGCCAAAATGCCGATTTACCCTCCACATGCTGGCAGTGACACCTGAATACAAACAGGAGCGAGAGCACCGTCCCAAGCACCTTCTCCTCAAACCTTGCAGAAGCACCACCCATGGCAGATCTCCAGCAGAGCTGAATGCAGAGGATCCTGCCAGGCAATTGTAGGAGAAGGCAGTCAGGGAGCCGAAATGGTGCTGAAGTCATTTCTCCCCCTTAAAAGGAAGTGCCAGGGTGGTGTTCAGGATTTAGCGATACAGGTGGTTTGATCTGAATTGCCCCAAGACAACCGCAGAAACAAGCAGAGTCCTGTCCAGGGAAAAGTCACGAGATCTCTGAATAAGCTCTTCTTTGCATGTGCACCTGGCAGTAATCCCGTGGGGTTATGAACAGCACATCATCAGGCAGTATTCAAATAGCACAAGCAGCAAAGTAAGAGCCTTAATACAGAACAAATACCAAATACTTACTAATACATCATCAAATGTGATATATTTGAAGGTATTTTATATACAAAGAGCTGCCTCTGAATACTCCTGGGGACTGCGTTTATTTATTATGCACTTTGAAAGATACAGAGAAATACAGCGCTGTAATTTCTGGCCTCCAAAGTTCCAAAAAGAAATCGATTTCCAAGTTGCTTATTATCTTTCATAGCAATGCCTCTTGTGCTAGTAAAAGGTATAACAGAAGGACTATACCACACAACTAGAAGCCTGCAGCAAAATACAACAAAAGGCACTTCTCTTTCTCATGCAGGTATTATTCTTCCGGACGATGGAAATTTCTTTTCATCTCTGTCACCGCTCCCAGCTGGAAGCTTTAACTTACACGGGCAGCTGACAGGGACAAGATAATTCTGCCATGAGCTGGGACTGCTTTTGTTTATCTAGAACAGCCAGTGGAGCCGGCGGTGCTGACGCAGAAGTCCCATGTCCTGGCGCCCAGGGACAGAAACGCAGCAGGGAAGTGTCCTGTCCTGCTTACTGCTCCGGAGCAATGAACACAGCGGAGACCACAAGAGCGTTTGCTTGGGAAGGGCCGAGGAGACCCGAGTCTTCAGCACCCAAATGCTCACAGTGTTGGCAATACCCTGCCGGAGGGGCACCGAACAGCAGTGCATCCCTCTCTGCTGCAGCACCTGCCACCACAGCACAGATCAGCTCCAACCTGCAGAGGAGCCTGCAAAGGGTTTTCCTGGGGAGTGGCGGTAGGCTCCAGACTTCAAACCACAGAGCAAGGCAGAGGAGGTAAAAGAGCAAAAGCTGCTCTTGCCTCCTTCAAAACCATGGTTGTTAGTGTTTTCCACTCAAATCTTTTATGACTGTACATATGGATTCTTGAAAAAACAGCCTGAGACTTCAATAGCTGTTGAACAGGAGGTGCCTGGGCAGCTGTTTGAGTCAGTTGAATAACCTTCTAAAGCTATGCCATTGCTCACGTATAAAAACATAACCATGACAAAAGCATGCAGAGAAAACTTACAGACAGTGGCTTGCCCTACTTAGCTTGCTTAGAGAGATTCTTTCTTAACACACCGCGCTCATGAAAACTATATCATAACGGCAATGGATCCATTTAACCCAGCTACTGCATATAGTATTGACTGCCTTCTGAGGGAGACAAATTTGCCATGGAAATCATCAAAGCATCTCCTCCTCCTTTCTGTTACTTGCTCTCTCCAGTTGTCCAAAGTTTTACAACTCATTCTGCAAAAGCCTTTAGGTTCTTCAAACAATAACTCTGAGGGCAAAGCAAAGGCTTCTTTGGGTTTCAACTCCAATGAGGTACTCTTCCTGACAAATAAGGCTTATTACAGAGATACAAATTTCTTGCTATACTGTGCATATACCACTACTCCAACTCTCCACCTTTGGAGACTGACACTTAAACAATGCCTCTAATGCTTTCTTATATTAAACCTACATATTGAAACCATTTCCAGACTAGTGTAATTTCTTCTGCATGGAAAGCGGTGCAGAGGAGACAATCAAAGCCATCTTATATTTCAAAGTGTCCTAAACTTGAATTGTGCTTTTCCTTTTCAGAAAATATCAGAGAATTTAGTAACTGATACAGCCGAAGTTAGACATCGGGATTACTTGATTGATAATGGAATCATAGAATGTCCTGAGTTGGAAGGGACCCACAAGGATCATTGAGCCCAACTCCTTTCCCTGCACAGGCACAGGACAACCCCAAATTCACACCATGTCTCTGAGGGCCTTGTCCAAGTGCTTCTTGACTATCACCAGCCTTGGCGCCATGACTGCCTCCCTGGGGAGCCTGTTCCAGTGCTCCACCACCCTCTGGGGGAAGAACCTTCTCCTAATACCCAACCTAACCCTCCCCTGGCACATCTTCCTGCCATTTCCTCTGCTCCTATCGTTGGTCACCAGAGAGAAGAGACCAGCCCTGCCCCTCCTCCTCCTCCCCTTGTGAGGAAGCTGCAGACCGCCATGAGGTCTGCCCTCAGCCTCCTCTTCTCCCGGCTGGACAAACCCAGTGACTTCAGCCGCTCCTCGTACGGCTTCCCCTCTAAAGCCTTCACCAGCTTTGTGGCCCTCCTCTGGACACTCTCTAGTAGCTTTATATCCTTGATGCCCTGTGGCGCCCAAAACTGCCCACAGCGCTCGAGGTGAGGCCGCCCCAGCACAGAGCAGAGCGGGACAATCCCCTCCCTCGACTGGCTGCAGTGCAGTGCTTGATGCGCCCCAGGGCACGGCTGGCCCACTTGGCTGCCAGGGCACGCTGTTGGCTCAGGTTCAACTTGCCGTCGACCAGAACCCCCAGGTCCCTCTCTGCAGAGCTGCTCTCCAGCTTCTTGTTCCCCAGTCTGTCTGTCCGTCTAGGGTTGCTATGCCCCAGGTGCAAAGTAAGTTGCCCTTATTAAACTTCATACAGTTGGTGAATGCCCAACTAATTTGTCTAGATCTCTCTGCAGGGCCTCTCTGCCCTTGACAGTGTCAACAGCTCCTCCCAATTTTGTGTCATCAGCAAACTTGATTAGTATTCCTTCAAGTCCTGCATCCAAGTCATTTATGAAGATGTTAAAGAATACCGGCCCTAAGATGGGCCCCTGTGGAACCCTGCTAGTGACTGCCCGCCAGCCCAACGTAACCCTGTTTACTATAACCCTTTGAGCCCGACCTGTCAGGCAATTGCTCACCCATTGCATTACATGTTTATCCAGCTGTATGCTGGGCATTTTGTCCAGGAGGGTACTATGAGAGACAGTATCGAAAGCTTTACTGAAATCCAAAAAGATCACATCGACTGGCTTCCCTTGGTCAACTAGGTGGGCAACCTTGTCATAGAAAGAAGTTAAGTTTGAGCAGGACTTTCCCCTTGTGAACCTGTGCTAGCTGGGACCAATGACTGTGTTGTCTTTCAAGTGTTTTTCAATAACTCCCACAATAATCTTCTCCATAATTTTGCAGGCACAGAAGTGAGACTGACAGGCCTGTAGTTACCAGGGTCATCCCTGTTGCCCTTCTTGAAGATTGGGACGTTTGCCAGCTTCCAGTCAACTGGGACCACTCCAGATTCCCAAGAGCATTGAAAAGTCATTGAGAGAGGTCTCGCTATGACATCAGCCAGCTCTTTAAGTACCCTTGGATGAATCCCATCAGGCCCCATCAACTTATAGGGATGCAGCTGGAGCAGCAAGTCCCACACAAGCTTGGGGTTGATTGGGACTTTATCATTGCCACAGTCATGGTTCTCTAGCCCAGGGCTCTGGGGGTCCCAGAGCCCGTCATCGATGTTGAAGACCAAGGCGAAGAAAGCATTAAACATCTCTGCTTTGTCTGTGTCCCTGTTTGTGAGGTGACCATGCTCATCAAGTAACAGGCCAATGTTATTTCTGGCCTGCCTTTTGCCATTAATGTATTTTAAAAAAAGCCCTTTTTATTGTCCCCTGCAGTACTGGCCAGCTTCAACTCTAATTGAGCTTTGTCCATACATATTTCCTTCCTGCAGTGGCGAAAAGCATCTCTGTAGTCCTTCCATGTCATCTGACCTTGCTTCCACTGGCCATATACTTTCTTTTTTCTCCTTATTTCTAGAAGAATATCCCTGCTCAGCTGAGACAGCCTCCTGCCTCACCTGCCTGACTTCCTACACTTCGGAATTGCCTGCTCCTGTGCTCATAGGAGGTGGTACTTAAAAACTGACCAGCACTGATGGACCCCAGCACCTTCAAAAGCTTTTCCCCAAGGGACCTTACAAAGTAGCTCCCTAAGCAACCTGAAGTCTGCTCTCCTCATATCCAGAGCTGAGGTCTTGCTAGCAGTTTTCCTCCTGTTACCATAGATTTTTAACTTGACTGCTTCATGATCACTGTGGCCAAGGCAGCCACCAATTGCCACTTCACCCACGAGACCCTCTCTGTTAATAAGCAACAAACCGAGGAAGGCACCTTTCCTGGTCAGTTCCCTTAGTACCTGTGCCAAGAAGTTATAATCCAGATGGTTTAGGAATCTTCTGGACTTGTCTGTACCAGCTGTGTGGTATTCCCAGTTGACATCTGGGAAGTTGAAGTCCCCCATAAGGACAAGGGCAGATGACTTAGAGGCATCCCTTCATTCCTTAAAGAATAACTCAGTGTCATCATCCTGGCCGGGTGGCCTATAGTAGACTCCCACAACATCTGCTTTATTTGTCTGTCCCTTAAATCCTTACCCAGAGGCTCTCAACTGTGCCATCGCCAACTGGAAGCTCCATGCATTCCAGCTCCTCCACTACATACAATGCCACCCCCCCGCCTCGCCTGCCCTGCCTACCCCTCCTGAAGAGACTGTAACCATCCATCACGGCACACCAGTCACAGGACTCATCCCACCAGGTTTTGCTTATGCCAATGATGTCACATCTCTGGGACTGGGCCAAAGCTCCTAGCTCCTCTTGCTTGTTCCTCCTCATGCTACACGCCTTTGTGTAGAAACACTTCAAGTGCGGCTCATTGTGACCATCGCCACATGGAGCAGTCTGAAGAATCTCACTAGCATGCAGCTCCTCAAACTTTGGTGTGTCTTCCCATTGCGCATCACTGACTAGCCTGGTATTGTTCCTTGCCCCCTTCCAATCTAGTTCAAAGCTCTATCAATCAGCTCTGCTAGCTCCTGAGCAAAAACTCTTTTCCCCTTCTGAGAAAGGTTCATCCCATCGGATGTCGGCAGACCTGGTGATGAATAGGCCATCCCATGATTGAAAAACTCAAAGTTCCACCGATGACACCAGCCTCAGAGCCACATGTTGATCAGCTGGACCTGCCTGTTCCATTCAATATTCTTCCCTGCTACTGAAAGGATCAAAGAAAATACTACCTGAGCACCTGATCCTTCAACCAACCGCCCCAAGGCTCTGAAATCCCTCTTGATTGCCTTTGGACTTTAATAGCAAAGCACAGCTCCTCCTAGGGTAAAACAAAGCAAATGCTTGATAGCACACAAAGTGTCAGCAAGGATCCTCACGGCCAAAGCTGCAGGCGCAGAGCAGAGTTCTGCCCTGCAGTTGCAGTAACAGTTCAGAACCATGTTACACCATCCACACAAACAAATTAGTGCATACAAACATAAATATCGAGGTACTGACTATGATGTTATGGTGTCAGCCTCTTTGCAGACTGTTACTCTGTAAAAGACTTGCTATGGCATTCAGACTATTTTTCCCCAACAAGGGTGAGCCTGAGATCCCTGACATTTGTGAGGACTTTTTATTTTCTTCATCCTGAAGTAGAATCTCCTCTCCCTCTCTCTGTTTTTATTGCAACCTTTACATGGGAATTCTGTCATTGCATTTCAAAGGGGCTCTGGCAGAGCTAAGCTCAAAACACTTCCATCTCCATCACCTTCCAGAAATGCCAGCATTATGAAGTGTGCCCCAAGTGGCTTCTATCCTTTCCCAGCTCACCCAGGCCAGAGATGCAACAATAGCTGGCCTGAAATACGAAGTAATTTTAATTTCAAAGCTCTGCTGACATTCACCAAGTGCTTTCAAAGTTTGTATCAACAGAATGCACTGCTTCAAATTCTGGTTTGAATGCAGATGGTGCAAGTTTTCTCTCTTATGTGCTGATGGCCTAGTTTGCCTCAGTAACACTATTAACTTTTAAATATTAATGCATTTCTACGAATTAAGAACAGTTCAATGTGTACCTGAAGATACCTCACTTTTTTTTTAATTGGTATTGTTGCAGGCAGACCAAGTAATAGGAAGCTGACATTTCCAAGTATCAAATGAGAAAACCCTAGGAGAATGTAGCCAGAGCTCACGATAAGCTTTGCTCCAGAGTCATGCTGTCCCTCAGTGCTGCTCATAAAGCTTCATCAAGCTCTAAGCTATTTTTGTATGTATGCAAATGTGCTAAAGTCATTCGGAGGCTGATTGCCCCTCAGAAACCACGTATACTCCCTACAGCAGCAGCATGTGAGCATCAGCGCACGGGAGCAGAGGACGCAAGACTAAGGGTGCATCCAAGGGTTTGCACGCATTTGAGAGGGAGAAGACCAGCAGCTCGGCATTTCACAGGATATTGTGGACTCCCAGCCCCACACGACCCACCTGCACACACGCCAACCAGAAAAGGAGCTTTCTGCAGCATTGGAGGCTGACAGCAGCTCCTGCAGCATCCTGGGGGTCGGAGCTGTGCCAAGCAGCCGGCTCTGCTGCGGCTTCCCACAGCCAGCAGCCACACGCAGCCGGGAGGATGCAGGACTCCCCACCACCTCGTCAGGCATGACTTCTCATACAGCTGTGCTCGGCTATTACGTGACTACATGTTATTTCTGGCTGGCATTGGGATCAGGTGGAAGGCTTCGACAAGTCCAGTGAGGATGTGCTCCCCCTCACAGCACGTATCACTCCTTCCCCCAGCCAGGACACGGTGTACACCAACCCTCACCCCTTCCCATACAGCTGCACAAGCGCAGCAAGTGCAGAGACATGGGGCTCCAGGTGCCTGGAAAGGATACAAGCGTGACCTTGATGCCTGCCTGGAGGAATAGGAGATAAATGGTATTTAATGTTCCATGCAGCCTATATGGTACATGGTAAGCCAACAAGTCCTTTTTATTTTTACTCTTCGCTCTTGCTCTGAGGGCTTTGTCATTTATAGGTTCTTTAAATTTGTTACTTTTGATATCAGTGACTGGTAATACAATTCCCGGAGGAAAAACATCAATAACCTTCAAAACACTTTCATAATGTTGGCTTTGATAGTTTTGCAACATTTTTGTTCCTATGGTGTAACCCTTATGACTCTCCTACATAGCGTATAGGTTATTCATTGAAGGCTGTGTTGTGCCTGGATAACCTTGCCAGACAAGAGTAACCCCCAGTGCCAGGG
This sequence comes from Morus bassanus, assembly GCA_031468815.1. NCBI lineage: Eukaryota > Metazoa > Chordata > Aves > Suliformes > Sulidae > Morus > Morus bassanus. The sequence continues at coordinate 9,813,449 of CM062587.1, read as the reverse complement.
AATCCAGAGTTCTACTCCTGCAGTACATATTCTGGAGTCCAACTTTACTTCGTGGTGGATGTGAGGGCTCACAGAGATGCAAGGGTCCAAATTAAAGATGCATATGGCGGCCAGTAACGCCGGGGCTGTCCCCAGAGGCAGAGATGGACAGGTACCAGGGATGCGCCAAACCACCACGTCAAGGACACGCAGGACTCCTCCATTGTCACTACAGTTGCTGGCTTTTACTTGTTAGGCATGGTGTCCTAAAAAGGACTCACAGCAGCCAGCTGGGAACTGATGCAGCACTTTAGACTGGAAACATCGAATCCCAAGGCAAAAAAAAAGTATCAGACTTGAATTTCTTCCGAATTGCAAGAAAAAGATTATTAGACACCCTTCCTTCTTCTTCATTATCATTCAGAAGCCTCGAATTTCCCCAGACAGAGGAGATTAACAAACAGAGATTAGCATCTAAGAGCTCCTGCTGTAGGCTGTGTTAAACTGAACCTAGATCTCCAGGCCTCCTGTATATATATGTCTAGACTCCCAAGTGGATGCCTTGAAATCTTAAAAGGAAACATGAACCTCGCTAGTGCTGCTGTGCAGCTCAGAGGGGCTTCTGACCTGCTGATGAGAGCAGAGTTATCTCCTTATCAGACATCTCCAAGGTCTCCAAGTCCTTTCTAGCTGTGTAGGTGTTCAGGTTTCTTTTAGGGAAATCTTCTTGCACCATCTGACGATCATATTTTGTTTCTCTATTTCACATAGGCGAGCAAACACAGAACCACTCCCAGGGTGGACCAACAGCTCTGGTTAGCACCAACGCAACTCTGAATTCAAAGGAGGACGACACATTCCTTCCTGGCTCCTTTTTGCCCCAAATCAGGTCTCTCCCAGGTATCTCTCTCATACACTGACAGAAGAGAATGGTGAACTGGATAGTGAGCCCTGTCCTGCCTCAAACTCCCAAAGTAGAACAACCAACCTGGCTGCTAACTAGAGATACTATTTGCAATGAGTAGAAGGGGTGCTACAACGTGGCTAAAGCAAATTGCCCTTAAGCCTAATCCATCAGTCTCACATCCACTGCGTGGAAGCAGCCTGGTAATTCCCCAGCAGATGACAGGGCACCGATAACCTCAAAAGCTCTGTTATTTAAGCAGAAGAAGGTGAGCTTTGTTTAGCCCTTGGGCTCAGGCTGAGCGGATGACAGATGCCAACGCTACCACTAATTACATTTTTAAGTAGTGAGAGCAAATTTATCAGGTGAGCATTTGGAGACATGGCACATGGTAGTTACCAGCTTCTTTGGTAACGCCGTGGCTGTGTCCCACTGTTCCTTTGGAAGTTTTCCCTGATCTTTTTATTTCGCAGTACGCTCTAAGAACAATAGTGAAGTTTTGGCAATGCCTTCCGAAGAATACAACAAATAGCAATGCATTTGCTATTATACGCAGAAATAATTTTTTTTTTTAAATTTACTCGCCAAAAGTCTCTATGAAGTGGAGATATTTTATAAATTGAGTGCTGCTGCCTGTGGTGTACACTCACATTAGCAAGAGAAAAGAACACACAGTGCCAACAACACTGTACACTTTACAAAATATGAAAAGGCAGGGAGGCTGCTAAATTTCAGTAACAGACACAGACTATTATACACAGCAAGTCATTATTCATTTTACCCATCAGCGACTTGACCCAGCTACATACACTGGTATCTTCTGAGACATCCCAAAAAAGCAGCAGAAGTCGGAACATCCAGTGCCAGACGTGGGAATAATTAAAGTTTAACATGAGTACTTTTAAGTTTGTAAATGCTAGGGAAAGTGAGTGCAGATCAAAGGGTTTTTTTCCAAGCTTAGGCATCAATGCATCTAAAGTAGCATCTAAGAAATAGGTAACGCTGAGGAATGAACAGCTTATGAAAAGAGCCCTTGAAATCCCAGAAACAGCAATATTCCCCACTAACCACTTTCCACGTTTACTGCCTTTTTTTTTTTCCCTCCTGGCTGCATAGAACATGGAAGAGGAACAGAGACCCTTGTCTTACTGTACTTTAAAAAAAAAGGGATAGACCAGTTTTTCTTCTTCAGTTTGCACATCTCAGATCTTGAACTTCATCATCAGACAGTGTTTCTCACACATAGTTATAACCCTTTCAATAATATTAAGAAGTATTAGAACAGAATACTACTATTAGTATTATTAGTATTAATAGCTAGAAATGCCACCCCTGCAGATGTGGGACACAGAGGAGAAATAAAGATGAAAAACCTTATTTGGTGCCACAGTAGGGAAAGTTGCTGCTTCCACCCCTATGGCAAAGGACGTTTGCTGCTGCGGGCTGCGTGACACCGGGGCCCGTCAGCGAAGACCCCCAGCCACTTCAGGGCTCTGACCACGGGTGCGCACCACACCAGCAGTAATTGCTGGGGATCATCAGGTGTGAGTGGCTACAGCAAGCTTCTGGCTATTCATCAACCACATACATAGGTCACTTTTCATCACTCAGTGCTTCAGGAAAAGATAAAAGCAAGAGAATTGATCTGAGAGTCTACTGTTAAGTGTGCCACACTACTGCAGATAAGATTATTGCTGAGAGGAATATTGACGTTCTTCTATGCCCACCCTCCTGGCTGTTCCTGGACACTCATGGCAGAGCACATCTTTTTCTCTTTTGCTCCCTCTCCTGTTCCCTTTTGCTGGGACTAATTCTAGTCCCCTTGTACCAGTTCAACTCCACCACACTCCCGTTTCAAGGTACAAGTACATCCCTTACATTAAGGGATGGAATTCATGATCTACCTTGAGCAAATATACAGTGCTGTGCTTTACCAGAAAATGCCAATATTTAGCATTTTAGCATTTGTACATATCCTACATAGGTTTTCTGCCTGGGAACATTTTTCTTTCACCAGCAAAGACTGCCTTTCCGAGTCGGAGACCCTGCCCAGATGCCTCCTATTTGTTGCTAGATACAAGCGTCTTCACTCATCCAGCCACAGGTCATTACTCTCTAATACTGCTAGAATGGAGACTTGGTGCTGACACAGCAACAGCGTGATTTGGGGTGACTGCAGTCGTGCCTCCTCACAAACAGCTCAAGGGGAAACATTTTCATGTTGGCAGAGACACAGGAGCTGTGGCTGCTTTCTCCTGTTCATCAGGAACGTTTCTATCGCCGTCAGGAGCGTTTCTGTCATCTGCCATGGCCGCGGAGCACAAGAACTGACAGAAACATCAGCTCCAGCAGAAATTCAAGGCAGCAGGATTCCCCATGTAACTGCCTACTCGTTCTCAGAAAAATACACATCTGAAGCAGCAAACGCCCTGCACAGGAGCGGCTGCTCTCACCTCTGCGTGCTGGGACCGTAACGCCAGCACAGCCGGTACCACTGTCCATTTGCAGCAGTTATACTAGCACTGCCATCCTTCTGCCTCCACCATGTGTTTGCAGTGACAGACACAGAACAGCAGAAAAGCAAAGGGGATTCTGTTCTCACTACATATGCAGAAACTGATTATGTTATTCCTAAACTCTGGAACTGGAGAAGTGGCACTGCCCATCCCAGGGCTACTGAAGATGCTGTGATGCTAAAACCTGGGGGAGACCATGTCCTGTGCTGCCAGCCTGAAGGGCAGGTATTTCATGCGATACATGCTGTCTGCCTGCCACATCAGGGAGTATTAAAGAAACCTGTAAAGGAATACACAATGAGACTACAAGCAGCAAAAACAGTGTGGGTGAATGCACGGATTCCCTGCAGAGTCTCCTTCTGGCTCTGCATTAGGAGAACGCTCTGAGGGATGCGGCATTCCTCTCTTAGGCAGAGAATGTTTAATGACGAAAACTCATGCACAGCCAGAGGAGATCCTCCATCACAGCTAGTTTGAATTTTGTCTTCTCCAGGTTTCCTGATGTTTTGGCATTATGTCAGAAATGTTTCAACTGGCGTAGTATTGCAAGAACCTGGAAAACGTCACGAAGATCTTCCCTCCTGACTTGCACACGCAATTTGGAAGTGACCAGAACAACCACCACACCTAAGGAAATTAAAGCCATATGGTCACTGTTTGCCAAAAACCAAAGCACATCCCTGCCATACAACCAACTGTGAGGTACCAACCAGGGTTTCTAGTACGACAGGTAAAAGGCCGTACATCAGCCTAGTTACTGACGTGGGGTGGCGACAAGAGCAGACCCCAGAACCTGAAGGCAAGTTCTCAGTAATACCGCAAAGCCCCCGCTAAGTTCACTGTGTTGTCAAGTCATTCTTTTTTATAGATAGAGACACAAGGAAAAACTGAAATCTAAAAAGCATTGTCAACTTGAATGATTTTCCAGGTTCTTGTCACTAAACAACCACCATCCCTTAGAGCATAAGAAAGGCAATAAAACCAATAGAACTAATAAAGGAAAACTGTGTGGAGCTTGACAGATCTGGCTGTCCCTGGCATGTGACAGCCTATTTTACCAAGCGGGCAAATTGAAGCTGCAGCAGACTTGTCCACAGGATAAGTGAGACCCTGACAAAACCAGCACCAACTCTTAGTTTTTTAATGCTGTTAAGTTCTACTAAAAAAAGGTCAATTCTGGAAGACTATTCAAAAGATTTCACAGAATATATTTGTGGCTGATATAACAGCTGCTCAGTAATTGCTGTTTAACTTCTCACCTCTGCTGAGCATCAAAACATGGACCTAGCCTGTTCTCTAACACCGGTAATTTGTCATGGCTGGTAAAGGGATGCACCTCACCTTCTTAATATTGTTTGTCCACATATGGACAAAACCTTCAATTTTTATTTGTAACTGAAATAATCAGGGAAAACCCAGACTAAATAGCTTTTTGAAATAAATACAGTGTGGAAGAGATATGCTTTGAAGTTGCAGACATCAGTGGGAAGTCAAGGACTGTACTGTTTCTGAGGCTGGAGGGCAGATGCTCCTACGTCCTTTGCCGGTACGCATGAGACAGGGCTCAGGTCTGTCGACAGCTCTGAAGGAGAAAAACCCACCCAGACTTCGGTTAGCACGTTTGCATTTTGCTTCCCTGTGATGGGTGAGAGCAGCACAGCGGGAAGGGGCGCACGCCAAGAAGGTGCCGGTGGGGGAGGACAGTGCGGCCGGCCTCTGCGGGGCCCGGCAGGCTGCCAGCACCTTGGCTGCTCCGGGGTCCAGCCCGCAACTGCCCCCTTGTTATCTGCATTTCTCTGAACGCTGGAAACCCATCAGAAGCGTTAGCTGTTCTCCAGAAGTTGGAATCCTTCAAGCTGTGCAGCGAGCTGACGCAAAATGGTTTGCAGTAGGAGTCTCTTACCAAATTCAAGACAATTTATCCAAGAACTTGTTAACATTTCCTCTGTGCACTCACTGAATGAGCACGCTTTTCAAGTCACCTATTTACAATAAATTACAATGGTCTGAAATCATTAGCAACGAAGTAAATTGTTTTAATTGATCTGAACTTTTTTACAACACAGGAACTTTGCTTCTATATAATTGCACTTTCTAAAGGACTAAAACAGCAAATTAATCACTCTCTGAGCTTGCAATCTTTAAAATGCTCCTTATTCTGAAAGGCTGCATGGCTGAAACGATTTGCCAAATAAATCCACACTTCTATGACACACTCATGTTCATGTTGGTAATGAACCTCGAACCTGTCTCATGAGCCTTGTAAGGGTTCAAGAACTTGTCTGTGTCAGGGGATGCACCAAGACAGCAAACCACATGCAGCTATTTTACACGGAAGGAACAGCATTTCAAGGCATGCCTACCCTTGTTGCACTATTCATAAACAATATTCATAGGACTTTTTATTATTTTTTTTATGGATCAGAGAAGATAAAGACCATGCAGATTTAAATAATTTCAAGATTTCATTTGGTATAACTGCAGCCAAACACAAAGGTGCAGAGGTCCTGTTAATAAATACCTACACCTAGCTCAACCCCTTTCTGTCTGAATAATGGCAGCCTCTGCAAACAACAGCAAAGCAGCAGGCTAAAACAAACAAGGAGCACTGCCATCCAGCATAAATACATTTTTCTATTTAAATCGGTTGGGGGGGGGGGGTTCAGAGGAAATATTCAATCTATGAATAGAGTATAAATGGCATCTTTCAAAATAACAGTTTCAGGCACAGATTAGCTCTCCGTCCTCGATGCTTCTGATAGGGCTAATCACCACCCTAAATCAGTGTTTCAGCTGAACCTGACATTGGAAATCACATATAATTATACTGATTAATTTTGCTGAAAACATACAGTGTTTTGCTGTAGAAATGTAAACATAATAAGGTGAAAGGGTGATACAAATAGCAAAAGCTGACTGCTGTTCAGAAAAAAGCACTCAGGTGCTAAAGACATTTGAGTGACTGCATTTATTAGAAGAGCAGTGCCAATTCCCACATCTGCCTACTGATTTCTGCAAAAAACGCAGAGGAAAAGTGGTAGACGTATGACTCGGGAGTATAGCTGCAACGTATTAAAGGCAACCAATTATTTATATATGCACATCAGAATAAAATGAAGGGGAAACACCAGTCCTGCAGCCCCTCTGCATATTAAAGTGCCTGATGTGGCCAAAGAAGCAGGTAGATCAACCAGGGGAGTCTTGGCAGAGGGAGCTAAAGAGAGAGACAGCATGGAAGGAGGGAACACCGGCCAGCTTCATAGGAATGAATTATTCAACAGCTAGTAGAAGAAATGTAAAAGGCAACACGACACAAGGAGATTGCAAGAGGAAAAAACCTAAAATTAGGAATTCCTCCTTTGTCATCCTTGTGCAACAGCAACATTTCAGAAGTCGCAGCAGCTCTAGAAACAAGCTTGTCCTCAGCTCCTAAAGACGAGATAACAATTTGTATGAGGGGCAAATGGGCGTAGAATTTCAGCAACACAGCCCAGTAATTTCACAGACACATTTCTTCTTAGCTGCACCTTGCTGCACGACATTCTGAAAAGGCACTGGAAGAAAATTGCTTGGGTTTCATTTTTAAAGCTGCACTTACCCAAATGCTATCCGTCTTCAGACATACTGGCAAGGAAAAGTAGCAAGTTACTTGTTTTTCCTGTAGCACCTAAAATTACAACTGCTGTCTTACTGGTCCCTCGTTACCTAAAAATCAACGCTTATGGAGCTGATAAATTGCTGTGACCATTGGCAGTGGCTCAAATTCTTTAGATGGTTTGGCTTATTTACTCACAAGCACAAAACCAACCTACAGAAAGCACCTGCATCCCACCAAACAGTAGGACAGATTTGATCAAATACAGCATTTTCCAGGGACCTTTCACAGAAATTACAACCTGCTACGTCTCACTCTCATGAAGCAGCACTGCCTTGGTACCAGCACTCCACCTCCCTAAAGTGCTCAGGCCAGAAGTCATATTCTGGTTTCCTATACAACATCGCTGTGGCAGACAGCTTTGGGTAAGAAGGACCCGGGGTCGGCTCCATCCTAGCACAGAGCCTGAAGATAAACGGAAGGGAAAGGCAAACACAAAGCTACAGCTGAGTAAGTAACATTAAGTCTGACATGGGGAAGCTGTGATGCATTACTCAGCCTGATAAGCTTAATGTATAATTTAGAAAGATATCACCAAAATGGAAAAGAGAAGCTCTTAAGCAGCTCTGAAGGGTATTCAGCTCAGGCACCACGCAGTTAGTGTTTAAGGGAAGCTGCTAGCCCCGTGGCAGAAACCCACCCCTCACCCAATAATTTGATTTAGATGCGTCTCAACACTGAAGCACTTTAGAAAGACCTCATGCCTTCTCATAGGCCAGATTTAGGCTTTTTATTGAGTATTAGGTATTACCTCCCTGCTTGATAACCAAAAGCCATCGGATTGGAAAGCCTTTATCCTCCAACTGCTGCTCAGTGTAACAGGCAGCCTCAATTAGGCAGTTTGAACCCACATCTTGGAAGTCACAAATCATCCCAAATTACATTAGAAAGACCTTACAGGATGCATTGCCACAAATAAAAATAAAATGAATAAATAAAATCACAGCTCACAACACATCAAGTAAGTGTAAGTGACAACGACCTTGCCATATTATTTTGAAAAAATATTTATCTCTGGGAAAACAAGAGCTTTGCCAGGACTTAAGGAGTTTTCTGCCCTTTCTGCTTTGGAGAGATGGTGCAGAAGAGGGATGCTCCAGCTGCTTTTTGAGGAGGGTTGTACGTGGGTAACTGTCAGTCCAGCACTTGCCTAACAGGGGAAGCATTAACAAGGAAAGGTTTTTTGCCGGCTGAACTTGCCGTAAGCATCCCCCAGAGTCCACAATTCAGAATTAACAACTTCTGATACTGCTCATGCGATCACCAGAGCTCCTATGAAAAATATTTTGATGATTAGGGATGCCATTCATTAACAGGATGAATTTGAAGAGTGCCAGGCGGAGCAAGGGCGCCAGCAGGACATCTCCCAGCAAAACGCAAACCCGCACTGCTGAGACACTGCGGAGGAGACAGCGTGGTGGCGTCCCACGCTGTGCGGGCTTGTGATGGTGCCTGCGTGAGACCAGCTCTGGGGTCAGCATTTTCTTTCCACGGGAAGATTGCCAGCAATGCTGACAAGTTATCTTTGCGTAGTTCACTGCAGTGCTAAGTCAGGGAGCCCAGTCAGGTCTCCAGTGGACCCCCTGGCCTTGCAAGGAAAGCCATCACCTCTAACTGGGAAGGGCTGGCAGGCTGCATTTGGGGAGCGCGACACCCACATTTCAGTGCACTCCAGCGCTGTCCTGGCAGGGATGCTCCTCCACCCGCCCATGTCCGTGTCCACATCAAGGCTGCGATGGGCCCTGACAGGTGAATTTCAAGCAAACTAGAAGTGATGGATGGCAGCAGGCTAGACCCGAGACAGGGAGCAAATTCATCCAAGGAGCTGAAAAAGTGCTGTGGCATGGGAGGGAGGGAGGGAGGTCATAGGGGGCCCCTGACAGAAAGCCCTGAGTGGCCCCAAAAGCATGGCCAGTCCCAGTAAGGTCCAAGGTTTGACATGGCTTCTGGCAGTCCCCCTAACAAGGTTGCTTGTTATTTCTCTGGCTGCTCTCACGGTCCACATATATTTTCATTCAATGTTTGAGCTTACCACATTCAAGAACTGAATGACATCTCGCAGCAGTTTCACAGTATTTCGTTTCCTTAAATTAAATTTGACTTCTGTTGCTGTTTAGTAAAATTCATTGTCCCCTTATTCAGTATTAAGATAAAATGACAGAAGCGTCTTTACAATTTTGGGAACAATTCCTCATCTTACACAGTATTTGTATGACACCTTCTTTTCTCTTTTCTTAGTCAGTTAATACTAATCTTTTTAATTCTCTTTACACAGGAGCTTTCCAGGGAGTGATCTCTGCTGCCCCCCTCAAATCTGCACCCAACCCTCCTGAACGGGATCAAATGCTGGATGCCCCAGCATCACCTGGAGCACATCAGACAAGCCTGCACCACCGAGCTACATAACAGTATTATGATAGACTTGGTTTTATTTAATCCCTCTGCTTTTTGTTTTTATACAAATATCTTTTTTGCATCTTGACCTCAGTTGCACATTAAGAGAAACACTGACAAAGCATGACTGCCTCTAATGATATCTTAAAAAATAACCCCAAGCACCTAACAGGACTAGAACAGCTTTCCAACTTTCTCCCTCTTTCCCAGCTCACCATTAAAAATACACATTATAAGAAGTCTGGATTCTTGACGGCCCAGTATCCAACACCGATCTGACAGAAAGAAGTGGTTTCCTATCCCAGTGGCATGGCTCTCCATCCCTGAGGAAGGCAGAGATGCTTTTCAGGACACATCATCACTGCAACTGCTCAGTGAAGTGCTTTATCATACACATATTTTAAGCTCTTGATAACAGTCATGCAGAGATAAGGGAACAGGAACTTGGGCCGCAGTTTTATAACATTGTCCCGATTTCTAGCAGTTTATCTCCAGAAAATATCAATATGTCTCCCAAATCCTTACACATTTGTACAGCTGGTGATATCAGCCTCTCCGACCTCAAGCAGTACTGCAGTAATTTACTCAGCATAATCAGCTCAAAAAGGGAACCCTTGTACCAAAAGCAGTCTACGTCCAACACTCCAAACATCAGGCCCCCGTCTTTGCAGTGAAAAACAGAATTTGCTGGGCTGATCTTTACTCGTAGCAATGACCATCCGCTCACCTTTCACACAACGACCTTTGACATGCAGGAGAAGAGCAGACAGTGACGCCGAATTGCCATCCTTTTGGAGGTTACGGCACAACTGGGAATTAACTTACGACGAGTGTTTCACACTGCTGTACAAGCCAGGGCCATGAAACGCCTGGAAGGAAGATCCTGGCTGCTGCTTCAAGCAGCTTTTACAGACCGATGCTGGACCTGAGGTCCAGCCAGATCATGCAATACACAAAAAAGGGGCCTGGGACAGAGAGATACCGAACACAAGGGTAACCCAAGCCAAATAATTTAAAAACACACAGTCTGACCTTGTGATTCTGGATAGAGCAGAGAGCACCTGGGAACAAACTGTTCCCCTGCCACCCAAATGTCCTGCGGCTGAGCAAGACCAGCACCCGACTGCTGGGGATGTGCGTATCATCCCTGGCACACTGCTGAAGCCCATGCTCCCTCTGGATACAGAGAGACTAATCCTTGGGAGCACTTGGCAGAGATTTACAAGGAGCTGTTTTACTTTGCATTGAACTGGACCAGGAGTGCTCATGCAGCCAGAGTGATCTGAGCCTGCACTTTTCTTTTTTTGAACAAGCACAGACTGTGCCCACAGAATCTGACACAATTTGAGTTCAGAGATGCAATAAAAAAATAGCACACCCTTCCCAGAGCTTTCAGACTCAAAATCTCATAAAAAAGAAATGCAGTTTCATAAATTATGCAGCCCTACCCTGCCTATCACATTTGGCTGCTGCGTTGAGTCTCTTCACCTGACAGTGGTTTTAAATTACGAGAGCTCCTTGGCTCCTTGAAAACTACAAGGGCTCCCGCCTCACACTGCTGAGAGGGCAGCCCTGTGTTGGGTTGCTGCAGCCTGCTGAATTCAAACTTACTTGTAGCCAAAGATGACTATAGTTATCTGGCTCAAAGGGGTAACAGCGCTTGTGCAGCAATATCCCAGCCTAAGCATTCTTTTGGTGGAGGAAAGCAGCTTTCTCTGAAAACATCCCCTGAAGAATGCTGGCCCTGGGAGCATGGCAGGCAAACACTTGTGCTGGGCACTGCCCAAGCTACCTGTGCTCACCCGCTAATGAAATGGCGCAGCGTTTTTCATCATAGTCAGATCTTGGCATGGCACGCGATGAAAGACTTTCAGCATTGCCAATGTGCTGATTTTAGCAGAGAAGGGAGCTGGGGAGATGGGATTCCTACAGACAAAAATAGAAGGTTTTAAGACTGCAGCAAAGAGAAAGACTGCTGGAACATGGAGTCCTCTTTAGCAGCATCCAGCCAAGCAGCAAGAACCAAAGGGAAACAACCTATAAATAATATAGAGCAGATCTGCTCTGATCCACTAACCTACTTCAGGACAGGTTTACAGTGAAGAATAAAAAGGATTTAAGCTTGATTGTGGTGATTTAGAAAGTGTCTGTACAGTGTTCACGTACGTTCCTTGCCCTGCTTTCTCAGCTGGAATTAAAACCGATAACTGACTCCAAGTGCAGGAAAAACTGTCTGTCTGTCTTCTCCGTTTCTTTTTCTGGAGAAGGGAGAGAGTGCATTGCAACTGCCAGCTCTGTATGCTGCGCAGGGAGACATGTGCTTCACTGCAAGACTCGAGAGAAGTGCCCTTGGGGCAGATGAGATCCCAGATGCTGTGACCAAAGCACAAGAGGATTAGAGCATCTCCACCAGCACTGCAGCGTCCCCGTGGGAAAGGAAAGCACACACAAATATGTCACCATTTATCAGCTCATAAGAGCTGTCCTGGGATATGCAGCACCTGTAATACTTGTGTACTAACAGAGCATAACATCAATAGAATATGGGTTATTAATTTCCATTATGGAATAACTGATGTTTCTTTATAGTTACTTGAAGGGGGGGAAAAGGAAAAAAAAGAAAAGCAAGCTCACCTTTCCTACAGGGTGCAAGGCCATACGCAGGCATTGCTGAAGCCTTGTTTTCACTATTAGGAAATTCCTTAGGATTGCCAGCTGAACATAGGGTGTACCCCAAGACAGCGATGTTTTTGCCAGAATGTCCTCTTGTGATGACAAGACTGTCAGCAAACCCAGAGAAAAGCCCTAATTTTACTTAAATAATCCTGAGTAGTAATTTCCCATATGTTTAAATTGAATACAGCAAAATGGTGACTTGTAATTCTTCGCAGATGTTGCTGGATGCCCCAGTCAAGAAATTCATGGCATAGGACCCCCTCAGCCTTATGTTACTCTGTCCTGCCCTCCCTGACCCTGAGACTTTCAAATGAGGTGCCAGACACCATTTAGTCAGTGGCTAAGAAGTTCTTCAGATAACACCAAATAATACCTCCATGTTGCCAAGTACCTTTGGCCCAGGGCCTGCTGCTCCTCTCTTTTCTTCTTCTGTTCATCGGCAACATCTTCATTTTAAGCACATTCTGCCAAGGCGGACTGAGCCTTAAATAACCTCATACTTCATCATTTCTCCTCTTTCAGCAGCTAACTGCTGTTGGTACAAGCAGAGGCAGCCAGCTCTGCTCCATCTGAGAAGGAAAGCCATTTGCTGTGTTTTGCTTAAGTGCATTTTAAATGCCTTTTGCACGTGAGGAAGGGCGAGCCGAAGCGCAGCTCGGGACCCGGAATGCACAGCTAGCCCAAAAGGAAATCTCAGGATGAACAGCACTTGCACGAACTTTAAAGATTATTAATTACTGTTACTTTCCTGAAAATGCTTTGAAAAATAATCGTGAACATGGTTTGGGTTTAATGAGCAAAGACGCTTTGTGTTCATTGACACGGGGCAGGTTCTAGACACTCAAATCGATAGCCTGTCCAGCTGTTAATTTATGATGCCACACTCAAATACGATGTACCTTCCTAGCTTCTTCCTCCTCCTATTTTCCGTATATTCCTATTTCCTATATACCTGAAGGATAATTTTTGAAGAGCAGAGCTACCCCAAAAGGTACTGAAAAGCTCAGCCTATGTCTGTCGTGCAGTTGCAGGATTTCAGGTTGCACAGGGTGCACGCTCTCCAAACAGAGGTTTCTTTCTGTACTGTGAGCTTGGGGAGGGGTGAGCAGCACATCCTCACCACTCCCTGGCTCCCCAGCATGCTCTCAGGAGATCCAGGAATTTTAGGAGCAAAATGGACAAGTTTAGGTGCAGACCTAATCCCCAAAAGCATGCAGAATGAACACAGATGTCCCACACCCATCCTTAAGTAGAACCCTTCTGCACATTTCTGTTTCAGTCCTTTCCCAGGATCCCCTAGAGTGGTCTCTGGACCATACAGTCTCACTGTGGGAGGTGGCTGAAGTACCACCAGTGCAGGGAAGAGTTTAGCCATTATGTTTCTGGGGGGAAGGAAAAAAAAGTCCTTAAATTAGTTTGACACAAGTATTTTTAGAGCTAAGATCTGAGTCCAGGTGCCAATTAAAAATATCCTTGTGTGATGAGAAGACATTTGGAGCAGCTGTGAGACAGCCTCTGTTTTTGGTTCCTACGAGGAGGGTATACTGCAGCTGCCATAACCGGTACAGTTTGCTTCAGTTCATCAAGCTAAATTTGGTTGATTATAGATTTGCTATAATCTATTTTCTGTTTGCTTATGGAAACATCAGCCACCGAGAAAGGAAGCATCCACATACTGGGGAGAAACTGACCCAAAGAGTTCGTATCAAAAGTGAACAGCGCTGGGCTAGCAGATCCCCACGTTGAGACCATTTGGATCGTTAGAGGTTGGTATAAGAGAAAAGAGCATCATGGATGCAGGAGGTCTCACGTGCAGTTTGCACAAAGGTAACAAAAGTGCCATACCTGCCAGCGAAATCCAGCATACCCCAGCAGAACAGGCACATGGGTGGATGCACGTGGCGGGAGGAGGCTGCGGCTGCACAAAGCACACGCAGGAAAACGGAGCAGGTCCACTACACGTGTGCTTCGCATGTGAAACTGTGTGATTTAGCAGCCCAATCAGTCAATAAATGCCTGCAAGAGGCAGATCTTGACACCAGTGGTGAGACCCCAGGGCAGGACAGCCTGCGCCATGCCAGCTCCAACCACTGTGCCACCCCTTGTTCTCGGCACCAGCACCTCATTCGAGAGCCCCGCAGCTCCCAACCACCGACTCACAAACCACGCGCTGTGCCTAAAACCGTGTGCCGTACCAGCCAAAGGCTCCAGTCCGCATCAAAAGCGGCAGCCCAGTTTTGCTGTCAGGTATTTCTTTAGCTCTAAAGAATCCTGAAGTCCCACGTCCAAACCTTATTTATGCTCCATATGGGAACACATCCAACCATGTAACATAATATTCACTCATGTAATTAAGCATTACATCGCATTATTATATATTTTAATGCTCAACACAAGGGAACAGATCATCTAGTTTTGTACGCAGATGTTTCCATTTTCCCAGTCCTTTAACAAAGTTTAAGTAGACACTACTGTTTGGGTTAGGGGGTGCCTATGAATGCCACCAAAGTGTGGCTCTTGCATTAGCAATGCATCTCGGCTCACCAAGGGTTAAACACTGATCCCATCTAGGGACCTTTGGTGGTTCCCACCTGCAGCAAATCACAGTCCAACTCCCAGACCTTTACTTCTCCAACAAGCTGCGAGATAACCAGCAGATGCAGCAAAGGCTCAGAAGAGTTGTTCTGCCACAGACCATGCTTGCCTATCCCGAAAAATCAGTCCCACTTCACAGAGCTATGCTTAGGGGTGCCTGCCAAGCACAGCATCGGGAAGCCACAGGCTGCTACTACTGAGCTTTTATGCACTTTTGTAAAACTAAGACTGCTGCATTTTGCCTACATGACATGCAAATTTGCACATTTGTGTGGGTAGATAATTGCTGTAAAACATTTCCAGTGATTGTGCACAGAGTCTGGCACTTCTCAAACAGATTCCTGCCCTGCTTCAGCACCTGTGTTCCCCTTCTCACCTGCTCTGTGCCAGTTTTGGGGTATGCTGCTTCCCTTCATCACTTGTACTGGATGGGCATCTTCAGTAAAAGTCTGTACTGCTGCCGAATTCTGCTTTTAACTAACATCTCTGTGGACAACTAGCTGTGGTACAGTTACAAGCAGCATACATCACAGACCTACAGATGGCATATGAGGCTCAAACGGCATCCTGGATCAGACCTGGATGTGAAACCAGCATCCAGCAGCCCAAGGAAGGAAGACTCCATGTTTTCTTCCTGAAACAACACACAGCCACATGCAAACACACAGCAAGCCAAGCATTAACATTTCTGGACTTTTCTTCCAAATTGAAAACAAAGCCATGCACGCTTTTTGGTAAGAGGAGTTAATTTCCAATTTGAGCATGTGGGAGTATGTCCCTAGGGAATGGCGTAATGAAGCCCTGGTGTTGGTTGCAAAGCAAATAGATAAATCAATGTTTCAGTTTGCTCCACGAGAGCAAATGGGCCCCAGCTGCTTAGCAATTCAAGGGACATGACTGCAGACTCCTCACGTGCAGCCAGAGATGCTACCAAAGGTGCTGGGGTTTTTACCACCATAGCATTGAAAATAAAACTTACCTTCTAGTGACAGCAGCAACTCAAGGGCTAAAGGAAGATGCCATTACCATGCAAAACTCCCTGAAATCCTCAGCTCACAGCTGAGACAAGCAGCAAATACCTTCCAAGAGTATCTTCAAGTGCAGCTGGCACATTGCAGTTAAGGTTTCTGTGGCTTATAAGAAAAGTCATCTCAATATCAACATAGAGCCTCTATGGCCACACATATCTGGACAAAAGAGGACACCACATTTACCAAATCTCCCTCCAAAAACTACCTGGGTGCTGGCCCAGAGCAGGGTTTATAAAGGACTCACACAGCTATGCTCTGTATTACAGTAATTAGATCTCTTGAATGCTCTAAATCCATTCAGGTACAGCAATGCCGGTAAAACTGAGGGCTGAAACCAGCTCCAGGTGCCTTCTCAGACAAGCAGACCTCTGATGAAGGTGAGGTCTGCATGGTAGTTTTGGCTTAGGACGGAGTCATTTTAGACAAGCTGATGACTTCTTTGTTCTGAGAACAGGAGAAAAAAAAAGAATAAAACAAAAACCCAAAGAGATCGTAGGTATTTCCCTGGCTAACAGGGTCTAAGCAGTCTTGCTCTCACACCAGTCTTGTACTTGATTCCCCAGCAGGCCGTGCTGCAGGTGATTGACTGGGTCCTTTGCTTTTTATTGCCTGCGCCACGTCAGGGTTTGCTGGCCCCATGCAAGCCGTAAGCCTGTCCGACCTCGCACCCGCCTGCTCTGGGGTTGCGCCATCCTTTCTCCCGCCACCTGCCTGCCAGAAGCAGTTGGGGAAATTGGTCGGGTACCTCCACTTCCATCTGATGGTGGTTTGGTTTTTTTTTTTTTGCAGGACCCCACAGAGGTACCCACAGCCCGCCCCGAGAACAACCAAACCCCAAAAAGCTCCAACGCACCCTAAAGCCAAACGACCCTTCACGGAAAACGAAAAAGTTGAATTTTAGCTTTGTACTCTTGGGTTTTTCTGATTAGAGGAGCCTGTGCTAAACACATTTAAAAGCTCTTTTGGCCCCAGGAAATTCCTGGCATAATATCCTTACTGGTAAATTGGTTTTGGGGGGTGGGGGACTTGGTGCAGACTAACTCCCTGTATCTTGCTGCCAGGTCTGTAACAAAGAAATGCTCTGTTGTTTGAGAATACGGTAGTCTTTCTCTCTCTCAATCAAACCCAAAATCACAAAAACACATCCCCCCCTTAATTCAGTTTAAACCCTGAGCTGTTCCCCAGGTAATTAATAATGTTTGCAAATGTGCCTCCTTTGAAGGTGTATTATCATAGTTTAGGTGACGAGCTCAGACTTGTATTCCTCTCTATAATTCCCAACATCTACTCAGGCAGCATTAATTGGATTCAAAGCAATTACAGAGAAGTCATGTTGGCCACTTTATATCAAATTCTAGTAGAAATTTTGCTTTGCGCTGTTCCGAGCCACGGTGCCGATTCCCAGCCTTTCCCCTCCAGTTGCCTAGTGGGCACCTGACAAGAGGCACCAGGGCAGGTCATGGTTTGGCTTAGCAGAAACAAAGGAGCTGAATTTACTGACTGTAGATTGATGCCTGTAGTGTATTTTTTATTATTACATGAAGAAGGACTGTGAGGTGGAGACTTGTCATCCGAGGCAACAAACGGGCATTCCCCCTCTCCGTGCAGCACCTGCCCTAAGACAGAGGAGTCACAGCGGCAATTTGGGATGCGCAGCATGTCATTTTGTGCTCCGGGACAACACGCCCCGCATTTGTATGATCTCCCTCGGCCTGGAAAGCCACAAAGCATTTTTGGACATTCCAGGAACAGACATGGCTCCGGAAGGAAGGAGAAAAAAAAAAAAAAAAAAAAAGACTGTCTGTCTCTATATAGTGCTGACCCATTTCTCTGGGCTCAAACGAGAAAGTTCCTCGGTTGTTTTATGGAGGTATAGACACATGCGCGTAGCCAAGCAAAATAAAGCAAACACAAGGACCTGATGGAAGCGTGCCTGGGAAATGTCTGGAGCAGGGACTGCGGAGAAGTGCCTAACATTGGAAGAACACCAGTGTGATGCTCCATTCACTTATTTCATAATCATGAAAGATATCCAATACATAATCCAACAGAATTTGAGGATCCTGGCTGGCACCAGGAACAGGCAGCCAAGCCTTGTCTCATCAACTCTGCTCTAGTATCTCTGGCTGATTGAACATGGTTTTTTTCTGCAAAGAATAAGCTTTAAATTAAATTCCACTCTTTGTAAACAAGATGCACTGTTTTGCTCGAGTATATTTTCTTTTTTCTCATTAGAGACTATTGCACAGAAGAGATTACTTTAATAGCAAGTCCAACTTGTAGCGCCCATTTACTCCCAGAGCTGCCCAGCAAGCCGTGCTGCCAGACCTGGCAAGGCTACCTGAGCCCCGATTGCTTTCCAGGAAAGGGCTGTGAATGACCCAACATGGGGCTCCCATGCCTGGGATGGGGACCAGGGCTGGGAGGAAGGTGCAAAGCATCCCTTCAGATGGCAAGGGGTCAGGGCTGCTCCTGGGGTCCCAGCCAACAGGGCTCCAAACCCGAGGTCAGAGCATCCAACATCCCGGGCACGCCATCAGTGGGGGCCCTGGAAGAGCAGAAAGGCTGCTGGGGGGATGAGGAAGAAGTGGCTGGGGTCAGGGGGTGCCAGTAGACCTGCTAGGGATGGAGCAGGACAACCTTGAGAGGTGGCGATGGGCTTGCCAGAGCCTCGTGCCAGGGGTGGGGGGCACAGGGACCCGGAGGTCATGGCATTAATATGGTATTAAACTCAAGGAATTGCAAACTGATTTGGCGAGACTTTTACACCATACCTTTTTTTGAAGTAAAGGAAATTAAACCCAGCTCTGAGCCATGCTGATGGCTTTCAAAACCATAATACATTGTCTCTAATATTGGCGCTCCAGTTATCCTCAGGAACGTGCAAATAATCAACATTTTGCAGTGGTTTCCAGCATGCATCGTGCGCCTCTGGAGGAGGGATCTGCAGAAACCGCTCTGATAGAGTTAATGGGCTGCTCTGCCAGAGCCTATTTAAAATTCCAGGCAGTGCTAATTTAGTTTTAATGGGCACAAATTCAATTCCAATGGCTAAAGTATGCAAATAACAAATAAAAGGGAACCCCTGCTCCAGCAGCTGCCGGAGGGAAAACGAACAGCCGCCCAGCTCCCCACCTTGCCCCGAGCCACTCCTTCCCCACCGATCCTCTCCAGCAGAAGCTGACCCCGCGGCCACCCGGGGCTCTGCTGGCAGAGATGGGGCTCGCCCCCGCACCACCGGCTGATGTATTTATTTGCTGATGACTGCAGAACTGACACTAAAGGGCCCTCAATAATACCAAGCCTCATTAAATTTTAATCAGGGCAGCCTCGCGCTCACTCTTCAAACACCAAGAGTTTGCAAGGGAGGAGATGCTGTGGCAGGGAGCCTCCAGCAAGGCAGGGAATGCCTTGGGAAGATCCTTCCCAAAGCACGCACTGTTGTCACCCTGCCCACTGCACCTGGAGGAGACGGGCTGCTACCGTCAGATGTGGCACTGGCGTCACTCTGACCCTCCTGCTTCAAAGTGCTGCCCCTTCATCGCAGGGAATCCCACGCAAAAGGCAGTCTTTCCCACGGCGTCTTACAGGAACCGATGGAAATGATTTTCTGCTTTGAGCAATTCAACAAAGGGCTTTTGCTGTAAGCTTGAACTCTGGGCTGCAAATAGGACGGATTTGGCCGATGCTCAAGACTTTGTCACCTCTGCACTGCCCAGGGAACAGCACTGAGCAATACCTTCCCAGTTGCGATGCATCGGCTCTAGGAGACGCTCACGAATAAACTGGAGCAGCATGTATACATTTGTATGCATTTGTGCCCTTATCCTGAGGGCTGGAAACATATGTGAGAATACAGAGATAGGCGTGTAAGAAATCCTTTGCTTTGTGCTAAATACCAGTATTGACACAACATGGTTGATGCAACACAGTCAGATCCACTCAGAGCCTACTTGCAAGCACACCTGGAGGTGATGTTAATAACCCGCTGGCTATCATTGTGGCTACGCTGCTCGTTCATTGGGAGAATGTAAAAAATAAAGACATTAGAGCCAATGAACCAGCAGAGAATAGACCAGAGGAATAAACAACCAGCAAACCCCAAGCTGTTCTTCAGGTGAGTACAGGTGGGGTATCAGAAAGGAGCTGGAAAAAGGCCAAGTCTCAGGTTCACCGCAGCATGACACGCCAGAGCGGTTCAGCAAACCTGTTAGAGGGACACCAACATCATGGCAGGAGTTTTGTGGGTACCAATCAAAGATCAAGTTTCCCCAAACTGAGGTCCCTTTTCCACACTGCTGCTACAGAAGCTGAACTCAAACTGAGTTATGCTGTCCAACTACACAGGAAGAGTGCTGAATTAAACAGCTTAGTAACTTTACACACTCAAACCAGGGCAAAATACCATAAAATATGCTGAGTAACAGTTGCCTAATGCAGATTTCTTTCTTAAAAATGGCCAAGGCAGCAGAAACTAAGCAGGCGAGCACCGAGAGTTTACAACCTCTGCAGCTTCAGTAGAGGCGGATCCAGTCCCTCTCCTCAACGTTATCTCTGCAGCCTCTTTCCTGAGATCATGGTGGCTGCAAGGACACTAAAGGGAAACCAGACGTCAGCATCTGGGACACAGAAAAGCTTAGCTTTTACCCAGGGAAACTGAAGATGCTTCTCCCTGTTAATCACTTAAACCTGCATTTAGCAAGGAAAGGACTGCAGTAATTTCCAGCTTCCCACCCTCTGCAGGCACTGACTGCTTGCTTCCCAGCCATTGCAGAGAAAGGCCAAGGCGTTATGATTCTGGAAAAGCTGGCTTTGTTCGGCACCTGCGGGCTCATCCTGCTCTGTCCCAGGCAGCATCACTCACCGCTAATCACTTCCAAAGCATTGGGTCAGGTCATGCCTCCTCTAAACTCATTTACTCCTTGACAAAGGCTCATTATGTCACCGGAGCAGCACCAGAAAAACACTGATGGATGAAGGACTCTGCAAGGACACTTTCAGAGCCTTTATACAATGCTGCCAGGCCTGGGAAGGAGACAGCAGGGTAACGTGCTACAACGACGGAGGGATGCAAGGACCTGCCGTACCAGAACTGAGCGGGTCACGCCCTGGCCCAGAGACTGTGCTGTGTGATCTGTAGCTTTGCCATGTAAAAAGAAGAGCAGCTGGTTACAATAAGGATGCATCCTTGACTATCTTGTGTGAGACCTCAGGGAAAAGGGGATGCAGGGCTATGAACAGGGGCTGGAGCGAGCATAGCGAAGCCTGGCTCCTCGCACCTATTGTACGGGGTTATGCTCTCCTCGTCTTTGTCCTCAGTGCTGCAAAGCCGATACTGACAGCCACGTACAGATGAGGCACAGTGTTTCTGACCAGCAATGGCAGCACCTGCAGACACACGGGTCGGGCACGCTGCCAAGCACAGCACCCTCCTGCTCCGAAAATCCTCCTTGCCCTGCCAACAAGCAAGGACTCGTGGAAGGATTTTTCCAGCAATTCCCTTGGCAGACGTAAAAGGCATTAATATTGCTGTCTGCTCCCCGCAGGTGCTGTGAGCCTCGCACTATCCATATGCGGCATTACTGCCATCAGAGAAACATCAATGTTCTCCCCCTGTTGCTCGCGGTCATTCTTGCTTGTTTCAAAGATGGGGTTTTCCCTTAAAAAAAAAAAAAAAAAATCAAACTGGGATGTGGTTTCTAGGAATCCGTCCAATTTGGCACTGGAAGATGCACGCTCCCTGAAGGGCTGATGCCAAGGGCCCACGGTTCAAGCGAGCAGGAGCGTGCGTGATGCTACGTTCCCCCAGCTATGGATGCCAGCGATGCCCGGGCCGCTGTGCTGCAGCAGTCAGCCCCAGGGTCGCCTCTTTCATTGCCATTTTTCCTTGGCCTCGCTGTACCCGACTCTGTCAGCACGAGTTCGCCAGGTAAAAAGGCACATGTAGGAAATGAGCTCATTTTCTACCAGTACCTGGGAAGGATGGCTAGTTTCAGCCCTATGTCTTTGGCTGCACGCACGAACACAGAGGCAGTGCCATGGAGAGTAACCCACTGTGTCTGCATAAGCACCCAGCAAACACCTGCTATTGACACACAATTCTTTCTGTCCGGTAATTCATTTCTTCCGGAGCACGCAGGTGGCTGCAGAGTGATGGATCCCCATATGGCTGGGAATGGGATCTGCTTGCTCTGGCAGTAGCAGCAAAAAAGGGGAGGTTCTCCCTTCCGCTCTGGGCACAGCACCCAATATTTCCTTGACCTCTGCTGCCATAAACATTTAGTGCGGGATTCACATACATTTACGGTATCACAATGGAAACAGAAAATTAGGGGAAATCACTGAGGTGAAGTATAGGAAGCCCGCGACCTCTTACTCTGGACACTGGGAATGGTTTCTGCTCTTCTCCTCGACATCAATGGAAATCCCTGATGGATTTCCCAGTGCGGATGTTTCTCAGAACACTCAAAGTTAAATCTGAGCCATGCTGGGCATTACGCTCAGGCATCCCCTTCTGTCCTCCACGACCTCAGCAAAGTCCTCCAGCACACTCCAGATTTAAGCCCTGACACACTCTCTTTGCCTGCCCCACTCAAGTAAACGCAGACATTACAGATGCTGTGTTTAAACTGCCCCAGGAGCAGTTACAGCTGGGCACGTGCAAGTTACCTGCAGAGCACACCGTGCACCACCTCTGCCGTATGCTAGTAACAGGGTTGCACCCTTGGCATGTTTCTTTGTCCACAGGGAGGGCAGAATGAAAGTGTCCTCTTTTATAACTACGGATAACAATTTGCAAGGTACAAAGAGCCTTAGATGTCATGAAATTGAATCTTATTCAAATTCAACAAAGATAATATGAGCAGAAGAAGTGCACATCATCAGAGCAAAGCTAGGATGGAGAATGGACTGGGTGATCCTGATCAATGGCTACACTTACTGTATTTGAAAAAAAGAGAGACCGGGTCTTTTCATACCTTTGGCAGCACAATATAATTCTAACGCTGTGGGATGATCACAATCAGACTTTTTCAAAGACTGTATCCTGAATACTTTATTTCAGTGATTTCAGTTAAAAATCTGAATTCACAATATGATTTCCATTTATAAGTTCTCATTCTATTTTTGAGAAATAAAGGAGTTTATTTCAAAAGTAATACCTAGAGTGATCAAAGACTGTATTTCCAGAAGAATTAATCTCTAAAATGATGTATGCTGTTCACCCAAAATGTAATTTTAGAATTAATTGCTGCAAGATTGCTTTCCAACAGCAGAAGGTCTCTTGAAAAAGTCTCTTCAAATCAGGGCGACAACTCTGGACTTTTTATTGTAGCACATCTAATTTCAGAAAGTATCAACTACGTTTGCAAATGCTAATATAGCAAGAAATGATACTGTGTGCTCTCTCCCTGGTACAGAAAGAACCCGTGAAGGCAGAAGGTCAATGCTCCAAGCACGGCCGAGAAAGCAAAACCAAGAGGGAGGATGCAGCAACACACCGATAAGCTCCTGTGCGAAACACCACCTCCTGTTCCAGGGAGCCAGCTGAGCAAAGGGACCATCTCGTGTCCCGTCAGTCAAACGTCTGCTCATCTTGATCAGACAGGGGAACACAACACAGTGTTCCTCTCTATGCTTCCCTGGCAAAGACACCTTGCTCCTTTCCTTTTTGAAACTGCTGTCCTTTTGGCTTTGGGGTGGATATGAGAGCAGTATTTCACATTAATGTTTCCTAATATTGGAAATTAGTACAGTGTTGCAGGACCTTGTCTCTTTTCTTGAATTAAGAAAGAATACAATTAAATTAAGAACTGAAGACCCAGTAAGTTTCTCCCTATTACAGGCCTTTTATGAGATTGACTTTGGCTGCTAAAATTACTCTTTAAATATCACTATTTTTTGCTGCCTTTCCATGTGCAAGGTGTCCTGGTTTTGGCTGGGATGGAGTTCATTTTCCTTCTAGTAGCTTGTATAGTGCTCTGTTTTGGATTTCGTGTGAGAGTAATGTTGATAACACACTGATGTTTTGGTTGCTGCTTAGTAGTGCTTACACTAGTCAAGGACTTTTCCAGCTTCCCATGCTCTGCCGGGTGCACAAGAGGCTGGGAGGGAAGGGGACACAGCCAAGAGAGCTGATCCAAACTGGCCAGAGGGATATTCCATACCATATGGCATCATGCTCAGTATATAAACTGGGGGGAGTTGGCCGGGGAGGGACAGCGATTGTGGCTCGGGGACTGGCTGGGCATCGGTCGGTGGGTGGTGAGCGGTTGCATCACTTGTTCTTTCCCTGGGTTTCGCCCCCCCCCATTTTCCTTTTCACTACATTTTAATAGTAATAATAATAATAATAATAATAATAATAATAATAATAATAATAATAATAATAATAATTTATTTTAATTAATAAACTGTTCTTATCTCAACCCATGGGTTTTTTTACTTTTGCCCTTCCAATTCTCTCCCCCATCCCACTGGGGTGGGGGGAGCGAGCTAGCAGCTGTGTGATGTTTAGTTGCTGGCTGGGGTTAAACCACGACACAGGGAAACGCTGATTTCATCATATGACAGTAAGTGGCAAATCCCAATTTGAACCATGTGCATTAAAAGAGAAAACAGAATACGTCACTTTCTCTGCAGGTGTTTTATCCCCTGGGGAGCTGGCTGCCGAGTCAGGTCTGACGTGAGCCTCAGAAGCTGCCCCTGTAAATAAGAGCACGATCCGTCTCGCCTGGCTTCACACTTGCAGCACCTCGGCAAGGACAGAGCTAACGCTGCCTGTGCAAGTTGGTGAGAAACAAGTGTCCCTAAATAGATGCTAATGGGTTTCCTTGGGGAAGGGAAGGGCAGCCCAGCATCCCTGTGCCTCTGCAGTTCACTAGGGCTCTTCTGAAGGGAAGACATGGGAGAACGCAGAGCAGAACGCGAGGAGGGAGGTGGGGATCCCTCAGGGACACACGGGTCTCCTTCGCCCACTTCTCTCAATTCCTGAACCAGCCTGGCAGAGACGTCCAGGTTGGGCTCCTGCGATGGTTTCCCTGCTCCAGATGGGTTGGGAAGAGACAAGGAGCCTGGGGCCGGGGAGGTGATGGTCACACTGGGACAACAGGTCATCACAGCTCCGCGTGGACTGCAAAGCGAGACATCAAAGGGAGGAGAGGTTTTGAATGTGCCGGGTGAGGAGGTGCTGAGAGGTGAAGGATGAGCGGCTGCTCCAGAGTGAGATGGGATGTCTCCAGCTGGAAACACAGGGAATGACCTGGGAGATCGCCTGCAACATGTGGTAACTTGAATACTTAAAATACTTAATCAAAAAGCAGCACAGAAGAAGGCAATGTGAGGTGTCCATATCACACTGCTATCGCTTGCATTTCCTTGGTTTTTCCGACCCACAGGAGGCAGCTAAGATCTCAGACCCACCTCTAGTTCAGGTACCACCTTTGCTGTCCACCAGTTTGGGCTGGACAAGAAAGTACCTCAGGGCATCGCATTTTCACACATAAAACAAGGAATGAATAAAAGAAAAATCAGCTGCTACTAATTACATCCCAACATTCTCACCTTTAAGCTTTTAAATCACAAGTGACATTTCCAAACCAATCCTATTCTTTTTTGGAGAGTTTAACAAGAAACATTCAGTCTCTAAGAGCACTTGGATTTATTCTGATCAGTAATTTGACAAGAATCCATTAAAATATACTGGAGGTTGCTTCACCCCTAAGGAGAGAGTTTAGTCCAAGGGCTTTTTCACAGCTGCCTTTTGGCATAAAATGTCAATGGAAACTCATTTTAAAAGTGCCACAACTTGTAATGAGAAAGCTCCAAAATGCTAATCCTAGCAGTCCCTTTTTATTCAGCACCTGATGATGAACTGTACCTGGGTGTGTCGGAGGGAACAGAAAACATTTTCCTGTGCTTTGGTGTACCAAAGCGTTTGACAGCTATGTGAAGGGTCCCACCACATCCCAGAAATGGTCTGAAATCTGCCAGAAGAGAGAAGGACTGACCAGAGCAACCCCAATCCCACGCCCCGAGGAGCACATGGTGCTGCTGTGTCATCCGCAGCTCTCCCAGGGAGCAGGTCAGGGCAAGGGAAACCCTTGCAATCTGGGGGCAAAGCAGCCCAAAACAGGACCGTCCTCTAGCTCCATTCCCATCCTATCTTCTACCCCCGAATCACAGAGAAACAACCTGCCTTGAATTTGCAGCAGATGTTCTGCACCCAATTTTATCTGTGCATTTTCCCCAAAATTATGAACACAGGCAGAAGCCCAAAGTCACGCTATAACATCCCTGCATAAAATTGTTATATCATAAGCACGATTAACCTCAAACTGTTGCCACCACACTGCAGTATGCCAAACCAAAAGCAGATCTGCAGCACTGTTCTGCAGTGCATATCGGTACCAAGCTTTTAAACCTAGGCGCATTTTTGAATGAAAATAACTGCGTCACCAATGCATACTTACCAAATCTCTACTGACTCTTTTATTTTCCTTATTACACAACAGAGCAGGTCTTAAACGTATCACAAATTAATAAAATACAAATGAATAAAATCTATGCTTTTTGTGTAATCAATAACTTATTCTAGTAACTCATAAGGAAACTGGCATTTTCATTTCACGTACAACAGATTGCAATGACTTTATTTGTCTAATACGCTTACAATTGCTGTTCTATTTTCACTTAAAGCAGTTTGCTTTATCGATCAAATCAGATTTGAGGGCCACGATACCAACCCTTCTACCCATCCCAACTTGCAAATTCCTGCCCAACAGCAATGACTATGAGACAGATGTCATTTTTCTTTTAAAAATAGGTTGCTAGTGATAAAGGTATTTTTGGAGATACAATCATTTTAATTCATGGTCAAAAATAACTGTTTAGGTCATTTTCAAGTAGCATCTGGAGAATGAGCTTTCCTACTGAATATAATGCGGAGCTAGTATAAAACAGGAGGGAGGGCGGCAAGTTCTTCAAACACGTCAACACAGCAAACAAAGAGGTAGAAAGAGGGGAAGAAGAGTGGAAAATAGGAACGCACAAGCCATGAGCAAGGAAGCTAGTCTGACCAGTGTTGGGATGCTGAAAACCAATGCAAGGTCCTGTGCATTGTAGAATTTGCGGAGTTTTAATACGCTCCTTTCTGTCATGCTTTGCACAGGGTCTAGAAACCTCATTCACTCCACCAGAGTGAGAAAAACAGTTTGCCCAAAAGCATCATTCTGGCCATTTCCAGTGGAGGTAATTTTCTGGAAATCAACGACCTTCCCTGCTTTGCTACGGTGAAACAACTTTCTGTAACTAATCAACTAATTCATTAAACTTCTGTGAGGTAGGTCAAAGCCTCTCTAATTTAGCCAATTAATCAAGTTGCTATATCTCCGTTTGGTGCTTAGGCCTTGACAATAGTTTCTGTGACCTCTCTGACCATGTAACTATCCCTCTGAAGCCTTTAACCCAATGCATTACTTATTGCCAGCCAGGCAGTTGGTTGCCACCTGCACAGGAGAGAGAACCAGCAATTAGGTCTAGGAATCCAAGTTGCTGCCAGTAAGAATTAAAGCAGAGAATCAGGCAAACTCCAGCTGCCACTTCTAGATCAAGGTGTTCAAAGCACACTTGTATTTTTCTCTCCTAGCCCTGTGACACCCGAGTCCAGCTCAGTCCCACTTAACTCGTCTTCCCTGCTGGCATTTCTGGAGGTCATCCCGATAGCTGCCTGGACTCCTATGCTGCATTTATTTCCATGGGGGCACCTTTCTGCCAACAGGTCCAGAGGGACATGGCTCCCCACAGTTACCCAGTAAATGCCTGTTTTTCTAAAATGTACCACTTCCAGCAGCGTAGCCTCAAATTCAGAGGAACACAAGAACGACCAACATCGTCTGACACGATGGCAGAGGAGAGTCAGTGAATGGAGCTGCATCTGGGGTCTCGTTAACCCAGCGCCATCCCTCCCTGCCCTACAGCGCTGATGTCTTTCTGTGGCTAACAAACTTTCAGGCAGCACACCCTGTAATTAGAAGCATCACTGTCATGGCCCATCAACAGATGCTATTTGGGATGTCATCTCTCCAGGACACCTGAATGATGGTGCTGAGAAAGGACAGCTAGAAGTGGAAAAGTCAAAAACGTACGCGTACAAATTTCTCCTCTGTATCTTAAAGAGGGCGCTGATCTGCCTTGGCAGGCAGGGAGACTGGTTTCTAAATTATGTTAGAAAAGAGAAGCGTTATCCACCGGAATTGTGCTTGCCCTCCTTTGGAGGAGAAACAAACCTACTGTGAAAGGTGCGCAGGTTGGCTGTCTGGCCTCTTCATTTTATGAGATCTCCACAGTATTGCACTTGTCTCTGATCAGCTGAAATAACATTTTACCGTACCCACCAGACTCTCGATACTCACCAGGTACATACACCTCTCAAACGGGGTGCTGCTACGCCTGTGCCACCTGACTCGAAATACTGAACTGCGTCCAGATAATTTAGGGAAAGGCTATGATCTTTTGCAGCTCGAGATCTGAGGGAAAGGGAGATGAAGTGACTTATTCCAAGCAAGGTTACGATCCCATGCCCTGCAGCTGGAGCCCCTGCCCACAGCACAGCACTGATGGGATGGGGCTGATGAATGCCTGCTGCGCTCGGCACCCTGCAGTAGGCTTGCAGATTCTGCATGGCTGAATATGCAGCCTGGAGAACTGAGCCAAGACCAGAAATGCCTGGAGAGAAAACAGGAACCTCTTAACTTGGGCTGAATCCATTTTACAATATCACAAACATTCATTTTCAATGTGGAAATCGTTGGCTCTTGCAGCCCGTGGATGCAGTTTTGAAGCATGTATAGCAGCCTTGCCCCAACCTATAGCGTAAAGCATCTGATTTGCTTTCTGTATTAAGTCCTGAAGCGGGGAATGCCTTCCGTAACGGCATAAGAGGAGAGTAACCTTTTCCTCTCAGGTGGTTCTCCTCTCAGGGAAGGGATAGGTTGAGTTCTCCAGCAGGTTAAAGGCGCTTTCCACTGTGTACTGCTGCAGCCTTTCGGTTGGCATTCATTTCAATGCTGCACACCTTATTTATAATTCAGATGTATAGAGTAGGGCTTTTTAAGTAAGTTTATTTAGTACCAGTTGAAGTCTGCAGCTGGAAAAAGCAACCATCTTCAGAAAAGGTACAAACCTGTTCTAAGAGATCTTCTGATTAGCAATATTTACCAGAAAAAATAATTGAGAGAGTCAACACCCTGAGCCTGCAAGGAGATCAAAGCACAGATACAGTCACAAACTATCAACAGAGCATGAGCTTTCTTTAATAGCTGCCAGTGGATCCCCAGTAATTAATTACTTATCATGGTGCCCTTAGCTTTGTGCCTAGCTAAGGAACGTATAAAGTGAGCCTAAGCCACAGGATAATTACAGGATGAAACAGGCATCCATCTTCCCGCACCGAAACCTGGCACCCTTCAGCAGGAACAGCCTGTGTCGAGTCAGCTTCATTAGGTATTGTCTAGAGCCCCAATCCTCATTTGTTTGCATCAATAATACATTCAAAGGATTTATTTAACTTGCAAATGTGAATTAATTTATTGGTCCCATAAGCAAGAAAGAGCTGTGACCAGAGAAGGGTTTCATGTTACAGGTTGGGTACTAAACTGGGACTACTTGCTGAAATTTGAACAATTACACTCTATCATAAATGTTTGTATTAGTATAATTTCCCTGCGCACATTATAATAATGAATTTTAACATAATGTTAATCTGCAATTTTAAAGATACATATTCCTTATAAGAGCAGAGCAAATGTGCAAGTGTTGATAGATTTGTTTCTACGGAATAACTTAGAAATAAAGTAACAGAGTCAACAGAGGAACATTTGCAGAGGGTTAGCAAACCGCCTGTGTTGACCCTAGATTCCTCCTTGTAGCACCAATCCTTTTCCACACAGCAAATTTAAATTACAGTCACCTTTTCTGGTCTTGCTTTTTACACTGAAACGTCCAACAAAGGTATTCCTTTTAACCTGCGCCGCAGGGACCCCTGTGGACAGCCGGCAGTGTGTTGCTGTGCTCTGCTCCAGACCAGGCTGGTTTCTGCTCCAGTCCTGGTGGGAGCATCGGCAGCAGGTCAGATGCCTGTGTCTGGTGCCTGCCTGCCAGGTCTCTCACCCACAACAGATGCCATAAAGATGAAGCATGATGGAAGGGAACATCAGTTGCTAAATCACCAGCTATCACTAGAAAAGCAGATAGAGAGGCTCGTTTTACAGGTAGTCCCACATCCTGGCTTTTCTTCAGTGCCAGGATGCACTGAATCCTCACAAATGGGAAAAGCCCAGAGAGAAAAAAACCATCGTGGACTGGTAAGATTCAGCTTCTGCCATTAGCTACATTTCTTTCTATAAAAGATATCTAAAAATAGTGACAAACCTGCCTGAAATGGCCACCAGCCACAGCAAAAGCAGTCTGTGATTGCCACAGCTGTCAACAGCTCGGAGGTGCTTCTGAACCCTTTTTTGTAGTGAAGAGGCTTAAATTAAGATGGCAGGGCAATCATTCGCCATAACAACATGCTCAGAGGTTTCTGCCTGTTTGCTGCAATCGTGAGATGCAGGAAAGCTGAGGGACGTTGCTGCCAGAAGGGTCAAAACCTTCCAGGACCTATTGGTTGCACTTCTAAGAAAAGAAAGAATTGTCATTTGCCTTAAACCCCGCACGCCCCCCTGCCCAAAAAGAAACTGGGGACTAAGACAAGATAAATTTCTTTGACAACTGATGCATCACCATAATGCTGTTCCCTCTGTCAGTAGAGCTTTCTTCAGTATCTGCTTGGAGGAGGTGGGAGGGGGCTCAGACGGTTCAATTTTGTTGGACTGAAAATGAACGCTCCAAACTGGGCAGTGATGTAAACCGAAAACAGCAGCAGCGCCTGCATGATTTGGAGTGCCTCATCTGCTCATGTTTAGCAGAATTTTGCTATGATTCTCACGTAAAGGGAAGACTAATGGATTTCCTCTTTGAGGCAATTAAAAAGTGATTTGTCACAGGCCAAGATGCATGGCTTTGTATTGGCAGGTACTCCTCTGCTCTCCCCCCACCTGCGAGAGGGAAGGGCATCAGGAGCTGATGGCAGAAGCCGGCTTGTCCTGGGGCACCAGGAGCTTGTCCCAGGGCACCAGGAGCGGGTCCGGGCGACAGCACCAGGCACATCCACATCCCAACGCCCCCAGTCGCCGCAGCAAGATGTACCAAAGGCATCAGGACCCCGAGCCTTTGAAAGCTGCCAGCTCGTACCCTTACTGACTGCGTTAACTTTTCCAGGCAGCCACACATTTGTGGGACTTTGGAACTAATTCTGAGGATATTTTAGAATAACTGTGAAAATTGGCTTAAGCATGGGTTTAAAAAGAGGCTTCCCAAATTCACGAGCCCCCAAAAAGATGGAGTAAGAGCTCTATCCAGCGACAGAGCCTACTTTGTCTCCTCCACCTCCCCAGCCTACTCAGCCATACCTGCGCCCACACTGCAAATCACCAAGCTTTCTGGACGTTTCCAGATCCCCCGCCACCAAACTCGGAAAAGAATGTCTTCTGCGAGAGGGGCAACAAAGCGAAAGGAAGGAGGCGACTGCATGCAAAGGTGCTTTGGACACCACTATCACCGAAGGTAACACAAAGCAACAGGGAGAGCCCTTCTGAACACAGCGAGTGCCTTCCCGGATGAGATCACGCCCAAGGGCATCTTTTTTTATAGAACGTGAAAGCCTCATCTTGTTCTGCAGACCCAGCCTCAACACCTCCCTTACAAAGCAGCTTCTCCGGATAAAACGAAGTCACTAAGAGCTTCAGCTGAGGCAGAAGCAAAGCTGGCGGCAGCTGCGGGAGAGGGATGGGGGATCTGTCCTGACTCTGCAGCCCAAACACCAGCCCATATCAGGCAGGTTGCACTATGCACTACAGGGTGACTCAGATGCTCGAGCTAAGCCTAACAGCTCCTAAGCCGTCTTGTGTTGGCTCCGCATGGATCATTTCTGAGATTGCAGCAGTGTTTCTGCTGGGCAGCGGGCAGGGGGTCCCGTGTCACTGATTCAAAAAGGACCCCGTTAATGCCAAGAGCTGCCCTCCCCTTCTCCCACTGTTTCAAAATCCTTTGATTCCCTTTGATTCCCCTCAAGGCTCCCAGCGCATCAAACATTAAAAGACTGATGTTATTTTGAGCACACAACAACGCCAAAGTTCAAGATATTCTGCAGATGGATTTTCAAATCTTTTAATCCATTGTGAAGCCGAAATCCTGCCGTAAACACTCTATGCCATGCTCCAGTTAACTGCTCATGCAGACATAAAAAAAAAGCCTTTCCAGCTTACTCTTTGCAGATGACCTTCTGGTCCTCCCTCCCCACGTCTCATGAACCTCGGGGGACTGGCGAGGAATCACATAAAAGGATTTCATTTGTTTTTGTTGGCATTGTTTTACGAAACTTTCCTTTTATTGACAAACCATTTTCAAACACCAAGCACCAGAAATCAGCAGATATTTGAGGAACACACTGAAGGTGTCTTTTCTTTATTCCCATCAACGCTTCTCATGAAGGAAACTCTGTATTACACACAGGCCAGGCTTTAACCTAAACACTGGCGGCACCACGGTGCTGCTCTCATGGTGTGCAGACCTCCACCAGGAACAGCCTTTTGCAGAGGGATGAGCCATGCTGGACAGCTAATTAAATAGCTGCAATCGAGTCCTGAAAGCTATTTCATCAAAAAGCTAAAGGCCTACCTTGTTTTCTCAAAAGAAGTCAGAGCAAAAATTATATCAGATGATTTTGCCAAGCTTTCTAGAGGGGGGGGGCATCTTAGTCCCTCCTATCGTGCCGGATGCTCACATGCATCATCTTTTTCACTCCTTTTCGGGGGGGGGGCGGGGAACATTGAAGTCGCATGGCTTGTATTGCTGGAAACAGAAGGCAGCTTTTTTCTCAGAGGCTAGAGAGATGCTGAGGATGCTGAGCGCGTGGGTGTGCGTGTGTGCGAATTACTGGCTACCTGTTTCCAACGCTACTATATGCAAACACTTCACTTTAAAGGCTCATATATCACCAGTCTCTTGCGCTCCTGCTGAACGTCCTCTGATCTGTCCTCTTCTGTGTGACAGAAACATGGGGATCTCTCTGGAAACCCAGCAGGAGGTAAATTCCTGACCTCTTGGCTCCGGGAAGGAGAATTATTTCAGGCTATAGAAAATGCTGATTTTGTGCGGCACGTTTCCTCCCAGCGCACCCTTTGCTGCCAGGAACGGGGATCTCGCTTTGTGCCCAATAGACTGATTTCCTCTTTAATAATACACTGCCAATCATTTGGATCAGTTAAATTCAACACCAAAATACAAACACATTTAAAAACGTCAGGTTCTTTTACACCATGTTCCCTTCAAACACGAAACCATAAAGGGAAGGTGCTGCTGGGGCACCCACTGCCGAAGCACATGCCCTCTGCACAACTTCTCAAGCCCTCCCCTGCAGCTGACGCTGGGCTCTCATGAGATGCTGGCACCATCACTCGCCCTGCGCTGGCAGACCTGGCCCCGGGCCCCTGCCTGCACACCAGCTGCCCACCCCAGACCCTGTGCTCCTGCTGCTCAGCGGGCTCTGGCCCCGCTGGGGGCCGCTTCGCCCACTGGTGCATTACCCACTAGAGAGAGGAGGACCCCACACTGGTCCTCACGTGCTCTTTCCACTTGTGATTTGCAGTTCAACATGCCATGCTCTTTGCGCAGTGACCCTGTCTGCATGGGTCTGTCCATGAGCCACTTCCTCCCTGTGCGTTCTTCCATCCGGAATAGCTCTTGGACCGGCATCCACAGAATTTCCATGATCCTTCTGTCGGACTCTTCTTGTAAATACCCAATTCCCGTACTCCAGGCGCGTGGGTCTCCCAGGGTGTGCGGCTGCATGTTCTTCCAGTTCAGGCTGGGGCATCGGCTGGGCTGCTGCAGCAGCATCTCTCTGCTGCAGAAGGCTGACAGCTTTCTGACTGGACTTCAGGATGGAGAGGCAGGAAAGAGGCAGAGACCGATCTCATGCTGAAACATGGAGCTCGCAGTCCACCCAGCCTCTAGCTGGGACAACCATCTTCCTTCCCCAGCCGCTGTCCATCCTGGCAGCGGCAAACACCAGGATAAATCTCAGGACTGCTGGGCTGCCACCTGAGCTGCCAGAGGGCTGTTTTATATGTGTATTGAAATGGATGTTTTATATCCTTTCTGCCATCATTATTTTTGCTTCTGAATACGGATTTTCCCCCTTTATATTAGTATCAGTTGAGCAGCATAGCTTTAAATATGTGTAAATATATCTAAATACTGTACCTCAAAAAAACACAGAAGGCTGTGCTTTGTTCCAAAAACACATCCAAGCCTTCTTAAAAGAACATTCATGTCCAGAAAACTCCAACTGAAACTGATATACAGTAAACTGCACTGGGTTTATACTTGTCCCTAATTGGTGTTTCTCCATTTAATAAATACAGTTGCAACACAATACAGTTATTGAAGCCTGAGGCATCTAGAAGCCCCTTCTGCAGCTCTCGGACGATGGGAAGGGGATGCTTCGCAAGGGACGACTCCCAGTAGGTCAGGTCTACTGCAAACCAGCTAGCGAGGTACCAGGGAAGGGCTCTCCTTACATTGCACTTGACCCTCATACCCTCCCTGTCACTGTGTCATGCATCAGTGCCAAAATAGCATCAGGAGAGCACTCAGATAATAGTGCATTTACAATTATAATTGCTCATGTCCAGGAGTAATCCAGTTTAAGCCCTTTACCATCTCAAATATTTAGAGAAATCCTGCCAGCTGCCTGGAGGGGAGAAAGTTAGGAGCCCTGGGAGAGCACAACAGATTTTCATCTTTCCAGCCCTGACAGTCTTTCACGCATAAATATCCTCCCAGCCCTGCCTCCCCCCTCCCCTGCCCTCTCCCTGCTCCACAGGCAGCCCATGTTGGCTCCCGCTGCTCCAGTCAGGCAGCCAGGCAGCACGGCACAGGAGTGGGGCCGATGCCGGTGCTGGTGCCCTGCCTGCTGGCTGGCAGCGCATGATCTTGCTGCCTGTGCTCCACACCTGGCACACATCACCCAGAGCCCAAACTGCCACGGAAGCCTCTGCCCTGGCAGCATCCTCCAAAGAGAGGCTTTGATTTGGCTGAGATAGGGATTTTTTTTTTTTTTTTTTTTTTTTTTTCAAGTAGTCAGAGTGTCAACATCTCTGCTGCCTGAGAGGTGGCACACGAGGATTGCCAGGACTGGCAGGCTCACCAGAATCGCTGTCTCAAAAACCCCAGGCAGGCATCCTTTATGTGCAATTCCAACAGTCTCCTTTCTTTCGCAAAGGCCCTTGCTGCCATGCAAGGGATTTGGGCAGAAACCCCACAGACCTGCAGGTTTGAAGCTCTGTCAATGAACGTCTTGCAGAGCTCAACACTCATCTTGCAAACTTTTCACGTTTCATGTTTTTCTAGCTTTTAAGGCCAGAGAACGGCACTGCTAACACCGAGCATCACTCCCTACACAGTAACACAGGCAGGTGTATTCCAGCTGCTGGTAGCCACCAGCAACCCCCGGCCAAGCGACAGACAGATAGAATCATAGAACTGTTAAGGTTGGAAAAGACCTCTAGGATCATCAAGTCCAACCGCCAACCCAGCACCCCCAGGCCTCCTAAACCATGTCCCCAGGTGCCACGTCTACACATTTTTTTAAATACCCCCAGGGATGGTGACTCCACCACCTCTCTGGGCAGCCTGTTCCAATGCTTGACAACCCTTTTAGTGAAGAAATTTTTCCTCATATCCAATCTAAACCTCCCCTAATGCAACTTGAGGCCGTTTCCTCTCGTCCTATCGCTGTGACTTGGGAGAAGGGACCAACCCCCACCTCACCGCAACCTCCTTTCAGGCAGTTGCAGAGAGCGATAAGGTCTCCCCTCAGCCTCCTCTTCTCCAGGCTAAACCCCCCCAGCTCCCTCAGCCGCTCCCCATCACACTTGTGCTCCAGACCCTTCCCCAGCTCCGTTGCCCTTCTCTGGACACGCTCCAGCACCTCCGTGTCCTTCTTGCCCCGAGGGGCCCAAAACTGAACACAGCATTTGAGGGGCGGCCTCACCAGTGCCGAGCACAGGGGCACCCTCCCTGCCCTGCTCCTGCTGGCCACACCATTGCTGATACAAGCCAGGATGCCGTTGGCCTCCTTGGCCACCTGGGCACACTGCTGGCTCGTGTCCAGCCGGCTGTCCCCCAGCACACCCAGGGCCTTCTCCGCCGGGCGGCTTTCCAGCCACTCTTCCCCAAGCCTGGAGCGTTGCACGGGGTTGTTGTGACCCAAGGGCAGGACCCGGCACTTGGCCTTGTTAAACCTCACACAATTAGCCTCGGCCCATGGATCCAGCCTGTCCAGATCTCCCTGCAGAGCCTTCCTGCCCTCGAGCAGATCGACACTCCTGCCCAATTTGGTGTCATCTGCAAGCTTACTGAGGGCGCACTCGATCCCCTCATCCAGATCATTGATAAAAAATATTAAACCAAATTGACCCCAAAACTGAGCCCTGGGGAACACCGCTTGTGACCAGCTGCCAACTGGATTTAGCTCCGTTCACCACAACTCTCTGGGCTCGGCCATCCAGCCCGTTTTGTACCCAGTGAAGAGTACGCCTGTCTAAGCCATGAGCCGCCAGCTTCTCTAGGAGGATGCTGTGGGAGACAGCGTCAAGGCTTTATTAAAGTCCAGGTAGACAACATCCACAGCCCTTCCCTCATCCACCAGGCGGGTCACCTGGCCATAGAAGGAGATCAGGTTGGTCAGGCATGTTCTCAAAACCCACCCAATCCAAGAAGGGGAATCTTTTAATAGCTTGCTCCCTTGATAATTGTGTTTACCATTCAAAGGGTAAACACAAGTCAAAGTTTTAATTTTGCTGACTTCAGCTCAGAGGTATAGTATCTCTTGTTCAGCTTTTGTCTGTTAAAACTGCCTAAATGCAACTGCAATTAGTAGGCTGTCATCAAATCAGCGCTCAGTTTCCTCTGAGCTGCTTTATTCTGTCACTATAAGCCCTTCCCAAAAACCCCTGCAATTTTCCACCTTTAAAAGTGAAAGGACCGTGGCTGGGTGCATGGTAACACTACTCATCACAACCGTACAAAGTCCTAACTTCCATAGATTTGGACAGCTGTGGATTGGAAACCATCTTCAGAGATGCCGTTGGTTGCTGCTACCCTGTAAGTCTGCTCTCATCCTTCTTTTTGATGCAAAAGCTTGCTTTTCCCTTCAAACACATGTTGATAACTCCACCCATCTCTAATAACCGTGTTCAGATTAATTTCTGTGACCGATCTTCATCAATATTTATTATCCTGCGAATTTTCACAAATAGAAGTGGTGATAAAACTTGCAGGTAATGATTTCATAATTTCTTTCAGATGGTTGATAAAATATTGAACACTACTGGGCTCAAAACCAGTCTCAAAGGGATGCTACCAGAACGGCCATGACAAATAGGTAAATTTCCCATTAACAAGGAAGCAGCGAGATCCGCCACCGAGCTGCTGCAGTCTACAGGGCACATGCCAGTTCGACAATCCTTGCATGTGGCATTAACATTTATACCCAAGAAGAGTGTGGTTGAAAGACAAATGCCTAATCCTTCTCCAACTTGAAGTTTTGTGAGCACTGCTCTGCGGCCCAGCAGGAACAGACCTCTGGGTATACTACAGGAATATCAAGTTGGAACTTCGACAGTAATGCACAATATTGCCTTGATAAATGATAGGACGGTCTATAAAAGTTGCTCTTGAAGACAACAACTCTTAAGGGATGCCAGAGCAGGGCATGGATATTCCCCACCTTTGAATCCACACAGACTGCTGAATGGGAATTATGGCTCCTTCCAGGTATCACTCCATGTTCCTAAAGCATACTCCCCACAGGCTCCATATAGGACCTGCACAGGAGTGGTGCATAGGCCATGAGCTTTTTTTTTTTAGTACTGCAGCTGGACACAAGCAGAATATTGAAAAATATATTTCCACATACTTCACTAAAACGACATCCAGTATTTCTCCGCTTTGCATCGCAACTTCCAGTCATCACAGCACAACCAACTCCCTGATATGGGGGGGTTAGATTAAAAAATGATCATATTGGCTTCCTACGCTTTCTCTATTTTCTGTCTAATGCTATTCTAGTATCCGACAGGAGGGAAAACCTTTGCAGCTGATGAATGCAGACAGGCTGATATTAAGAACTGTGGAAGTTTTGTCAGCAAGAAACCATCAGGCTATCAATGCAATATTAAAGAGAGAACACCTGGAGCTCTCCTGAGCTTTTACGAGAGCACAACCGTGGCAAAGTGAATCCCCCCGTCAATATGACACTGCCAAAGAGAAATATTCATCATTCCTACTTCAACTTGGTAAGACGAAGCACTGTTGAGAATACAGGTCTTGTCTACCTTGTAAATTTGATATCAGTGCTAGATAAGACCGCTTGCATCTTTTCTTATTTTCCCCATTTATGTAAGTTGCTTTCTTCACAAAGGAATTAAGCATATTTTGTTTACAGATAATGCTAACGGGGCATCCTAAACTAAGGACAAATGGCTTGGGGAAAAGATGAGCAGGCTGACCCTAGCAAGTTGTCTCTGTCTCTGCTTATGATGGGGGAGGAAGAGCCCGGGGGAATACGCTCCCAGACAGATGGAGCAGGCAGCTTTGCCCATCGGTGCCAAAACCCCTGTCCCCCCCTGCACTCCCTTCTTCCCTTGCCAATGCACAACAGAGGCATTTGTTTTCACCAGGAGCTACATTTGAGTCACTGGCTTTGGGTGCGATGTAAAGGAAGGGGGGGAGAAGCGTTCATCAGCAAAACCAAAAATAGCCAGCAGACAGAAACACAGCAGGTTTGTCAGATGGGTCTGGTAAGCCGAATTTACACTTCTCTCTTAGCAGACATTAATCTAAGTCAGAAAGATTAGATTGCCATGCAATGGGCAAACAAGAGCAGGTCTGTGTTCTGCTCATCTCCGGTTTATCGTCAGGCGTGCTCTGGCACCGCCTCGTGAAAACAGGGAGCAGGGGAAGGTGCGCACATGGTAATAGTCTCCAAAGGGACCAGAAAGTGCAAAGACAGAGAGAGAACCACTTTTCATCTCGTCTTCTGCTTTCCAGCGAAATGATAAAGTGCCTGCACATCAATAGACAGCTCGAGATGCTGCCGCAGTAAGAATATCCTCAACAATTCAATGACTTTTTTGTCCCAAGTCTTCACTGGCAAGTGCTCAAGCCACACTGCCCTTTGCAGAAGGCAAAGGCAGGGACTGGGAGAATGAAGAACCGCACGCTGTAGGAGAAGATCAGGTTTGAGACCATCTAAGGAACCTGAAGGTGCACAAGTCCATGAGACCTGATGAGATGCATCTGCAGGTCCCAAAGGAACTGCTGAATGGAGTTGCTAAGCCACTATCCATCATGTTTGAGAAGTTGTGGCAGTCCAGTGAAGTTCCCACTGGCTGGAAAAGGGGAAACGTAACCCCTGTTTTTAAAAAGGGAAAAAAGGAAGACCCAGAGAACTACAGGCCAGCTCCAAGATCTGTGCCCAGCAAGATCATGGAGCAAATCCTCCTGGAAACTATGCTAAGTTTGGTGATTGGTGACAGCCAACATGGCTTCACTAAGGGCAAATCATGCCTGACAAATTTGGTGGCCTTCTACAACAGGGTTACAGCGTAGGTGGATAAGGGAAGAGCAACTGATGTCATCTACCTGGACTTGTGCAAAGAATTTGACACTGTCCCGCATGACATCCTTGTCTCTGAATTGGAGAGACATGGATTTGATGGATGGACCACTCAGTGGATAAGGAATTGGCTGGATGGTTGCACTCAAAGACTTATGGTCAACAGTTACAGGTCCAAGTGGAGACCAGTAACGAGTGGTGTTCCTCAGGGATTGGTATTGGGACTGGCACTGTTTAACATCTTTGTCAGCAATATGGACAGCAGGACTGAGTGCACCCTCAGCAAGTTTGCCAACAACACCAAGCTGTGTGGTGTGGTCGACATGCTGGAGGGAAGGGATGTCATCCAGAGGGACCTTGACAGCCTTGAGAGGTGGGCCTGTGCGAACCTTATGAAGTTCAACAAGGCCAAGTGCGAGATCCTGCACACGGGTTGGGGCAATCCCAAGCACAAATACAGGCTTGGCAGAGAATGGATTGAGAGCAGCCCTGAGGAGAAGGACTTGGGAGTGTTGGTTGATGAGAAGCTCAGTATGACTCAGCAATGTGTGCTTGCAGCCCAGAAAGCCAACCGTATCCTGAGCCGCATCAAAAGAAGCGTGATCAGCAAGTCAAGGGAGGTGATTCTCCCCCTCTACTCCACTCCTGTGAGACCCCACCCGCAATACTGCATCCAGCTCTGGGGCCCTCAACTTAAGGAGGACACGGACCAGTTGGAGTGAGTCCAGAGGAGGGCCACAAAGATGATCCAAGGGCTGGAGCACCTCTCCTATGAAGACAGGCTGAGAGAGTTGGGATTGTTCAGCCTGGAGAAGAGAAGGCTTTGGGAAGACCTTAGAGCAGCCTTCTAGTACCTGAAGGGGGCCCACAAGAAAGCTGGAAAGGGACTTTTTATGAGGGCATGTAGTGATAGGACAAGGGGTAATGGCTTTAAACTGAAAGAGGGTAGATTTGGATTAGATATATATGAAGAAATTCTTCACCAGGAGGGTGGTGAGGCACTGGAACAGGTTGCCCAGAGAAGCTGTGGATGCCCCGTCCCTGGCAGTGTTCAAGGCCAGGTTGGATGGGGCTTTGAGCACCCTGGTCAAGTGGAAGGTGTCCCTGCCCATGGCAGGGGGGCTGGAACTAGATGATCTTTAAGGTCCCTTCCAACCCAAACCATTCTGTGGTTCTGTGATTCTATGATCCTATGACTTTCTTTATATTCTCGCTTACAGAAAAATGTCCCACATATGAACGGAAAAGATTTGCCATGAACAGCCTCCTCTTTGGAGTCCTGATCTGAAAGCCGCCTGATATACCACCCTCTGCCTTGCTTAATACTCCTACAAATTCCTCCAGGCCTGCCACTTTTATTCTACATTACTTTACACCCCTCTTCTGCAGCACAAGTTTAATTAGAAGTGCGACTTCAACTAATGTGTTCCCCAGAGAGAAGGGGTCAACGCATGTACGTGAGGAATTTCTGATCCGGTTATGCAGGAAGGGAGGGATCTCCTCTGACAACTTCTGACTGCAAAGAAAAATTAATTCCCCTTTCCCGCAGAAGTTTATAATGAGAAAGCTACAATATAAAATTGTTAGTAATTTCACAGGCATCAAATCAGTGTCGCTGAGTGAAATCTCACTCTCATAACTTTACTTTTAATGAAAGACCACAGATGTTGGACTATATTTGTATTACAACTTGAGAAATGTTTCATAGTTTAGATTTCATCTATGTGGTTCATTTACATTGACCTCAATATCTGAGCTAATCTGCACAAACTTTCAATTGTACTGATTCACAGTGGCCAGGACAGTCTCTGTGCCAAAAGCTGAATATGACCAGCTACTGTCTTCAGGGAAAGCCCACAGCAGCCCTGCTGTTCACTGCTAAAGCATTTTTCAGGACTTGTTTAATAATCAAAACTGGAAACAAAGCGCCAGCATAAATCAGAAAGCCTCAGACCTGGCATCCTGCATTTCTGTGAAGAACAGCTTGCAGGGTGCTGCCACTCAGCCCAAGGGAGCCCAAGGCACAGGGCGCTGCACTGCACCAAGACCGAATCAAACCAGGTACCCCAACCTCAACATCACCAAAAGCTCACATTAGAACTTTTAGGCTTTGCAAAAAGCCCTGGTGTCCTTTGCTTTGCTATCTCTTGCACATGCCAGTGTGCACTGCAGTTCCCAACCATAAAGCAGGACATCAGACGATGTGTAACTGCAAGCACGCTCATGCACAGCACTGCTGGGGATTTGCCGGGTGCCGAAGGAGGAAAGTCCTGCTCTCACGCTTCAGTAGTCCAGTAACTGCAGAGCCCGGACTGAGGGGATTAACCATGTTCTTGAACAAGCTTTTGCTTTCTGCTGCTGCTTTAGGCTGCTCAGAGCCCAGCATGTGTCCCGCAGACCCACCAAGATGCTTGTGGTTCATCCATACGTGGCAAACCAGCCTTTTGCTGCCTACAAGTGTCACACTCTCTGCGCTGCAAGCCAAAACCTGACCCTGCTGCAGCCGGTACCAAAATTTCATTAACATCTAAGTGAGCAGGCTGCGGCACTGTGTGTGTGTCGCGGCAGACAGCATGCACAAGGAGAGAAGTGCTCAGCTGCACGGTCTGGTGGAGGGTACAAGCTGTACTGACAGCTATAGCTGTCCAAGCTCTTGGTGCCCTGAGAACAGCAGCACAGAGATGATCTGGTTGGCTTCCAGCCACCGACATGAACTTCCCTGTTAAATTATTTGTTTGGCTTGCCCTTAAATGCAACCAAAGAATCCCATTATTCCAGGTAAAACGAATCTTCCTTTCCTACTTATATACTGAACTGATAAAGCGTAAAACCATTCTGCTGAAAACCATAAACTCAGCTTCTCTTCCATTCAGCTTGTGCAAGCCTGAGGCAACACTGATAATATTATTACGGAGGCCATTTGCATAGGAAGAA
Organism: Morus bassanus; assembly: GCA_031468815.1. Lineage (NCBI taxonomy): Eukaryota > Metazoa > Chordata > Aves > Suliformes > Sulidae > Morus > Morus bassanus. The sequence goes on along the minus strand of CM062587.1, from coordinate 9,770,983 downwards.
ATTTTTCTTTTGATTAAAAAACCCCAAGCCTTTCTATATTTCTTGGTCTGCTTGTGGTGGAGAGAACGATGGCAGTTTCATCACTATGCAAATTATCCAAAGATCTGAAACACGGCACCACAGGAGTTTGCAAGAGGTCTGGCGAATATATCAGCGAACCACCTACCCTGCATCACTGGATGATCAAAAAGCACTAAAAAGGCACCGAAGTTGTCCATTCTTACTGAACTCCTCAGTAAGCAAAGATAACATTTTCAGATATAAAAGGAACTTCTGATTTAGCAGGTGAATGGCAGAAGAGGTCTAGTCTCTGTGCCCAGGGATGCCATTGGTGCGTATGAAGAACCCCAGGAGAAGAGGACTGCACACCTTTGGTCCTGACTGCTGCTTCGTGCGGGACAGGGGTTATCGGTTTATGCAGCACTGTCTAGGAAATCCTTGGCTCCAGGCAGGCTCTGGGGCACGTCCACTGGCTTGGGTTTAGATTCCATCACATTTTGGGAAGTGCTCACTCAAGCCGTTTTGCTGAGCCTCTATAATAATCACATCTCCCTCCTGCTACTTAGATGATTAATGGCTGTTTTTGATTGAAAACCTGGTGCCGTGCCCCATTTTCCCAAACCTCCCTGTCAAGAAATCTTATTTTGCTATTTGAGAGGAGACCTCACCTTGCTGCCCATGCCATTAATTGAATAACTATCAGTTCCAATTTATTCCGCTTGGCTACAAATTAGATTTCAGCTGGCTATTTTCAAGCCCTGCTTCAACACAACCTTATAAAGCTGTATCCCTTGGCTGATGCCACTTGTCAACCTGCATCTGCTCTTGGTGTATTAAAAGACAACACAGCCAGAAACCCACCAATCTCTTAATGAATGGAACCCAATGCATTAGGCTTTGCTCTTTCTGAGTTTATCGTTGCTTTAATGAAGACAACTGGGCCTGGTATTTAGCCCTATTTAGATCAGAGGTACAGCAGGAAGTTAAAAACTGATCTCAGGAAACCCACAGCATCAACACTCTCTCAGAACAAAATGCCTTAAAAATCAACATGTGCAGAAAGAATTACTTGTTTGCAGTTAACACATTGAGCTACACTTGCAATGCCACACTCACTGCTCACTTGTCTGGGTCGTTCCCGCCATCAACAGAGACGTCTAGACAAGGAAATTCCTGTTGCCTGAGGAATTATCATTTGGAGAGATAGGTCTTTTAATAAGTTCCCCAGAACCACGACTCTTTAGTGGTAGAACTTGCCAAGCTTATGAAAAAAGCCACACGCTTAGGAAATCCTCTATTTTATTTTTAGGGGGCTTATATTCTTAAATTCTTACATTCTCAAGCTTATACCTAATTTTGAGCAACTTTATTTCTGTCTGCTAAGGACACCTTCACGAATATTTCTTTTTTGGCACCTGTCCCTTCATCATTATATTTTTATTGCCATGGTCATGTGTAACTCAGTTTGCTCTCCTCATCAGACGAAGCTTGCTGGAAAGATTCATTGGGACCTGCAGAATGAGCCTGATGAGGCATCCGTGAGAGACGGTGGAGGACACCCACTGCAGAGTGAGAAGTGGAGTCCACGTATGAGAGATGGAAGGTTTTCTTGCCAGCAGTCCTTGCTTAATAGCAGCTGGCCTCCATGCACTCTCTTCTAAGAGTGCTGGATTGACCAAATCGGGAAGGTGCCCAGGTTCCCGATTTGGTATCTCCTACTTTATTCTGATGGGAAATGGAGGAAGACAGAATATGGACAGCCATCAGCAAGTTTCCCTAGAAGTGCCTCAGCACAGATTGGTGGCACAGTATAGCATGAACAAATACTTTTAACAGAAAAGCTCCATCTCAGGTTTATTTGTTTTTGTACTTGCTAGAGAATCCCAATTTTTTACTGGTGTAAAAGCTCTAAATGTCCTTTGAGGAATGAATATATTTGCAAGGGAAAAGAAGCCATGAAACACAACACTGCATCCTTCATACAAATTAATCACAATACAGAATTAGCAAAGTGTGTTTCCCTGTAAAGACTGAAAGAAGATGTAGTTAGGAAAACCACTGCCAAGTGGAAGTCTTACCTGATCAGAAGAGACAGAAAGTGTTAGTTTAGAATACAGTGTCTAGGGATAAGGTGTGTTATAATGCAAAATATTTTATCCACTGTCTGCATTAAGCTTAAGGATATCCCTCCTTAAACGACCTAAAAGTAATGATTGACTAGGTGACTGGAGGTTTTCACTGGAGCCAGTTCTTTCCACTTCCCTCAGAATGAACCCAAATGAAATCCCAGCTCTTTCACTGTAATTTCATCTTCTTTTTGCAAGCTGCCAGCAAACCTTGCCCCTCGCTATCTGCTGTGAGGCCCATGGCCTCTCCCCAAATCCCTGAAGGATGACGCTTTCCATTTGCAACCCTGCTATTGAATAGGGCAGAATAACGCCGTTCTGGGCTTTAATGCACAGCCTTTGGCAGCAAGGGCTCGTAAGAACATCCTCCCCAGCCCAGCAACAGGCATCTCCAGTGCAGAGTTCAAACTGGTGTTCTGTGATCGTAGTCTGATTTAATTCCTATTAGAGTATAAAAACTAATAACAGTAAAATGTCACGATCATCTCACACTAATTATGCATCTAATGAATAATTAGCTGTGGACACATTTGACATTTTTGGTCATTAATTTGAGCAAGTGTTTTAAGCCTTGAACACAACTCCTCTGCGACTGTGACAATGGCTGCAACTTGGTGCTTACAGCACTGATGCTCACCTGCATTGGATGGAGAGCACCCACCAACTCCAGCTCATCTTCCTCACAAACGAGGGGAGCCTTTTCATGATGGGAAGGGCCCAGCTGCAGCAGCAGCACCTTGTGCTGAATTTGGCAGAACCGCTAAGTGGCTCTGTGCCTGCCAGTGCCGTGCTGGTCAGTGGAAAAAGGATGATTTAGGAAGAGAATTTCTGCATGCCACCTCTCTTTGCACCAAACCTGGACATTTAGACACAAAGCTGCGAGATATTTTTTCCTAAATGCGCCACAAATTTTGTGTAAACCAAGACTTTAATTTTGTGTCATAAGCTGTAGCTATTTTTTATGATAAAACCATTATACAAAAGGGGGAAGAGGGCAGAACTCTGCATCTTACATATGCATGAATGTGTACATATACACATCTCTCTGTCTGTCTGGCTCAGGATTTTACTGACTCTCAGCCTCCTTTCCCTTCAACTCCACCTCTAACATTTTGTCTGTAAGGTCTCAGGAATGAAGGAAAATAAGAAAGTAACAGATCTCTCCTATAGGGTAGAGATGAACTCTGAAGAACTTCAGTTCAAAGGTTGCAATACACATCCACAGTTAATGAACAAAACATGTCTCATATTTAGGATGAAGGGACACATAAAAAGGTCACAAAAGGCCAGAATTAGCACCAGATTGAGCACTAAAACTGAGACAGAAAGCAACAGATGTTTCCCTCCTAATTTACTCCATCAGGATCTTCTCCAGATAACATGCAGTGTTGCTTGCTAATGAAGCATTTCAATCTTCTTGCTGTACAGCTCGTAAATAAGCATCCCTGAGGTCAGAGATGCACTAGCGGGCAGGAACAGAACGGCTCCTCCTGGGCAGGCTTTGTCTAATTTTATAAACCCCGCTTTTTGTCAAAGAGAAAATAAAAATCTGTTTTCAAATTCACAAGTAGTTCTGAAACAACTTAATTAACTCCTCTTGCTGAGTTGCCTTTCCTGAACAGGGATGCTTTAACCTCATTGTGAACCCCAGTTCCCTTACACTCATCAAAACTAATCTCCATGTTATGAATAGCTGTGTATACACTAGGTATATTGATTTTTAAACTAAAAGAACAAGCCACAACAGACCTAAAATAGCCAAGTAGTTTACCTCCTATATTGCCACTCTCGGTATTTTATAATAAACTGAAGAAACACCCCAAACTAGCTCCATAGGGCAGACCTCTCACTCCTTCATGCCCACCACGGTGTCAGCTGGGAATGGCCCCAGATTCCAGCCTACGGTAAATAAATAACCTGCAGAACCAAGCTCAGCAATAGAACCTGCTTCCCTGTCGCTGCCCTGGCCAGCCACAAGCACATCTGAGAGCCAAATGTTTGGGAACTACTGGCTTAGAGAGGTTGTTTTCCATCTCTCCAGCCTGTGAAATATGACCTGAGACTGAGACCTATGGCAAGCAAAGGTGCAACGCTCCAGGCAGACGGTATCTCTGGGATGGAAATCCTCCAAAGCACAAGCCAAAGGAGCACTGCCTGAGTCTGCTGGGATCACCCTTACAAAAAGACAGCTTAGACAGACGCACTTTCCAAGCAAGACACATTAGTCCCCATTGCACCACAGCTTAATTATAATGCTCTTGAAAAGAATTTCAATTTTTCCTACCATGGGAACAAGCTCTGTAATGAAAAGGCTTTATTAAAATGAAATATAAAACATGATATTAATTGATGAGGCTGCGCAGGTGTGTTCACAAACGCAGTCTAGTGCCATGCGCGTTGAAGGGAGCCAGATTAGGGGTTATGTGCCACGTAACACCCATATCACTGTGCAATACGAAGTTCCCTGTCATTATATACTATACATGTAACAACATAGAATCATAAAATTGTTTAGGTTGGAAAAGACCTTCAAGATCATCTAGTCTAACTGTTAACCTAGCACTGCCAAGTCCACCACTAAATCATGTCCCTAAGCGCCACGTCTACATGTCTTTTAAATACCCCCAGGGATGGTGACTCCACCACCTCTCTGGGCAGCCTGTTCTAATCCTTGACCACTCTTTCAGTAAATAATTTTTTCCTCATATCCAATCTAAACCTCCCCTAATGCAACTTGAGGCCGTTTCCTCTCATCCCATCACTGTGACTTGGGAGAAGGGACCAACCCCCACCTCACCACAACCCCCTTTCAGGCAGTTGCAGAGAGCGATAAGGTCTCCCCTCAGCCTCCTCTTCTCCAGGCTAAACCCCCCCAGCTCCCTCAGCCGCTCCCCATCACACTTGTTCTCCAGACCCTTCCCCAGCTCCGTTGCCCTTCTCTGGACACGCTCCAGCACCTCCGTGTCCTTCTTGCCCCGAGGGGCCCAAAACTGAACCCAGCATTCGAGGGGCGGCCTCACCAGTGCCGAGCACAGGGGCACCATCCCTGCCCTGCTCCTGCTGGCCACACCATTGCTGATACAAGCCAGGATGCCGTTGGCCTCCTTGGCCACCTGGGCACACTGCTGGCTCGTGTCCAGCCGGCTGTCAGCCAGCACCCCCAGGGCCTTCTCCGCCGGGCGGCTTTCCGGCCACTCTGCCCCAAGCCTGGAGCGTTGCACGGGGTTGTTGTGACCCAAGGGCAGGACCCGGCACTTGGCCTTGTTAAACCTCACACAATTAGCCTCGGCCCATGGATCCAGCCTGTCCAGATCTCCCTGCAGAGCCTTCCTGCCCTCGAGCAGATCGACACTCCTGCCCAATTTGGTGTCATCTGCAAGCTTACTGAGGGCGCACTCGATCCCCTCATCCAGATCATTGCTAAAAAATATTAAACCAAATTGACCCCAAAACTGAGCCCTGGGGAACACCGCTTGTGACCAGCTGCCAACTGGATTTAACTCCATTCACCGGAACTCTCTGGGCTTGCTCTTGGGTTTGACTTCAGATGACAAATACTGAGGAGCGCGTGGGGAAGAGATGGTAGAAATGTGCTCCCTGCAATAATTCAATACGACTTTTCAAACAAAACCAGCTTGTGATGTATTCTTGCCACTACAGTGCCTGAAGAGATATCTGATCATGCACCTCTTACCAGACAGAATTTCAGAGTGAGAATTAATGTGGGGCAATAGCGCTAAGCTCAAAATGCCTTAACATACAGAAAAACACAAGCTTAAAGATAGGTCTATCTTACATTGATGTTAAAACTCATGCACAGATGGAAAGCCAGCGAGAGCCAAAATGTCACTAAAGATGCATTTAGCCGCAGTTAGGTTAACACCAACTTGCAGATTGTATGGTTTTTCTTTTCTTTTTTTTTTTTTTTTTACATTCAGACTGAATTTGTGTCATTCGTTATTTGGCTGTTAGTGTATATGAAACCACTTCTGTGTTGATGACTGTTTGAATTGCATGTATAAAGACATATTCACAGTCGTGTGATGGCTGCATATAGCGCAGGGCCACAAATAGCCCCTCTTTCTCTAGTTTTGACAGGAGCGCTTGCAGCACTGTGGAAAGATATTCTTCATTCATTTGAGCTAGCTTATTTGTTGAAATGCAGCAAATTATACTAGAGCAGGTGTGAGCATTATGCAAAGCTATTAAAAGGAGGCTGTTGGTATCTTACTCATATGTCAACATAAGAAAACCTACCAATTATATATATTCAAAGGCACGTAACCATGTAGGTAATATTGGAGGTATAGCTTGTGTTGCAAATCCGTTTTCAGGGTTTCTTTTTGTAGAGCGGAAATATTTATGGACAATTGTTACTGTGTAGTCCAGATACCCCTCAGTGACTAAGAACAGCCCTTACGATTAACACTGCTACCAGCTAATTACTCCAAGTAAGCAAAAGCCATTAGCAGATCCGTTAGCTTCTGCCCTTAAAAAGGTCACATCCTGTCTCATTATTCTAGTTCAAGAAAAACCCACCCTGAACCGACAGACTGTAGCATTGCAGGGTGTTTGGGAGAGGTGCCGGTGTGCAGAGATCCCAGCATCCCGCTCCGGCGACGCTCCCGCATGCCCAGGCACCTCCACATCAGCTGTTCGTGCCTTTCCCGAAGGGATGGAGGGAGGGATGGAGGGGAGCGGGGTTGGGCTCCAGGCGCATCTGCCATCCAGCGTTTTAAGTGCTCCCTCCCCAAGGGCAACAGCCTTGCTCTGGCTCTCTGAACACAAGCAATCCAAGACGGTCTTTAATTACACCCCGTTCTGTTATTCCTTAAACAGCATCCTGCCTCAGCACACAGAGCAGGCTGGCAAACAGGAAGACTTAAAGCTGCACAGGCTGCCAAAAAGGGGGCATTCCCTAACTTCCAAGCAATTAACTTTGAAATCAAAAGTTAGGATAAATTTGTACTGATTTTTAATAAAATTATACAGACCTCTCTGAATAAATGTACACACAAAGCACGCTTTGTTTTGCTTGTAAAAAACACACGCAAACACATCCTCTGCATGGCTGAGATGCAGCTGTTACATTCCAAGTCCCAGCATATAGTGAATTTTTACGGCTGAGCTATAAACCTCTGAAAAATGAGGTTTATAATAGAAACCCTGACACCATCTAAAATATAGCAGCACTATTGGGTGCTGCTGTAATATGGCCCTAATTTATAAACCACAGAGGAATCCTGTTCCATTCTGAAGCTCACAGACAGTCATCTAGAAAAAGGGTAAACCATGAGGAAAAATGGTCATGTTGTCTGTGAGCTATAGCGTCTAGTCCATCCAACAATTCAAAAATCAAATAGGATGCCACAATATTTAGGCCACGCACTGAATCCTGGACTGTCACAAACCAAAAACATGGCGTATCCTAGGATGGGGGTATATTTCATAAAGCCATGTGCCATTGCCCATGCCTCTGGGCAGTATTTTTCGAATGAAAATTTGATATGAGAACACTAGAAGTAAAGAAGAAAGAAAACTAGAGAAACACAAGCCAAACCCTCCAGTTTTGCTTGACATAATAAATGTTTTTGCAAGAGGGCTTCAGTGTACTCCTGTTTAAATTGAAAAAAAGTGGTAAAGCAAGCAGATTGTTTACCCACAGGAGACAAAAGTTTATCACTAAACATTAGGACAAAGCTCTCGGTGCCTTGAGACTCCAGCTCTACGTTAATACATCTTGAGGAGATGGCAATTCACAGGGGCAGCACTCTGTCTCACTGCTCGGGATCCATTTTTCCTCAGTACGTTGGACCAGAAACCTGTTAGAAATCTTTACAGTGACCCTGACATGCTAAGCAGAGGTTTCAACCTCGGGATTTATGTTTGGAGAGTCACTTTGTGTCTCTGGTCATCACTGCCCTGGGATGCCTCTCCCAGCGTGGAGCGGGAGGAGGGAGCTGGACAAACGGCCATCTAATAAAGGGATGCTCGCTTGCAATTTTGGGAAACAAACAGGAACTTTTTGGCACAACGGTCAGAAATCAAAAAGGCGAGCAAGGATTTAATTCATTGCTGTCGCTTGCTTCAAAGCCTGAAAAAAAGTCACTTCTCCCCTACACATCGGAGTTAACTCCTCCTAGATACTGGGATCAAACCGCTTACTGGCATTGAAGGTATGTTATTCCACAGCCAGGAATGACCCTTCAGGGGCTCACAGCTGTCAGGTTTACCCTGAAATTTTCAGTGTGGCCATCTCGGATTCCTTTCCTACTTCCCCTAAATGGTCTCCTTTTGCATGCTGAGCATCAAAGGAGAATAAATCCAGATCTATTGCACTTTTCCTGCTAAAGCTATTTCCCAGTAGACTTGCTGTAAATTGAGTGCACCGTATTCTTGTCAGCCACATCACTGCCCACCAGTGGCAACATTTTACCTGCTGCAGGCTTGGCCCCCCATACTCAAGTGAGCCCTAAGCCCTCTGGTCTCTTCATCAACAAGAAGCATGGATTTGCTTGCAGAAAAAGCCAACAGCGGCCTTAAGCAGCTGCGCTTTCCCCTGAAAACTTCACCGGCAGGCACTGCAGAAACGCTCCGGGCAGCGCCAGGATGCTGGGATCCAGGCGCAAGAGGGGCTGAGCTCTTTGTAAACCGTTAGCAGGCTAACGAGGGCATCTGCAGAAGGAATAGGCACTAAAACTGAAACTAGATACAAAATAAATATTCCAGAGCTGGATTTCTTAAAAAAGATTCTGCTGAGCTATAGTTCCACATCAAATTTTTATTGAATACATTTTCTACTGAGAATTTGTGCACTAAAACCAGTCAAGATCATATGAGAGGAGTATAAATTTCATGTACAGTTTTCACTGCAAATATCCTTCAAGAGAAAAAGCAAAAGCACTTCTTAATCAAGCCCACTCCACATCCTCTCCTTCCTTTCCCCTGCAACAGGAGCGGCAGGCTGGAAATCTGAGCCCACGCAGCTCCAGTCCCCAAAGCACCAGAGGCAGCAGGAAGCCTCTGCGAGAAGGATGCTCCACGTGATGGTCACAGCGGAGGGGACAGATTATCCACCCTTTGCCATGCCTGAAGACGGTGCCTAGGTCTGCTTCACATATAGCAAAGCTATGAAGAAGCTGACATTGTAAAGTAACTGATGGCTTTGCTCATGCTTTGTTCATGAAATTAACTCACGTGATTTCAGCAAATGGCTGTTCAAGCCCAAACGTGCTACTGCTTTTTTCCCCAGACTCAGAGCTGCCCCTCCAAAAACTATTCAGGTCATAATCCCTGAATCTGTAATGGATTTTAGATCTGATTTCCTGAGATTCTACAACACCGGAAAATGAGGGTTTAGTTCCCTGGAAGGACAACGTTTCTCACTGTACAAGCAAGATTACGGGTCACTTTGAGATTGGAAAGACTCTAGGATCTAAAATAATATTACAGACAGAAAAGCTATTATGGACAACTTTTAGCAGCTTCCAGAATCTAACAGTAACCCCCTATGACTACAAGGTGAACTCAGAAAAAACTTCCTTTCCCAAAGGTTTCCAGATTTGTCAGCATAATGTAAATATTAAATGGGTCTAAAACTGAGCATCTTTCAGAACTCAAGCGGGTCTGGGCCTCTGTGCTGTCCTAGACACTCATGCAGCTAGTCTTGCCTGCGATATTTAGTTACCTGGGCTCCTGAGAAGAAAATTACACTGAAGAAAAGGTCAATAAATGGCAGACAGGAGATGACATCCCATAATAGTTATAATTACTGTTTATCAGAGTGCCTCACTGCACAGGTAGCAGGTTACAGGACATATTTGCTGTATTTTTCCCTGAAAAGAGGAACATTGCTACATGATTTGGAGTTGGCATTGTGAAATGTATGGTTTCCTGCACTGACGCTGCTTTATTACAGAAAGCCCAGTGCAGTTACATCACCTCCACGGAAACAAGCGACCTCGAAAGATGTTGCATTCATTTTTCTTTCTGCATATTTTTGTGATGGATTTAATGTTCAATAAAACCAAAAGAATAACAACATTTGAGGCTCGAGCTATTTATTCAAGTGCCAAGCGCTGCAGGAGGAGTTCAGGGCTGATTTCTGTATCTCACTCAACACAGCAAAACTGATGTCACAGCTCCATTCTCTTCACCATAGGCTGAGAAGGGGATTTATTTTCTACGTGGATTCCTTTTCCTACAAAGTTTTACGCTCTGCACATAAGGCAAATTCCTACAGGACAGACGCATGAAATGCAAAAGCATGAGATGAGCAAAATTTGACTAGTGTGTTTCAGAAAGGCAACTGTTCCCCAAAGTATTAAATATCTATATGTGGACACTATAAAGACAGACTTACTTGCATCCACAAAGACTGTGCCTCCATACTGGACCATGGAGGTTGAAGCAAATGGTGATGCTTGGCTGAACCACACCTGATGAAGGTCTTCCTTGCACTCTGAAAGCACTACGGACACCAGCGCTGTATCTTAAAAACAGCAAAATCCCTAAAGAAGGCTCAAGCATAGGTTATATAGAGAAAGAAGCACAAGTGTTCCTGCGTTCATAAATAAAGGCTGCGATTATGGAGCCGTTGATGCCGGCTTTTAAAGTGCCAGGAACAAATATAAATGAAGAACAGTGAAAATCCCGGCAGCCTCCTCTCTCCCTTTTCCAGCAGAAAGTGCCTGTGACGCCTTGCTGAATTATAAATGGTGATTATCACAGGCGCCAAGCAAAAGGGCAGCTGAGAAGTGGTGTGCATGCCTTCCGTCCAGCCAGGACAGCACCGTGAGCCTCTGCCATGTGCGGGGAAGGATGGAAATGGCGGTTCGGTTCTTCCGTATAACGACAGGCAGGCAGCTCTTGTGGCTGCAGCATCCTGGTAGATCCACCTGCTTCTGCGCCCTGGCGTGGGACGAGCTGCCCACAGCTTCTTTTGCAGGTTTTAGGATGTAATGCAGTATTATTTTGCAGATTTTATTCCTGGATGCAATATTCTTGCAGGCCTCCTCTCCTTCCCAGCTCTCATGTTTTCCTCGATGACACTTCAGCATTTACAAGCTTGTCTCTCTGCTGGCCGACCTTTGCTGCAACCAAGGTTTTAATTAACCCATCTGATCCTGTATGTTTAAAGTAAAGCTCTAGAACGGCCTTCTGTCAGAGCAAGTACTTCTGACCTAAGAAAAATACCGCTTCTTTAACTATCAATAAATCAGGCAGGGTTGGTGTTGTTTTTTTTTTGTTTTGTTGTTGTTGGGTGTTTTGGTTTTGTTTTTTAAAAGACATTAAAGAAGTGACAAAATCACTTTCAGTCCTAGTCTCTCTTGCCAGGAAACAACCTCAAGCATACCCAAACAGTAGCACTGCGTATTACTGTCCCTTCCTCAGCAGTATCTGGCACTGGGGATGGTAGAGGTGGTGCGTCCCCTGTTACTGCAACAAGGGTCAATTTGAACCAAGGGAAGAACAAAACCAAAGTGTTGGGATACTTACAGATAAATAAATGTAAAGCCTTCTCCGAGAATCCTCTGCTGTTTGAAAACCTGGCAGGATTCTGCCAGAAGATTTAGTTTTGTCTTAATACGATAAAAAAGCTTTTCTGAGATGATCCTGCTACCCACAGATATATTAACTAATGAACAAAAGGAATGAGACAGGCCAAGAGTATCTCCAATACCTCCAATCTCCATATGGACCTAATGTAAACCGAAAGTGCCTTATCTGAATTTCTAATACATAACCAAGCGGCACCAGAAAAAAACTTTGGTTTTATCTTCTGCTTGGCGCTCCTGACAGCTGCTTATTGACAGCCGTCTATGGTGTGTGCGCATGCTGCGTTCGGACAAACTCTAAGTAATCGTAAGGGCATGAGCACTATTTTTCCACAAAATATCAAAATACCAGAAAGAAAAGTGTTTAAGTTAGCAACGCAGGCCTGTTTTGTGTGGAAAATATTCTAACCTTAGACAATCGTCCAATATCATTCAAATACCCCAAATACTCTGGATTTCGTCCCTTTCACATGACTTGGATTTTTTTCTCCTCCTGTTCCACCTGAAGTGGGTTTCCTTGATCTTCACCCATTTTAGCCATATCCCGCGCAACAGCATGCACCGTCCTTAAATAACCCCTTTTCCTCAGCTTCTTCTGAAAGTAATTCTAATGATGAAGTATCCTGCAAGACAGACGCCAGGATGCTCCACACCGAACGATTTGCTGACGACTGCAGTACTTGGCACGTGCACACCACGGTACCTGAACTTGAAATTGCACCTTCCTGCCCGACTCCTGTTCGTAAGTGATGGACCGACACTGCCAAGAGCCCTCCTTCAGGTCAGAGGTCTTCCCAGCAAAAAGCAGCAAGTACCTTAAGCCTAAAGGCAGATTCAGGTCGTGCAGACTGATCTCTTTTTCTGAATTTCCTCCCCCGACAATGCAATAGCTATCCCACACTTGGAAAACTGTCTTGTTATAGGTGGCCTGATCAGGCCGGTCAGAGGGTTGAACAGCCATCGTTGCTAATAAATCCAGTGCTGGCGATGCCGGCCAAACATGTTTTTCTAACACGAATATTGTCCTGCACATCCCTAAGGACTGCAAGCAGACGATACCTAAATGCACGCGCTGCACATGCTGTGCCGCGTTGCGGGCAGGTGGTCGGTCACCTGGGCTGTCCTCCTGCCACCCAGCCCTGTTCTTAAGTGCATTATTTTCACTTACTGCAAGGAGATGAGAAACACCTTCAATCTTTCTTGGGAACCTTTTGCAATACTTGGTTGTAAAATGAGGACAATAAGAAGCCATGTTCAACCCAACAGACTTATTTTGTGCTGGTTACATTATCAGGAAATCTAATTTCCCGGGAAGAGGCCATCCCATTTTACAGACACTAAACTGATAAAAACATCAACCTCTATTTTATTCTATTTAAATTGTGCTTTCTTTACTGCTGGTGGCTAATAACTCTGGTGCGAGCTAGCAGACTGTCATACGACATACGTCTTGCAGTGGTGGGAGGAGCAGATGCAAACCAGCTGACATTGAACTGAAACAAACATATGATAAGAAAACTCTTGCACTTTTTCCTTGACACAGAAAATGATGCCCTGAGGCACGACACCTGTTCAGGAGGGAAAGCCATTTAGGTCGTTCTCTGGCTTTTGCCCCTTTGCTAACACATTGAAGAAAACCACCAAGTGATCTCGCAGAGGACTAAGACCATGGTCTGTATATGCCATTCCCACAGCTTCGGAGGTGGGCGCATTGTTTTGTAGCACAGACCGTGAACTCAGGGCCGTTTTTAATAACCCTTACTGCCTTTCACTAAGGGTGGTGCACCATATATATGTTCATATATGTGATGGCCACTTCCCCATCCATCAGTCGGACATGAGGCATCACCACGGGCATGGACTGGCGAGGGGGATGCAGTGATAAAGGTGGTGGCCACGGGAGGTGACTGGAACGGAGAGTCCTCGTACCAGCGGGGCAGGGGGAGGCAGAAGAGACATCACAGTTCCGTTAACTGGGGGCAGGTGGCAGCAGTGCAGGACATCAGTGACAGCTGAAGGCAGCCATTCAGCAGAGAGGGAATAGACAGATACTCCTTCAGAAATATAAGACAATTCTGAGAATAAAAGCAACTGGGATAATAAGGGAGAAGTTCACGCAGGCAGAAGGACAGCAAAAAAAGCATTAAAAACTGCAGGTGCTGGGGAAGTGATTTATCCGAGACACTTATAAAAGCGTGCCTTAACAGATAAAATACAAAAGGGGGGTAACTCACTGCAGTCCAAAACACTGCATATTAAAAGAAAAAAATACCCGGTGTTCGAAGGAGAGACTTCAGCCTTGTCAACGTCTGCTACAAGTTCTCTGCTGCCCACGCCAAAACAAACTCCAAATCTCTAAACTCGAACTGTAATCTGCTTCACCACAGAATTTCCAACCCAATCCCCAATGATGCCTCTCTGGCGAGGGTGAAACTTCAGCTGATGGAGTAATACATTCACAGACACCTGCAGACCTAATAATTGACCAGGGAGGATGTGGATGAGATCAGCAGAATTGCTGCAGTGCTACTGCAAGCCTCAGTGTCCTATACCAGGAAACAGCTTTGCTGCTGCAAGGTGCATAATTTAATAAACCATTAACTCGAACCTGAGGTGAAGTAAATTCAGTGTATTATATATTTCAAAATAGCATTAGAATTCAATTTAAGTGTCACCAAAAGCCTAATCCTCAGTATACAGAGCATATTAATAAGTGTCTTGGAGCCTGTGGTTTGATTTCATTTCCAACGAAGTCGTGCTGTCGCATGACTGCGATCCCTGCCGTGAGAATATCTCGGTGATAGCATCAGCGGTCCAAACCGGAGCAGAATCCGGACAGATGCGCGGTCCTGCTTTTTGGGGTCTTCCTGGATGAACAGGAGGGCATACGCTCGAGCAAAAGCGAGCCAGTTTCCAGTCGCGCCACTGCTGGGTGCCGCTGTCAAGCTGTTGATGTTCTCCAGCAATAGCAGGGTCCTCGGCAGGGTCCCCAGGCCCCCCTGAACCAGCCCTGCTTTCGGTTCCCTCTCTTGCCACAGGGGCAAAATGCGTTTTTGGTAAGGCAGGTGCTCCTGTAAAAGCTGCTGGAGTGGGCAGAGGAAAGGCTGTTCACGTAAGGCCGGCGTCACATCCGCGCCGTGCTGCCTGGATCGTGCACAAAAAGCCGCTGCTGGCTCAGGCAGGGGCTGCCCCCCCGAGCCGTGCCGAGGGCACACAGCAGGATTGCGGCGATCATAAAGCGACGGAGATGCTGCTTTCCATCCCCCAAGTCAGACGTAAAGTGCAACTGGTGCATCATTCCCACCAGGATCCAAAAGAATAAAATCTGCTTTCCATTTGTGTGGGAGTCGGCCACGTTTTGGACTTTTTTACGTCGCCCCTGTAATAACTCCTCTTGATTAGCAACCCAGGCACGTCCCACAGCAGTTTGGGAAATGCGTCTCTTCTATAAATGACAACAGATTATTTGAGCAACAACTAAAGCACTCTGACTGCTTTTTAGTTTGCTCGCATTAACGTCAGTCCCCTCATATATCTAGGGAATGAATCCGGGATTTTCTTTAAAATTGTGGAGAGAGATACAAAAATAGCAGACTACTCGTCTAAAATAAAGTTATGTGTTTGAAAGGGTTGGAAATTGTTTTTTAATCACTGGCGTCTTTCTTCTGGAATATAATCTGCCGGCTATACATTTTGCTTTTCTATCCAATTTCTCAGGAAAATGCAGCAAGTGTGTTAATAAATAATTTATAAAAACATTACCAAAGATAAAGCACTCCTGCTAAAACGTTTCCAGCCTCTGAGATACCAGTTCATTTGTAATCCTCTCCACCTCCCCTTCGCTGGAACATCAGCAGAGGGCTATTGCTGCCTTTCTCCGCAGTCCCATTTTACTCATCCTGCAGGTGTCAAAACACATCTTTGTTTTGAAGGTATCCAGACTGATAAAAGGCTATGGCCCAGCCTGAGCCGCAAGCTCAATTTTATCTGCTACAGATTTCTGTCACGAAAAACATTTTTCAGGAAAGCAACATCCTGATTTATTTTCGTGGTCTTGTGTGCGAGGAGGGATGTGAAATGCAGACGTGCTGCCGGCTCTCCCAAAAAAGAGGGCTCTTGTAGATGCTGTTCCCTCCAGTGTTTTGTCCTTCCCCTAGTAACAAATAGGACGTGCTTTCTGTGAAACCAAACGGGGGGATTTTGGAGCCTGGTGCACGGGACGGCTTCGTTCTTAGGAAGAGGAAGGAGACGGTTCAGAGGAAGGCACCTTGTGATGCGCTCTGCCAGATGGAATTTAATTTTAGTGAAGGTGAAGACTCTATGAGAAGCTAACATTAGTGAGCAAGTGAAACTTGAAGGAGGAAAATCAAGCAAGAATAGCCTTCAACTTGAACAGATCGTGTGTGTGTCTGTATTAAAAAAAGACCGTAAGACTGAAGGTGGGTTTCAATGATGCAACTGCTCCGAGAGCAAGTCAGGGGATGAGAAGAGAAGTGGGAAACAGAACATTCAATGGGATCACCCCCAGGAAAACCACTGGAGGTACCAAAGGGCTGTCACTGGGGCTGCTCCCCTCCAGCTATCTCAGCAGCGCTGGCAGGGCTCATCGCCACTGCACCCGTCCTCTCCCTGGGCTGCCCAGGCCGACTGCGTGCTGCTAGGGGGGTGCTCTGCCTGCCAGAAATCTGGCAAAATCAACCAAGCACCTTCAGGCAAACATCTTGACCAAGAGGAGCCGCACATCAGCTAGATGACCCAGAGACAGCAACCACGCTGCCCAAGCACCAGTCCCAGAGACGAGCTGTGAGCGTTTCCATCTTCAGTCGGCACGATTCACAGGGTGCTGGAGCTCCTGCCGCTCAGCTGCAAAACACAGGAGACGTTTCAAAGGCAGCGAGCAGGCACGAGTGTTGGGGAGAAGAGAGTGGCTGTCACTGTGTGTGACTTTCAGTGCCCATCACGAGAGCTGGCAGCGACAGCAGCCCCGGACACCCCGGGGAAATGCAGGAGCAATCAGGAGGGAGATGATGAAGAGCAGACCTGCAGCAGCTGGCTCCTCTCAAAGAGAAACGGTTCCTCTCAGGTTTCTGATGCTGAAGGCGAGAGGACAGAGGTCTTCCAGCAACGCAGCATGCAGAGTCATGGCTTTTGCTTCATCTTTATTTCGCAAAAACAGTGGAGTACAGCAGAGCATGGCATGACTTGTTATCGTTAAAGCTATCTCTAACGATAGTTAAAATGAAGTTTTGGGGCATTTGTGCTAAACGGAACTTGAGTTTTATGCAACGTGCAGAGCCACAAAAAGGCTCCTTCAAACCTATTTAACTACTCATCCTGCTGTTAAACAGAGCTTCGCCGAGGGCGATCCCTGCGCAGACCAAGGCTTGTCGAGATTGGCAGCAGGGCACCAGGCTAACGCACCCAGCAGCTTCTGTCCTCTAACCAAAATGAATGAAAAGGGTTAAAATGTTTGTGAGGAGGCACAGCTAACACCTCTCTTACATGGTTTCTCTGAAATTCATTTTCAGCAGTAAATATCTGTTAGAAACGTGACCAAAAAAAAAAAAAAAAAAAAAAAAGAAATCAGAAAATTATTACAAAAGAGTTAACAAAACCCTTGAAATTTCAGTTGGACTGAGCAATACCTTTTGCACAGCTCCACTGATTCCAGGAGTATTTCAGATCTTTAATGATCCCTGAATAATGTGATGGGAAGTCTTGAGACACGGCTGTTTCTGTGATCGCAAGGCAGCAGAGACATGGCAAGGAGCACTGTGCCTTCAAAAAGAGCTGGCGAGAAGATGAAAGGAGTGAGAGGTCTTTCAGAGAGATCCACGTTAAAGTAATATTAAGGAAGCCTGAAAAGGGCATCTACAACCTCTTCATTCTCCAAAAATGCTTTTGCACATGGAAGCATCGTGAAGCACAGCAAAGATGCAAGGGGACGGACTGCTGTAACCTATTGACTTCTGGCCAGAGTGGGTATCGAAAGTGCTTTTTCTGTTGCAGCTCAGACCTACATAGATGCAAAAGACAATTCTGTTCTCCTGGCAGCGCCAAGTGCTCCCACCACGCTTACTGTCTTCTCTCGCAGCATAGCTCCACACGCACACTTTGCACTAAAAATAGGAATCCGGGGCAATTAAAGCATGCCTGCTTAAAGCTCTGTTCTGTAAATACCCACCTCTTGGTGGGAGGTCCCTGTCTGGTCCTGCCGAAATAACGCTTTCCAAAGAGACACCCATGCTGAAGAGGCACTGAGGTGTGCCTGCTCCTGCTGAAGGAGGCATCCTCCAGGCCAAGGGGATGGCTGGCACCTTGCCCATGCTGCACATTTGCAGGAGAGGCAATGGAAAACTCCAGGAAGAGCAACAAAACCAAACAAGGTTTAGCCCTTGAAATGGGGCTGAAAGCACGAGAGCAGCAAAGGCAGGGGCTTCACAGCGAGCAGGGTCTCTGCAGGCTGGCAAACACAGCTCATGCGTCTTTGGAGATGTGAGCTGAAAAACGACCATCAGGAAGAGACCTGGGAGACTGCGAGGGGATGCAAAGGGATGGGTCACGCCTGCCTGGATGTGTCTGTCTGAGAAAAATCACCAGGGGTTCACGTTAGCTGCTCCCCATCCCACCACCCAAAAAGGAGAAGCCAAAGCTCGGGTTGGAGGAGGGCACTGAAGAGCGTTACAGCACTCAGGAAACGCCTGAGCCTTTAGAAATGGTGGCATTTTGAACACAAGAAAGGCAGGACTTTCTTCTCCTTTCGACCTTGTTTGTGGCCACATTCTAGGAATGCAGGAGTTTCTCTGTCCGTTTGGTATCATGGTCCATCTCACCTGGGCCTCTGCCTGCCCCGAACTCTGCATTTTTCAGCAGGAGTTAACCCTCAGATACCCATAGCCTCGGACCATATAATAACAATAAAGAGCACTTTACACCACCTTACATTTATATTCTCTTCTGAATTTCCTTAGCTTTACGGCAAGCAGTAAGAGCCTCTACAAGGGGGAGAGACCGTGCACGAAGGCATTGTGAAAGTAAATAGTGCTAAAGGCAACAGGTCCCCAGGTGCCTCCACCACAGGCCGTGGTGCCATCGCCTCCGTCACTCTGACGGGATCCTGGGCCTCGGGCTGTTCAGTCACCGTCCCAGGGTCACCCAGCCCACCCGTGCCACGATGCTGCGGGTCGTCACAGCTGCGTGCTTGGGATGCCGAGCCCTGCCAGCGCTGGTTAGGTACCCCGTGCCATATTCTGCTGTACTTCAACACGCTTAATTTCATCATATAGGCTAAAACTCACTTTGGGAAAACGTGATAACGTAGCAGCAACAGTTTATACTCCTGTTAGAAAAAATGCAAAGGCTCATGATGCCGAGAGCCTATCTTACGTCTTGCTCCCCAACAGTATGGGACTGATCTAAAGCGCCCACATACAGCGCACGACCTTCAATGCTTTATTGCCCAGTCATTTTTATTTTACCCAAATGAAAAATAAAGACCCGTTACTAAGCAAAAGTCTCAGGAATTTTTATGAGATTGTAATGCTTCCAATTTATGTTGAAAAAGACCAAAATCCTCCAGCTGTCTGTTGCTCCTCCAGCCAGGGACGTGTAAGATGCTGCTGACACCGCGCAGCACAAGTGATAAGACAGGGAAATGCTGCTCTGCCAGGACACCATCAAAAAAAAGTGGGAAGGTTTTCCTCTCACTTAGGACATAGTGGAAAATTTGAGGCAAAGAAATACAGAATGAGCACCAAACTTCTGCAGGACAGCTGCAGAAGTCA
The DNA here is from genome assembly GCA_031468815.1 of Morus bassanus. NCBI lineage: Eukaryota > Metazoa > Chordata > Aves > Suliformes > Sulidae > Morus > Morus bassanus. The sequence goes on along the minus strand of CM062587.1, from coordinate 9,751,516 downwards.
CAAAAAAGGTTTCAACTGATTTTCAGGCCTTGATACTTTCTGCCCATGGCTTTCAGACAAGCCACATTTTAGGAAGGGAACACTCAGGGAATACCAAGCATCAGTGTAGACATTAATAGCTATAAACAGCTGAATATCAAAGTGTATCAGAAGGAATAATCCAGGAAAAAACAGTTTAAAGAGAAAATATTGCATGTCTCGGACATAAAATCGGTGCTTATGGACACTCTGCAAGGTACAGTTGGTGCATCAGAACTGCATGAAGGATAATTAAAGACTGCTAACAGAATATCGCCCAGCTACAGAGTCCCCTTCAGCATCTCCCACTTGCTCCTTCCAGGGCAGACGTCTTGCCTGGACATCACCACTGGTATGACTGCTGATGTCCCCTGACTTTCCCCTGCCGTTTCCTACCCCACAGCAAAGCATCCCAGTGAATTCTGTGGCTGCTGAGAACACCCTGCGAGCACGCAAGGAATGAAGATGCAATGCAGTTTTTCCCCCCAGCTCCTAGAGGACCGGATTATCACATTGCAGCAATTACTGCGAAAGCCCGATTTACAACAGGGCTCAGAGGGGCTCTGGCATCTCCCCGTGCCTGGCGCAGCTCAGCCTCCATCCTGCTCTACCTCTCTGACTCACCTGCGAGAACGGCGCCACTTACACACTTTTTCATAAATTTTGAATTATTCAGTGAGCAGTTAACACGCATACCACGGGAAACAGCTATCTGCCTGCATATTGCTCTCGAATGCTTGTTAGCCTTCATTTGTTTCATTGGCCGAGATGAATAGGTAAACACCAACAGGCTGAACATCCCTATCCACTCACATCAGAATTACCCGCACCTCCCTTTTCCACGAGCATCTTTATCAGGAAAATCTCACCTGTGCAATGCTATTGGCAAACGAATAAGCTAATGAACATTCTTTGAACAAACACATGGGTTTTATTTGAATATATGATCGTAATTGATTTTATTTTATTCCAATTTTTCTACAGCTGAACAGGAGGATGTCCTGTCATGATGGCAGCACTCTGTCGAGGATTCCTGATCTCTCCTTGCTGTGACTGTTGCTGTTATTAAATTACTGCAGAAAGTGGGGAGTCATTCAAAAAAACCAAACAAGTAATAAAATGAAAGGAACTTAACTGCCGAAAATGCACATTTTTCCCATATTTAGGCGAACAGTTACAGAAAAGATGGCACTATGAGAAGTTCTGTCCCATGTCATGAAGGACTAATACTTAGCCGCCGTCTAAATTCACAAAAAGTTTCTAGCATCATCATATAGCCACAGTTCATGTACTGCTTAATTAAGAAAAAGGGCAAGACTTTTTTTTAAGGTATTACTTCCCACAACTGCAGCACCTGAACACCAGCACTAAAAAAGACACCAGAATCTGCTAAAGGCAGGATGGAAAATGACGATTGTCCAACAAACTAGTCTCCAGCTGTATGGCACAAGCGTGGAAGAGAGCAAGAGAGGCACCGGCATTAACAGGCAAAGATGAAGTCCGCCTCCAATAACCTTTGCAAACAGCAGCCAGCCCTGGGAGCCTGGCAGCTAGATTAATTTTAAATTCCTGGGGTGCCAATTACCAATCCACAGAAGGGAACGCTGGATTTTGCTACTCAGCTGTGCCAATGTTTGAAAATTGCCTGTATCTGAGAATCCACATTTTCCCTGCATTAGTCATTATGAGTACAAACAGGTTTTTTTTCTTCTTCTTTTTCCATTGACAGAAAATCTGGTGCCATTTTGAAGGTCTAAACACGCGCAGCGCGGGTGTTCGTACACACACGTCCTGCTGGCAGACAAGCCAACAAACCCAGTGGCAGCGTCTGCGCTCTGAAACCTTTCCAGGAGTCTGGGGACCTGCCATCACTCACACCTAAAAAAAGGCTTCAGCAGCGCCGTTCTGCGCTTGACTAACTGCGAAGAGCTAGGGCACTGCTTCTTTTAGGAAGCTAACAGGTAATTCAAAAAAAAAAACCCCAAAAAACCAACAATGGTGCTTTTAAGTCAGTGCTTCACTCAGAGCCAGAATAAACATTGGAAAGACAAGGTAGCGCATGATTTTGGGCGGAATGCAAAGAAAAAAGCTGTTTCTTTTTTAACAATCTGGATAATTTCCTTGGGAATGGAAACATGGAGGGCCAAGTGAAATGTCTGGAAATGGGAAAGTGTTCCAAAAGTGCGTGCAACTCATTAAAGATGCAGCACGCTAGGAGGAGGCTTTGCAGCAGCCTTGTCGTAAGGTGCTGCTGAAAAGTCCTCCCCAGCTCCCCTTGACGAGGTTATCCACATCACCAGCCCTGTCCTTTCCTCTGCCTGCTGCTCAGAGCATGACCTCCTATTTCTAGAAATCAGAAAACTGAAAGAAAAATATGAGAGCCCGGCACAGAAAATCACCACCAGCACCTTGGGTCATGGTTCCTTCCCTCAGCTCCAGGAGGTCGATGCAAGAGGCTGCCAGTGGCCAGGGCTGGACGATCTACCGCAGAGACACTACAAGGCTTGCTTGGCAATTACAACATCTATTAAAAAAAATATTAAAGGTATTTGTGATAAGGCAGCATTTAAAATCCGTTATGAAGAAAGCTTGAAATGTCCCAAAAATGTAAACGTCTTTGGAACAGAGAGGAGGCGGCCTCGGCTCTGGTGCCTGGTATGGCAGGATAACTTCTGGTAGCAGGGACTCAGAAAACTGTGTTTTGCCTGCGGATGGTTTTCATTTATTATCCCTTTGGCCAGTCTGCAGGGAGAAGGCATGCTGTGTCCATCATAAATGACAACACAAAGTCGTTTAAGTAAGAAATCAGATACCACCACGTAATTAATGGCTATAGCACAGCATAAATGCACAAGAGAGACTGCTGGTCTCTGTCGCTTGTTTGAGTCTTGGCCTTTATGCTGAAAATGCTAGTCACCAAAGATCAAGAACAATTGCATGGGGATTTTTAATCAATATCTAACCTGACAATAGGATTTGGAGGAAGATCATCCCAGAAAACACAGGCGGCATCGCAGACTAATTGTATTTACTTCCTGCCGACCAGAGACTCACAGGCAGAGAGCTCCATATCCCAGTAAGGTACTACATGACTCTCCAAAAAAAGCAAAAATCACCCATTTGCCTCTGCGAATGAAAAAAGCCAAACCCTTTCCTGAGCGTTGATGTTAAACATTGCCCTGTCTGTACCCGTTTTGGAATGTGAAAGTAATTTACTGGGTGGTGTCGAAGTGGAAGACTCTGAAGCAGATGCACAACAAACCTCCCTCTTCTCCTGGTCTCACTCGCCCCAAATTCACTGTGGACAGAAACGTCGTGCAGCCGTTAGAAAAGCATCATTGGTTCTTGGCCAGCTGCATAACCTCAAGCATGTGACTGAAGGGTGCCCATTTATGCCTGGGAGGCGGTGTCACGAATCACAGACCCCTCTTCTTCCCACAGCGGAGGCACAACGCGTCCTTGTTTCCAAATACAAGTATACTACACTCACAAAGAGATGTCCTGCATCATATCTTATAAACAGGCTTGTGAGAAACGGACTTCCCATCCACCCATCTCAATCCAAAGCAATTATCAGAGCAAAGAAGACACCCTAAATGCTGACACGCGCCCTCTGAACGTGAACGAGCCAGACCTCAGGGTGCAGGGAAGAAGATCCTATGGTGCTGCAATGCAACTCATTAGATAGCAGCTTGCTAACTGCCACAACAGCCAAGTCCAGCAATACTTTGAGACAGCAGGAAACAAAAATAAAAATAAACACAAAACTTGCAATTAAAGTTACGAGGGGTGACCTATGAGGGCAGGACATCTGGGGGAACAAGCACAGGCTGGCCAGCCTGCAACAGAGCAGGGTCTGGGGACTGCCCAAGGTTGGGGAGCACTCGGGCTACGCGAGCATCACTCAGACTGCCGGATAATGGGTTGAAATCCTGGGAAACTTCCTGAGGGAAAGATGGGCAAAGCTAGAAAATACTCTCTCAAAGGTAATGGAAAAAGCTTTGCGGTTTGGGAGTGAACCTCCCTAAAGGTCACAGACCAATTTTAGGTTGGAGCTCTGCAGTTTGATTTTGCGTCATCTGTTCCTCTTGGGAATTTCTTCAGGAACAGGGGCCTTCCTTAACATTTTCAGTTTATGTGAAAACGTTTCATGAGCTAAGCTGCCTTTCAGGGATGCCAGAAACCTGCTGGCACCTGTGGTGACTGCGCCTGCGCTGAGGGCTGCTGCAGACCGGTGATAATGGGGGAACCTGCAGCACCTTTCACCCCTGTGATGTTCTGGTACCTCCCTGAGCTCCTGGGGCAGTGGATGGAGGATGCTTCCACCAAGCCCCAGCCCAAACTCCTGTTCCTGAGTAGGCAAGAGCAGAGGAACCAAGTGACCTGCTGTTCTGCCTGCCGTGGCCCTCTCTGCCTTCACAGGGACACCTGGGACAGATGCTGACCGGAGAAGCACCACTGCGCCCTGCCAGCAGTTATTCGGAAGGAGTTCAGAGTTACCTTTGAATTCTTGTGTCGCACCATCTGTCACGGGCAGCGGGAGGGATGGATGCTGAACAACAACGTGAGCAACTGTCTGCTGCCCCAGGCAAACTGGACCATAAGTTTAGAGGTTTTGCTCAGTTCAACACACTGAACCATGAACATTTAATGGCTTCTTTAGCTGTACCTACACCCTGCTCCCCCTCTTCTTGCTGCTCGCTGCATCCAGCCACGGATGCAGGTCAGGACCTCGAGAGGCTGCGGGGAAAAGCGCTAAAAGTCTGCAGGATCGACGTGGTCATGCTGCGTTTTCAGTGGAGTCACAGCTTTCCTCCGTGGAGGTGAAATCCTGCTCCCACTGCTGCAGCAAAGTGTTTTCCCGTTTACTTACACATAGCACTTAGATGCAGAGGATACAAACAGAGCTGAGACGCACATGAACATCACAGAGGACAGTGACATTTTGTGCACGTTCCCTTTGACTACGTCTATGGTGCGGGCACCATCCTCTGTGGGTCGTGGGGCATCTTTCATGCAGCAGTGACAGCAGCATCATCTCCTTTTTTAATATGGAAGCACAATTGCAAAACCGGGGGGAAAAAGATTATTTTCCATTTGCTTCTTGAAACAGATGTCACTTTCCTCAGACCTCTTTGTTTTCAGGACCACGGGGGTTTAATCTTTAAAACAATAATATTACTACAATATGTGTCAAATGCTGTTTTCCACCAAATGTAAACAAATTGCTTCCGCTTTGTAAGCAACGGTAACCAGTCAATAATACAAATAGCTCCGCAAACGTAGGGTTAGCATCTTGGACCAGCGACTGCCCAGCCCAGGCAAACTCCCGCACGTGAACCACCCAAGCACAACCACCACAGCCCAAGGAGCCCTGGGCGGGGGATCAGGCCACTACCCAAATCCTGCAGAAATAAGAGGAAAACTCTGCTTGACTCCTCCAGGGGCTTCACTGTGCCCACAACAGCCAGAAGAAAAATCGTTGAGTGACCCCAAAAAACTCGCTCGAGACTAAACTCCCCACCGGAGGAAAGCAGATCCACTGCAAGGCTGGCCCCAAGGTTCACCCCAAATTCAAACACAGCCACAGGGCTGATTTCTCTCCCACGCCATCGCGTGCCGGTACAGCAGTCGGCTCCCCAAGCCCCTCTGCCTGCCTCGCTTCAGAACAGGAAAACACAGCTGAAAACCTTAGAACAGTCTCACTTTGGCTGACTCTCTGTTTAGGGAACTTTTGGCCTAGCATCAGCTCTGTATTTGCCACAAATGTATCCAGAGAAAGTAAATATACCATACCTCTGAACAGAGACATAAAACTGAGAAAATCCCCTCACTGTCAGACAAACAAAATCCCCCCCAACAATGAAACACAGGACCGCCGACCGCCCCTGCAGCAGTCAAACACGGCCCTACGGGCTCGACCCGGTTACCCCCGGCAGCGAGGAATTTGCCATCATCCTACCTGCAGAAGCCAGTAGCACCTTCTGTGAAACGTGGGGATGATGGAGGAATGGACGTAGCAGCCGTACAAGCACTGGGGACACAAAAAGAGAGAAAGCAGAGTCGGGTTAGCGAAGGAAACGATCACCCGAGGAGGCAGCACCGGGGACAGGACCAGCAGCGTGTTATCTGCTACCGCAGGATGTTGTTTCTGAAGTCGGTCCAGGACTGGTAGCACACAACACCAGACTATAGCACCCCAACGGTTGTTTTTAAACATTGCTACAGGTTACAGAACCACTTTCCTAACAGCCCCCGCTGCGCGGGCGCGCTGCGTTCACCCGCAGCTCAGCCACCCGCGTGCGGCCAGAGCAAACGGAGCCTCCCCAAGGCGATCCGCACCCCGACGCGCAGCACGGAGGTGGGTTTGGTCGGCTGCGTTTTGACCTTTGCTTCAACGTATTTCTGTTTTTTGAAAAACACAACACAAACATCTCTTTTCTGTGGTTTATCACCTGAGTATGTAAACTGAAGTTTGTAAACTGAAAAAACTGCTGTCAGGTATGCTATACAGCAAAATGCCAAAGTACAGTAGCTTTTCTTCGTCTTCTTTTTTTAAATGAACTCTGCTTCTCTAATTAACTGAAATCAGCAAGGCTAAGGAATTCTTTCTGCAGAAAAAAATCAAATTTCCAGTACATTAAAACTTTTCAGCAGCACTGTCAGTTGGAAGCTAAGCTCAGCGTAAACCAAACACACAAAACTGTTTTTAATTTAAAAGATCCCGGTACAATTCCTGTCCACAAGATTTGTTTATTATTAAGAAAGCAATATTATTTTCTGACTCTGCTGGCTTTTAATATAGCGCACATGGGGGACGGGTGTGCGTGTAATGTTATATTCTCCCATATCGAAGGTGGTTAGTTGTCCCTAAATGAGAGATTGCAACAACCCAGCAATCTGCTAGCAGCTTTCTTCAGATATTTCCCCTGGAAGATCAGGGGCTGCGCGTATTTTAGGCACACCAATATTCTGCCCTTACAGAAGGAAAAAATAAGTAAATCCAACTGCAGGGAATTTTGAAGGGGAATTTCTTTTTTTGTTTTACTCCAGTGACTGCACCGATTACGACGACTCTCACAATTAGCATGCTCTTCGCTCGCTCGCAGCCCTGTCTGCACCCTACCAGGGGGTCCTCACTGGTCCGGGGTGCGGGAATTGTCACCGAGCATCCTCCCGGCAGCAGCGGCTACAGGACAGGATGGTCCTGGCTCTGGCCAGACTTCAGCAAGACTTTAAACCATGTTAAGGGGGACCTGAGCGGATGGGCACTGGAGAAAACTTATTGCTAAATCACCACCCCCGTTGTCTCGAATACCTGTTTCTGCAGACATGGATGCCACGGCATCAATAGTGACGCGAAGGTTGACACGTGGCATCAAGGCTTTACCGGTGCCGGTGGGGGTGACCCGCACTCAGTGCCCCGGTGACCCGTTATCCTGCCCGTGCACCAGCCTGCGCCGGGACGCGGCTCCATCCATGCCACCCCCGGTGCAGGACACCGGCCATTCGCATGAACACAAAGGGGCCAGTAAATCTGCATTTATAATCCTTCTGTCTGGAAGGCACCTCACAAATGGTGAAAACACTCTGCAAGCAGCAAGCTTGCCAGCCCCGACATCGTCAGCGTTCCCTGTAACGGGGCGAGCGGGGAGGTGTGGCGTTAAATGCGCACACTTGTCGGCAAGCTCACGGGGAGGCTGGCGGCAGCATCTCCTCCCCAAGATCACCCTCGCAAGGGCAGCCTGAATTAAAAAGGATCTAAGGACTGCTGGCTGCTAGCACCGAGTTCTTTTTAAAATACAAAGAGTAATAATGTTTTTAAATGTGTCAAGGGTACATTCCACACACAAAAAAAGCAGGGAGGAAATACAGAGGGGAAAAAAAACCCTACAGAAAATAATCCAAAGAAAAGCTTAACATTTAAATCCCGCCACTCAGCCTGGGGAAAAGCAGACGCCGTTTGTTTAAGATAATCCCCTACAGCTACTCCTGGCTGCACAGCACTGGGGGCTGCATTAAAAGGTCTTTAATGTTCCGTTCTGCTGACTCAGAGCTGGTCCCCCTGCTCTGGAAAGCGGCTTGATAGGTGCAGCATCTCCCAGTCCAACCAGCCCCCCAGCAAGGATGGGAAAGCTGGTCGGAGCACGCCGCTGGAGGAGCCTTCACAACAGCGAGGAACACCCGTAGCGCCTCACGCAATATACATCGATATATCAACGTATATCAGCACACCCCCACTTGATTCACAGCCCCGATTTGCTGTGAAGTCAATCGAAACTTCACTGTGATTAAAACAAAAAATAACGACAAGAACTAATGCTAAGCTCCTTGTAGCTCACTGCATTTAGCAGGTAGGCAAGCTGCTCTCTGTCTCCAGATCTGTCTCGCATATAATTCTAGAGGTGTCAATAATGAATTACACAAAAGCATCCCACTTCCGTGAAACTGGTTTTCAACATTTCAGCAAACCATTAAGAAAACCCTAACAGTTCATGGGATTTGCAACGCATCCAGCATACAGAAGTGTTTTTTTTCCGTTTTTCTTCTAATTTTTTCCCCCCCACATGGCATGGCATGGGAATCTATTTCTGGATTGATGTTTTGGGCTGGATGTTCTAATGTGGGCAGCTGGGATGAAGGAGACCCACGCGTAAGCCAGCCCCTCAGCCTCGGAGAGACAGCAGGGAACTTTTCTTCATGGTCACCATGTGCTTGCATCGAGATGTAACACAGCCGTGGAGAAATGCACTGCGGTGGGAGAAACACACCCTGGAAATCCAGCTTTTGGAATAGAGACAAAAGGAGTGACGGCAGCAATAAAAATGACATTAACTGTCGGATAAAAAGGCATAAAAAGTATTTAAGATAGAAATAGAAACCTTAGAAATTAGAGCTTCATTGTTTTGAAGGATTTTTCAAGGTTAATGAGTTAAGCGCTGTCAGGTGACATAAAATCTGATGTTTGATAGCATGGTACATGTGGGTTTACAGGGAGAGGGTGCACAGAGGCGGTTTTCCTGCGCTCGGCTCCACTCAGGCCCCCGCCTCCAACACGGGGCGGTGATGAACCCCTCTGCCTCGCACCGGCCTGGGGCTGCCCAGCGCCCGGTCGGCAGCGGACACCTTGACACACAGCGACGCCGCAACTAATTAGGGGAACGGAATTACCTCCCTGGCTGGCCTTAGGAGACAGGTAACCAGGGCACACTTAATGCCTTTAAGCTAAAGGAGTCTTTAAAATGAATTCTTGCTCAAAACAGGCAAAAGGGGTTTCATTAACTGGTTTTTTTTTTTCTTTTTTTTTTTTTAATCGGGGAGTTAGAAAATGCGCAGGCCTGTGTGTCTGTGGCTATGTTAATGCCAGGCTGGGCGCTCAGCCAACGCATTAAGTGAAATCGAATTCCTGAAACCAGCTTTAATCAGCAGATTTTTAAGGTTAGAATGACTCTCTCCTCTGGAAGGCTTGCCAAGGTTAATTCTGTCCTGAGCAGGCTGAATTAATGGGCTGGACAGGGGAGAACTTTTTTTCATGATTCTCTTTTAAGTTTACAAAATCTCCAGGAGAAAAGAAATGGCATTTCTGAGCCGTCTGAGGAGAAACGCCACTTCAGCAGCTTATTGATTTCTGTTTTCAGAACAGAGGCCAAGACATGAGCCACCGCCACCTCCCATGGAAGCCACGTGGTGCGGGAGCCAGCATCAGCCCATCCCCTGCAGAAGCCCCGAGCGGCACCGGCCGAGGGACGTGGACGCTGGCCCACGGGGATCGCTCCCCTCCCTGCCGCCGTGGCGGGACAGGGATGCCCATGGTGGTGGCGGGGTCCAGCGCTGCAGCATCGCTCCCGCCACGTGCGCCACGGTCGTCTTTCAGGGAGGCGTGTGCTTGTCCTTGCAAATTATACGGCATTCGGAGCCGGAGGGTGCGCAGGGCACAGACTTTGTCCTGAAGTCCTGCAGTGGTGGGGGACCCCTCTCTGTGCTGACAAACCAGCCGAGAGCAACGACCCACGGAGCTCCCCTTGGATGCAAAATCCATACCTGCCTCCAGGAGTTCGTGGTTATAAGCACCTTCTTTGCAGCCCCCACACTGCTCCCAGAGAGCCAGGCCCTGCCAGCTCCACTTCATCTTGCACCTTTTTAAAATCAATGGATAATTAAACAGAGAAGGGCCTTCTCTGGGCAGAGGGGGAAAGTTGTGCAGTTACAACTGCCCACCCCTCCATTTACACGCAGTCTACATCTCGCATTATCAAACTTTGGAAAACCGGGGGGGGTGGGGGGGGGTGGAAATTGAAGTATTAGTGGATTTTTTTATCCTGAGCTCCTTAAAGTGATTGTGGCTTATTTAAAAATAATACAATAATGCTGAGGTGTTCTTCCTTAACAAGAACACCTTGGGAATGGAAATAGGAAGGCAAGAACATCAAAAATTCAAGATAGGGTTGGACAGCCTTTGAAATTCTTCTCCCCGGTGAGTTACACTAGTGGATATTTAAAAAAAAAAAAGCCTAGATTTTGTTCAGATTTTCACACTGAATTCCCAATTCCCTTAATAAGAAGCTAAATCAATCTTTAGAGAACAAACCACATAAGACTTGTGGCTCTAAATTATTAAAATATACTCGAGTAATTTTATGGTGTAAGGCTTCAACTTCCAATAGCCCAGCAGCCTGCAGACATCACAAGCAGGACCCGTACAGGTTATTTTGGAAAAAGGACTGTGGCCTCTGCCCATGGGCTTACGTGGAGGCAGGGATGGACCAGGCTCCTTGCTCGGTGCCACAGGTGCATACTCCTGCCATGGTGCCTTTCCTGAACAGCAAACCTCTGAGTGCTGGGCATCAGAGATGTCCCCTTCCTCCCAAGGCTGCAGCTGTGTCGCGTCCCTCTCTCCCTGCCAGCCAGTTTTTCAGGTCCTCATTTCTTTTGGAGGGGAAAGAAGAGAGGGAGGAATGAACTTGCCAGGAAATGTTACGCGTTCCCTGTGCGAACCCTACCAGCTCGGGATTTGCACTGACATCCCTAAACAAAGAGTCTTTCCAAATGAACATGCTCATGGCAACAGCAGTAAAAAATGTCCCAAATAATGGAATATGACTACCAAACAAGTGAAATCCAAAACATGCTTTAAGAAGAAAAAAAAAAAAGAAAAAGCATGAAATCATCAAAGAAGGGGATCTGAAATCCCTTATGAAAAGGCTCCTGAATCAAGCAAATGCACTTGCAGAAGTAAAGGCTGCTGCCTGCAGCCACCTGAGGTGTGGTAGGAGCCAGAAGCCCACACAGAAAAGGCCACCAAATACCCCAAGGAGCCCAACGCGTGGGAAGCCTCAGGCCCCAGGAGCTGCCTGGCCCTGTGCTCCAACACGTGCTGGCTTCTGCTTAGTCCTCTGCTCTGCAATGCCGTGATGAGCAAAGGCAGGCACAACTTGGGAAGCTGGTTCTGGCACTGACTGCCCTAAAATTGGACGTAACGTTTCCCATGGCCCACCGCATGATGTCAAAATCCCCAGTAGGAACTTAATGCCAATGTTTAACAAACAAGGGACAGGGACAACAACTGCTTCAATGGCCTGTGACACTGCTAGCGCGGGAGGATGGAAAGCCGCCACCGCCGCTCTTAGCTCTCATGGTGGTGTTGAGCAGCATGCGCTCAAGTCTAGCAGCTAATCAGATCCCCGTTACACCACCGTACTGTGCGGGATCTCCTTCTATAATTACACCAACGATTTCGGAGCTTCTCCACCAAGTTCCATCAGGGAATAGCGTACTGCTTGCAGCGGCAGCACCGCTACCGTGGATCAAACCTCCTGGGAAAGCCAAATGAGCCGTTAGCTTCATTCTTCTCATCGTCTTGATGATAGGGTACAGGTCTCCTAAATTAGCGCCTGTATCTGAGCCCAATCAAGCTCTGCCCTTACCCTCAGCCTGCCCATTACCTGCGCAGCCACACGCTGCACCAGGAAAGGTACAAGGCAGGAACTGCAGCTGTGCAATAGCATGCAGGCTGTATCTGGTACAGACTTCTCAGACATAGAAGGGAAAATGGAAAAGCAGCTTGTAAGTTCTCATCTTGGCATCCTTCAATGCAGTAACCTGCATCTCGGAGACACCAGTCAAAATGCAACAATAAAACCCACTCTCCCACCCCTATCAGACATTTCCATTATCTGTTCATATAAATATCACTGTTATTCCAGGCTTTTCACCAACTTTTTTATATCCCAGCAGAGACACCAACCAATCTTCCTGAAACTGATTTTTCTGGATTTCATACAAATCATGATCAGAGAAATTTGTTAGCTGTTCACAGTAATACATTTGTTTTATATGCAGGAGTGATTTTGCATCTGTGTCTGTAACAAGCACCCACAAAATTCTCTGCCCATCTTCTCTGACAGGGCAGAGCACGGTTGGGAAAGCAAGGCAACTGAAAACCTCGAGTCTCTAATGTGAGCTGCCTCTTGGCCACCAAATTAGCAAGCATCAGGGAAAACCCTCAGATTTTATGTGCATAACCTCTCTTTTCACACAGATCTGAAGTAACCGCCCTCCGAGATCAGGTTATCTTGTAGCAGATGGTCCTTCCTTCAGGACAGGGATGCTAAAGCCACGGACACGTTCCAAATCCATTTAAACATCAGATTAGGCTTGCTCCTGTCAGCTGCAGGAGCTGGGAGACAGCAGCGGCTCCCGCCTGCTCCATTAATCAAAATTCAGCGAGAAAAGCTCAACGTGCTGCTATAAAACCCCCTGACTCGATGCCAACAGCACGCACGGGGAACCTAATGCCATCAATCTTACTTCTCCTCCCCCGACAGTGAGATGTGGCTGGGGAGGGGGCAGCAACGATGGGGGCTTGGCCAAGCCAGTGGAGGAGCAGGTTTTTGACAACTCTCATAGGGCAAAGTGACGCACAGTGGCACCAAGTTGACAGGGATGTGACGAGAAACCGACCTCAACGTTTCTTCATACAGATCAGCCCGGGTTCAGCTTTTTAAAACACGGAGGTGTAACCATGGCTGAACCCTGCAGCGCTGAGGAATCACCCGGAGGGGCAGGCAGGCTGCACCCAGAAGTCTTATTTTGATCTAAGAAGGGAAAAAAGTGTCATAACATAGGGAGGCATCCAAATTTCCTGTTACTGCAGCAAATCTTCAACCAAAACACTGCTGAACATGTTTTCTCACTCCTGATCTTAGTGAAACACAGCCATTACACAGGTTTGGATTTTCCTCCAATGTTTATAGATAGTAACTTTGATTCAGCAAAGCGCAAAAAACGTGCTCAGATCTCAGCGCTGGACTGATCTGCACTGCTGGCAAGCTTGCCTTTTATCGATGTCAACAAAACTTAAGCAATTGCTTATAGTTTGCCAGTTTGGGCAAGGAGTCCCCATGCACTCACAGCAGATCTCAAAAACCATCTTAAAATTTCTATGCGGTTGCAAAATCCTGGAGAACCTGACCCTTTGTGTTTGGGCTGCAGCTGGCACGGCTGCAGCACCACAGCGTACCTCTTTGCATCAGGGCATCAGCCGCTGCTCAGGCATTCAGCCTGGTGCAAGAATTTTGGTTTTAACCCTATTGGCTCTTTTTCTGATGTGTTTCAATCCCTCCTGACGCCCCTGATGTCACCATACCTGGATAACGGCTTCTGGATTGAGCCCAGGGATATCGTTGGATGGCTAATTAAGGGAGGAGAGGTTACCGCAGCCTCAAAATCTAGAGCCAAGCTCTATTCATTGCAGGACCTTGTCACTTCTGGTAGCTTTTGTTACCAAATATTGTTCTGTTTACCTTGGGACTTGTTAGAAAGCCGTTTTTGAAATGTTTGATATTTAATGAAATATTTAAATGTTTAATGGGTTCTTTTTCAAACCCTCTTTTCCCTCTGTGGAGTTCTGATGTCACTTCAAGGATTGTGGGTTTTAACTTTCTTACTGTTAGAAAAGATTCTTCTAATGACATTGGCTGACTGGCAGGAATCTGTGTATACAGGTACCGATCTTCGGTGCCCCACATTCTAAAATTTACATTTTATGCCTGCAATCCTATGCTGCATGCCTAAGAGATGTCCCTCCACCCTCCCAGTCTGATCCTCAGACCTTTCTTTACCGTGGTCCTGCTGCACAGACTATGGCTCTTCACCTGAAGACTTCTCACTCAGATCCCTGCGAATGACTCCCACCTTTGGGACGCTTTGCTGCGTCTTCCTTACAGGCAGGAGGGACAGTGGTCCCTAGAAAGTAATGCATCTTCCCTTGATTTTTCCAGTAAGTGCTATTTCCTTTCGGTCTAGTCTTTAGACTTTCCATCTATTATGTTGATGCATGAAAAAGAGATAAGCCAAACTGCGTTACCTGTTTGATACTGACAGATAGTGACATTTCCTCTTTTAACGCATGTGTGGGTTTTTTCTCCCCAGTCCAAAAAACCTGGGCCTGGGAATCTGGCATGCTGCTGTCACTGAGGTTTGCCACGCAGGCAGCACAGGGAGAGGTGCCTTGCTGGAGAGAAAGAGGATGGGGACTCGGCGGTTCTGCCTCGGCAGAAACTCCCGCTGGGTTTCCCACCTTCCCCGTTAAGACGCTAATGGCACGCAGCCACTCTCCTCGCAGGAAGGGTCTCAGTAATCAAAGCCCTGCACACGGCCTCCCACAGACGTCCAAAGCCCGTTGCGGAGTCAGGCACCAGGGTATTCTTTCCATCAGACTTGCCACAAAGGAAAAGTTACGCAGAAACGTCATTAGGAGCCCAGTGGGGCTGTCACGCAGCAGGTTAAATTATTATAGCGATAAACAAGTTGGTAACGGTGTTTTCCAGCCTGCCCAAACCTCTTCTTTTCTATACCGGGTCTTTATGCTACCAGCCTGTGTTTTCAGTAAGAGCATTTACTGGTACTGTCCACTGGCTATTGAATCCTCTGGCACTTACCCATTGATCTCCCACATGCAGCTCAATAGCAAATTAAAGCCCAAGGTCAAGCCTTTCTGCAGGTTCTTTACATCCCACGTAAGCCCCTGCCTTCCCCGTCTGAGGGAGCCTGGCCACAGCCCGGCTGCCGACCCATTCACCATTTCTGGGGAGGCTGGGCAGGCGCAGGCAGCATCAATGTGGAGAAATTTGCCTTTCCGTGACGGCGAGAAGCACATTGGCTTCCCGACCTTCCACCGCAGACTAAAACAACACCGCAGCATGCTACGCGCCAGCTATCAAACTCTTAATTGTTTACACTGGTAATTCTTTTAATAAGAATGCTTTAAATATTTATGAAAAGAAATACACAAGGCCAGTTCAACAAGAAGCGATAGCTTTAATCTCAGCATGCTCTGCAGCAATCCTGCCTGCTGCTCTGCACCAAGAGAAATGGCTTGCAGAGCCGCCTAATCCCCCGGCGGTGAAGCTCCAGCCCTGCTGCAGTTGGTGGGAATTTTGCCATCGGCTGCAACGTGGTGAGGGTTTCAACGTCTTTCCTAAGTCGCCTAAACCACGGCCTGCACTAAGTCATGGGATGAAAAGCACAAGGTGCTGTTTCTCCAAAAAGCGAATGTTAGACAGCGTCTCTACGAGCGCAAAATTTGATACGAATTTTGTTATTTGTGATGCTGCCAACTGCAAGACGATTCAATAGGAACTGCCTGCGCTAGCCTGCTACTTTATTGCTCAAACTGATGTTAGCCACACACTCGCAACTGGGTTATCCTTGAGTTTTGACTACTACTAACCTCACAAAATCTTTCACAAATTCCACAGGAAGCAAAATCCACAGCCCGGTCCTGCTGTAGGATCATTGGTATGCAGCCCCGCACACCCACCTGCAGTAGCTGCCTGTTCATAAATGCATATTTCTTTATTAGTATGGGGATACTTTAATCTTAGTCTAATTTTACCTTTAGGGAAGCTATATCCTGAGGCTGCCAGGAGCTAAAACCCTCCAGATGCAGCGGTGTAATTTGTATTCAAAGCAGCAGGTCTATCTGTCAACATGTTTGTCTCCCCTATCTGCCAACTCTTATTTATAATCCCATTCAGATTAATGAATGACAGTAGTTCTCATCACAAGAAATCTGATTAATCAATTTAAGTGCTTAATCACCCTGGCCTGGGTGAGAACCGTACGGGAGGGATGCTGCCTGGATAGGGGCAAAGTTGTGAGACACAGGAGGAAAATGTCGCAGCTTTCCCTCGGGAACAGTTCAAGCAGGGACCGTGCATGGGATCCTTGATGGGATTATTAGCTTTCCAGGAGCTGAAAGTTTCCTTAGGGCCAGTGGTCACAGCCAATTAGTCACAAAATATCCTTTTCAAACCACCTCCTGATCTGACACAAAAGGCTTCACACTACGTACCTCGCTCCCTGCTACCTGCATCGCTCGCCACCAAACCCAGAAACTGTAAATCATAAAAGAAAACCCCACAGGGATGACCGTGATAACCCTGCCAGGCATCCTGGAGGCCACAGGACGGCTCCGAGTCGGCTGATAACCCAGCTGGGCATCCTGCGTGGCATCCTGCTCCGAATTAGTTCCTGTCCATTGCTTTTCTATACCACAAAGACCCCCATGGCTTGGTGACCACCAGCTTAAATATTCTAGAATAATCTCCAGGGTTTACTGGCGACCCAAGAGAAATTTCAGATGATGGGTAAGAGCGAGGTTGAGTACAAATCACTGATTTCTAGGAGGATTATCTAGGAGAGAGGCCATGCAGTGTGAACACTGCTCTTAAGCTAGTCTTGTGGATGCTCTGAATGACATGATAAAACAAAAAAATGATAAACATCCAAATCTCAGGAATAACGTCATCTGCTCTTCCATGAAAGAGAAGTTTACAGAGAAGTATCACTCTTTGCTGGCAGACAAACTATATCTGAACTCTATGACAAAGAGGCAAGCGTTGGCCATGAACTGGCTTTGGATTTAAGATAAGGGGCATCTTGTGAATACGCCAGTCAATACTGCTTCAAAATAAGCAACAGCTGTCCCGCTGCCAAGCCTCATCTCGTGGCCACTCACTGGAAATTAAGATCAGAGTCTCCCGATCACGCTCTTCAGGAATTGAAGCCCAGCACTATTAAATCTTTGCATCAGTGATCTGATGACAAATGGGGAATTGCTGCAAACAAAACTTACAAGTGACCAAAGGAGCATGGGGGAGCAGGCAGCGCGGGCAGGATGTTTTGGGAAGATGAATTCCCTTCAAGGAAAACAGGCGTCTGTCTGGGTAACCATTTCTCCAAGATGGGGGAATGTTTCTCGGAGGGTAATGAAGGCTCTGGAAAGGATTACATAGCCACAGCTCGCACACCGCTTCACGTGACGACCATGCAACAGCAGGGCGAAGGGAGACAATCTGGTTCTTGGACGCATACTCGAGGGATGCTGAAGAGATGAAGGAAACCAGACATAAAAAGAAACAACAGATTTGGTGTCCGCAGCTGAAAAGCGGGAGGAGGCATAAGGAGAGGACTGGAAAAAACGTACTGTGGTGGGAGAGCTGGAGTGCAGCCTTTTTTGTTTCTTTTGAAAAACATAAGGCAGAAAGTTCACAGTAACCAAATACCTTTACCAAAAATATTAATGGGGAGGCAAATGTTGGCTATTTAGTGACTAACCTAGGAGAGAAATACAAATAAATGAACATCTAGAAAACCAGGCCAAACACATTTAAATTGAAACTAAACTACCCACTGGAAATATCAAAGGTTCCTTACTGGAACAAATTCTGGGAGAGGTGGATGGTCTTATCCCCACCTCCTCCTGTTTCCACCTAGCTGCGTCTCTGAGCTAGACACAAACCAAGGGAGGCTGAGACACAGGTACCAAGCTGAGATACCTTATGTGTCTGGCACGTGTGAGGTCAGTCTATACATTACCAATGGTCCTGCGCTCTTACCATCCCTTGGGGACACGGGGAATATTTGGTAAGACTTCTGGGAAGCTGCAACGGTAGGTCAGGGTTAGAGCCCCTGCGTCATCGGGACAACTGCCTCGGCACTGCAGGGCTAGAGGCGTCTGGGTCTGACAGCCCGTATCAGTCATGCAAGGTAAGAAAACCATCAACGGATCAAGCTACACACGCTGCACGTTCCAAGCAACCTCTGCACAACGGGGTATGCGGGATATGGGGATTCTCACTGGGCAAGATTTCCAACATGTACCTCCACCACCTAGCCTCAGAGGGACTCAGAGACAGATGTTCCGTTTGGATCTGGGTACAAAAGGGTGGCACGAGCTCTACAGATGGATGGTCTAATGACACCTTGTTAAATGTGAAACAGTCTGAGTTTGCAAGCGATGATTACGAGCAGATCTGGGTGACATAAACTTAGTGCAAAACCCAGACTCAACGACCCCAACATCTGCGGGGGTGGGGGGGAAGGGTAATAAGAGGAAAAGCGGTACAGAAGGCTGCTTTGGCTACACGAGACTGTTTTCTAACACAACACCATCTTGGCAGTTACTCAAGCGGGATACATAAAACCTACAGGACAGAGACGTTACCCAGGTCCCTGCACATCATCTAGACTCCAGCAGCTTGTGCCACCGCTTGTTTCTCCAGGTATGAGGGTTTCTTGACTGCCACCACAAGGTTAGAAGAACTGTGAGCTGGAAAATCATGGAGCACATTAACGTCAGCCTGAAATATGACCACAATACACAGAAGTATTTTATATTTATTCTCTTTTAGAAATGTTATAAAGACAATATAATGAGAACGTTGCAAACAAGTCAAGTTGTTTTCCTCCTAATCTGGCAATAAAAATATGTCAAAGAAATGCCTAAAATCCTAATAGGAGAACAAAAAAATAATGAGCTAGGCTGTGACAGGATTTAGGTGCGATTTTACTTGAAGGCTTTAATCATGTCTGCTACAACGTAAATGGAAAATCAGATGCAAACCTGTAGGAACCATTAATGTCTGTGTTGGTCATCTCAGCTGATAGGGGGCTGAGACTGAACAGATTCGGCGGAGCTTAATGGAGATACGTAGAGGTCTAAATAGGTTTGTATCTGAGGAAACACTGCACAAAAAACGGATTATTGAGCTAGTCCTAGTGGAGACTCAACTGACTGAGGTAGCAAATACACAATTATAAAAAGATTTAGAAAGTGATTAGTCATTCTATTTTAACATCTGCTGTAAGAAAAGATCAAAGGGTTTCTTGATTAAATTATGAGAATGAACAAAGAGAAAATACTCTTTTTTTCAGGGGATAGCCAGGCTTTGGAAGTCAGCACCACGGAAAACGGGGAGTTCGACAACTACTCAGAGCGCCAACAGAGCTACAACGAAAGCCGGGGCCAGAGGCATCGGCAGGGAGAGCATCAATACCTCTGCTTGACTTCGGATCTGGATTTTAACCCTGGGTTCCTGTTGGGATGCTCTCGGCTGCGGTCTGTTCAACAGGGACACTGGGAGAGAGCGGGGGAAGCGAACCCCACGGGACACCCAAGGGGGGCCAGGAGGGTGAAAAGCCAATACAGGGACTGTGGGAAAGACACCAGGACAGGCTCGGAGTGAGAATGTCAAATATCCACTAACTGCCACAAAACCACCACCACCTTCTCAAGCCCAGGTGCCTTTACCACAGCCATCACACAGGCAGGTTGCACAGAAGTTAGAGAAGTTTTTATTATCCAGCTGGGAAAAAAAAAGATCATTACAGCATGGGGAAACCAGACAAAATCTGATAGTGCCCTGGAGAAATGCAGGCTGAGCCAGTATTTTTTGCACATGTGTGACAGAAAAAAGCCACATCTGCTAATGACCACAGCGGGGCTCAGGGCACATGGTGCGATCGCACGAGGCATGTGGGTCTGATGCATTCTCTGGCTTTCAGATTTGGGTAAATAAGGACAAGTCTAAAAAATGTGACTTAGAGCAAATATATAAATATCTACAGGAACTTTTGGGAGCTATTAATTATACACACAGTTTTATCTTGGATTAGTTTCGTGCTGGAATGGGTCAGAAGCCTTAGCCGAAATCTTTTTTTGACAGCCTCTCCTGTGCAAAATTAGCCCTGGAGTTATCTGCAGGCATACTACACCGCGCCTACAAAGTGATGTGTTCAGGTGGTTTGTGAGACACCCAGGTTCTTGGTCCTGTTCTCTTTATACTGCTTACTTACATTTAAGACCAGAAGCTACTGAAGTCAGTGATTCAATGATCAACACACATTCTTCCCTGCCTGGTCACTTCAAGTTCTTTGCAAAGGTGGCGTTAATTTGCATTATAGCATCAAAAATACTGAGTGGAGAGAGAGTGTGGTTGTGGCAAGGCTATCTGTATTCCACCAAGACAGTGTCAGAAGTTGATACTCCCTCCCCCATTTCATGAAGTCATTTAAGGTGCTCCTGAATTCTGAAGCTTGAATCTAAGTGCATGGAAAACTTGGAAGGACCCAACCTTCAAACCTCCTTCCAATGAATCCCTTAATTAAAAAGCATTTACACAACCTAAAACAAATTATTGTGTATGCCAATACTAAATCTTCCCATTCCAATTCAAAATCCTTAGAGCTTCACTATCGCTCACAAGCAATGGCAGGAGCTACAGTAAGCAAGCATTTAAGAATGTCTTCCTGGACAAGCTGTTGTAGAAATACTAAGTTTACATTGCTTGCAACCAACTTATAAATATTTCATTCCTGTCCCAAAAACCCAAACAGCAAAACATTCATTTCTCAAGATTAGTGTGCCTAAATTTACTAAAGTTCACCACCAGCAAACAGCTGAGTGTTTCTGACATTCAATAAGCAGCAAAAAGGTCGACGTTTTACTTGCATTAATTTTTTATCAGAGAATGACAAGCTCATTTTTGTGACAGATAATGAATCTCAGAAGAGGTCTGCTACGGCAAGATACATAAGACCGGTGTATCCTCTGTATGAACAATGGCAGAACTTCAGAGACCTTCCTCTAGAGGTGACATGATCTCTCATATTTTGCAAGCTATTGGAAGAGTTCTTCAGGTCTATTTAACAGTTACCACACTTGGACTGTTGAGGAAGGAAAATACAACTCTAAACACAAAAGCAAATATCTTCCATATGTCCTGAGACACTGTGGAGAATACAAGCAAAAATTGCAAGGTAAAAGCAAATTTGCTTCTCGTTTGTAAAACAGTAGTAATTTCGATGACTGGCATTCAAAGTATAGAGGTCTAAAGAGGATTTGTCTACATGTTGCCAACAGAAAGTTCATTTGCATTCTTTCAGGTGGAACGAGACTTCAAGGTGGAGGCATCTTGGACCTTGGGTCTGGACTGTCCCTTTCCTCCCGCCCTTTGGGCCGCTCAGCCAGGGGGCAGAAAAGGCACGGCGCTGCACCGCGAAGAGCTGTCCCTACATTCTGCATGGACTGTCCCCCTTGAGGAGACACTCCGAGCATCCTGCCATGTATTGCCTATGTAGCCCAGGCTACCGCGTGGCCCCAAGACCTTCGACTCCACCGTGCCGGGGCCGTGTACCTGCCTCTTGGTTAGGATGCTCCCACACTTCCCCAACCGCTCGGCTGCCACAGCAACGACCACATACCCACAGCAAAGGCGCATCGATTACATACGTAATCACCAATGTCTCCTATACACAAACGTGACACGAAGGGATTTAATTTTGCTTTAACTAACTTGTCGCTAGCATCCAATTATAGAACCGGTGGGCTTTGCTGATTAATTACGGATCAACTAGATGCAAGCGTTCACACAAATTAATCTTATAAACTCTGCTCACACAGATGGGATCTTACACATCCCTCTTCAACCTTTTGTACTTTTTAACTAAGCAGCTGAAAATGCTAACAAACAGCATCAACTGAATCCACAGGTTACTTAGCAGGTAACGAGGGCTGCAAAGTCCCCCGTGTCCGCGCTTCCCACGTGACTAGAGGTCGGCCAGACCTCATCGCTCAGAGGGCGGCCGCAGCACAGGGCACTGCCCCGGCTCCGGGTGCAGCGCACCTCCCGGCTCCTCCCCGGGCTGCAGGGTCCTGCCGTGCGTACACACAGGGCAGGAGACCCAGGCAATCACAGGGGGCACTGGCAAATGAAAGTCAAGTGATTAGCTGGCAGTTTCAACGATTTTACTTCTAAAGTACTTTCTGCGTATTTTCTCAATAAATGCAAGACCGCGCTGATGAGATCTTTGACAAAACAGAATGCTGAATCATTTTTAGTGATAACCTCTCCTCACGCAGAGGGAATCTTCCATCTTCCCCATCACAGCCAATTAAAACATTCAAAACATTTCTTCTAGGCTGACAGCGATTGGAAAAGACCACAAGACTTCCTAAAATTAACTTCTAAGCTTTACGCCATTAGGTCTGTTCTTTTCATCCCCCTAGTTCTCCGAGTGTTTTACTGGGTATGGCAGATCATCATTTTTCTCAACCCAAACAATTTTTTCTTTGAATGCGGGTACAAAGTACAGCTTCACTCATGTAAACAGAAAAGGCATTTTTCCTTTAAAGCAGCAGCAGCACGACTGGTGTGCTGAACTGCTGCTCTGAGCCCCGTCTCCCCTGCTCCTGCAGACAAGGTGCTGAGAATAACCTCCGTCCTTTTTTTGCAGGGATGGACACAACTGGCCCAGGAAACAAAACTGCCGGAGAACAGCGTTTCCGTGTTATTCCTGTTCTTTCCACTTCCAGTCCTCATTTCCCCCCATCTGAAAAGGCTGACTTTTCTGCTTCAGAGGGCTGCTCTTCACCCTCAGCTCCCTGAAGGTGAGATGCACCGATCTAATTAAGGATGTCATCTGGGCAAGACCTGAAATGTTACTTGAACGTGAAATTACTTACTATTTCAGCTTTTTTCAAGATTGAAAGAGTGAAACGCCATCCCTTTGGAGCAGTCCCCTCTTACAAAACCGGTATCCGTATGGAGAAATTTCCAACTCTTCTAAAATTTTCACTGCTAAATATAGCTCAGAAGATGATCAATACTTTCACCCGTTAATTCCTAGCACCCAGCTATTCACGGTGTTGAACAGATCACAGGAAGATTCACAGCAACATGCATCAATTTAAACACCGTTTGTTTCATTTTTGTAAACAGAAGTTTTCAGCCTTTGGGAGAAAAGGCATGAATACGCGCTTATATACTTGTTTACTGCCAAGATAAAATGCTTCATTGAGACTGACCGTGCGCTGAGTCTTACTTAAGCCGGCTACAGCACAAAATCGAAAAGCAGTATTTTTTCAGTCACTGAAACCAGCTCACGTTCAAGATTCAAGGAAAAGCAGAAGAAAACACAGAAAATTCTGAGTTGCTCGCTTCCCCAAACCTCATGTTAACGCTGCAAAAAGTGTCATTAAAAATGAGTCCCATGAGTGGACAGAAATCTGTTCCCTCAGTCGTCCAATTAATCATTTTTATCCAATACGTTGCCTGCGGGTTTACAAATCACATGGAATTTACCAAGTGTGCTTTCGTAAGTAAGAGTGGACAATAAATCATCATCATACCAAAGCCACTCACATAACACACACAGTTTCATTTTCATGCCCAATTTCATTATTGGTAACTGTAAAAAAAACCCAAAAAAACCAACAAAAACCCAACAACACCCCCCCCCCCTCCCCCCCCGTCTGAGCGGTCTTCAAAAATAACAATACAGTATTAAGGAAGGATATTAATTCAATTATTCACCTATTCTTTCTCCTCTAATCCCACGCTGAACCCAAAGGGGCAAGAACACGGCCCCCACAGAGCCAAGATTGCGCTTTGCTTCAAGGACCTTTTAAAAAGAAATGGTTTTATTTGTGTTAAGCCTAAGGGTCTGAAGGACAGGGACGTTGCCTCTCAAACTCCTGCCACTGCTGATGGTTGTTGCTGCACCTCCTCAAACTTCTGATAAATCCTTCTCTGAAACGGCAATTAACACCTTTTGCAGGTCACCCCACAAGATTAATTTTCCGAGCACAGATTAATGAAAACGCATACAGAAGTGTTTAGAAAATATTTTCTCTATTAATCTCCATCAGCAGCAGATTACCAGCAGGGTGGCTAACGAAGACATTTTATCATTAAGGTGAAAGCAGACAGGGAGAAGGGCGGGGATGCCCTCCTGGGCGCCGGGGACAGCTTTGTCACCGTCATATCCCAGGACACTGCTTTCCCTGAGATTTATTTGGGTTTAGAGCCACGCGTGAGAAGAGCGGAACTTTTAGACTGCAGAATTACAGTGTGAAACCACAGCCCCTGCAAGATCCCGCTCCAGATTTAATGTTAATACAGAGGACCTAATGCTATAAAACATTCCTTTATCAGGAAACAAGTGGCATCGTTCCTTAAAAACACACCCTTTGCTTCTCTAGGTTTTGGTTTTTTGTTTTTTTTTTTTTTTTTTTTTGGTGTGAGTGTGTGTGTTTTGCTTTGTTTCAAGCAAACCCCAAAGATAAATGAATCAGGGCCTGAGCAGCTGCCAAAAATGCTGAACGGGTCCTCCCCGTGCGCTGACTCGCACCTCAGAGGAGGGAGCTGCCCATGGAAACTGCAGCCTGTCACAAAACCGGAGGTGATGGGTTCTGAGCTCCCATCAGGAGCTCAAACAAATACATTTAAAAATCTCCAGCACCCCCCCCAACCCTATCAACAGCAGACACTATTTTACTTTGGTTTTAACGTTCACCCTTCGGAGTTAGAGGCTCATTTTCTAGATGACTTTTCTTTACCACATACAAATCTCAAAGAGATGTTTAACAGAATTAGATACAGAATTTGAAACGAACACAAAGAAGATCCTGCAGAGCAAATCTGACACCTGTGAGGAGCCCATGATCGCTGCAGATCTCAGGGCAGAGGGGTCCATGAAGGGGATTGAGTGTGCCTACCTTCATTGAACAGGACCTTTTTACTCTCCAAACTCCTTTTTTTCCCCCAAATTAAGAGAGCACCTTTCACATTTCTTTCTCTAATAACAGTGTCTCCCAGAGTTCAAGCAAATAACGGTTTGTTTCCTCATTATCTTTTCCTTTACAGCGTTAAACTCTCTTTTAAATTGAAAACCATTATTTTGCCTTCATTTTTCCAAGCTCCTTGGTTGCAATGTTGCATTTCAATACAGCCTAGCTTACAGCCTAGTTCAGTTTTAAAAACGGCAAACGTGTCCATTTACTTATCCTGCCTCAAGGAAGGAAGCTTACTCTCACCCAGCTCACTACGAAATCAATCACAACGTGCACTTAATGCTCTCCTTGAAGGAAGGGAAAGCAGCAGGATGAAAAGCCAAGACCACATCCTCTGTCCTTTGTCAGCAGCACAAAGCTCCGCAGCTCCCGTACCCTTCAAAGCTCCTTGTTCTTTGCAGGCGGATGGCAAACAATTACAGAGGACCTGTGCATGCTTCCTCCTCAGCGATTCACCCATCCCCGCGCTGCCACCCTGAACCAGCGCGGCCTTCGGGTCGACACTGAGGACTTCTTTCAGTGCAGCGTTGAACTGAACAGGACTACAACTGAAAGTAATATTAACAAAGGTTATCTTAAAACCTTTTTTTTTTTAAATTCAGTATGCGCTCTTAATAAATTAGGCACTACCTTTTTGATATTAAGGATGCCACCTCACAACGCTAGCGCTTGCTTTATGAAATGTGGGTATCTTTGCTTTATTTCAAGGTTGGTTTGCAAATTTAACTTGGAATAAAAAAGTGTTTCTCTAATGGCATCAAGGAAAACAGAGGGACTGACTCATGCTAAGGACTGACCGTGGATTTGACCATGACTATCAGCTGAGCATCCCTGGGTTCGGGGAGGATATCATACCCTCGGAAACTCTTCTGAACTGTACCACTTTCCCAGTGCTCGTTCAGAGTCAGTTTTGGGCACCCTACCAAAACCCAGGCTAGAAGAGCAGTCACCTCGTTTTAGTACCATATCTGGTCCACCTTGGGCATCTTCAGCTGTTTGACAAAATGAACGGCATGGCATGGGCGAGTGCGGTGCAAGTGCCCAAGTCGGCAACCTTTGCCATGCTGCCTGGCCAGCGTCATCCTCAACTTCTGAAAGGCAGAAATCTGGGAAAGCCGGGATTTATCCTGTTTCGGCTCCACCCCCTGCAGCCCATGTGGACGGGCTGCTCCTCGGTGTCTTGGTGAGCACTTTGCTCGGCCGCGGCTCTGCAAACGGCTCCCGCCTTGGACCAGCGCACCGAAACCAGTGCTATCGGCTGGAGGTGAGACGGTGAGAAACGGCCCTAAGGGAGAGCTCTGTCACAGGGCGGCTGTGTTCACATCCATCAGCGAAAGCAATCAGAAACCGCGCTGGTATGGAAACCCCGTACCATTCGCCATGGGCTGCCGTTCCCAGACCAAACGTGCATTTTTCAGCTAGAGCGCGAAGTCCCTTCCATTAGTGCCTCCCAGTGCCAGCAAACACGATGCAATTTAGGATCCCAAATGCGTCCTGCGGGACGTATTTTTGCCCTCATGGATGTACCCTGCAGTACAAAGCGTCTCTTATGTTCGAGTCTTGCCCTACGTGACACATGCAGCAGGTGAGACGGTGATTTGGCACCAAGAAATAGCTATTTTATCACAATTCTTCCTGCAGATCTACAAACCAGACCTCTCCTGCTTGCGTGTCCCTCACAGCTTGCAGAGAGCCTGCAGCACCAGGAGGGACACTTGCGACTCAGACCTCCTCCTCATCCTGCCGCTTCACCTCGCAATGCTGGCGAAGTCAGACATGCGCAAGAAACAGGGATTGGAGAACGACCGATTCACAACGGCAACTGTTGAGACACCAACTTATCTCTCCCTTGCAGAGTCGGGGAGGTCCAATAAGTATAAAGTTTAATGCTACCCTGTTTAATGATATTTTCACTTCAACCGAACTGTAAAATTAACTGAGAACTTACACTAAAAAAAGACTTTTATTTTATGCTGATCATTAAGTAAGGAGGTTTCACACTTGAGATCTGTTATATTAAAGGGAACTGAAATTGCTTGTATCAATTACCTTATTCTAAGCAGACAGACTTCTCATAAAATATTGAAACTGTTTTGCGACTATGGAGAAGGAGAGGACGGCCGAATCATGGTGGGGAGGGATCCCCGGACCGTGGCCGCTGCCCATACTGCATGGCCTCCAGCACGGGGAAGGCCACGAGCAGAGGCGCCCACATGAGGTTCGCCTGTTGCCTGCAGGAGCTGGTTTATACGAGACCACGACCAGGATGCCCGCACTGGTGCCGGCGCGGTGCGGTGCGCTGCTCCACCCGTGGCGCTGGGCGCCAAGAGGATGGCTGCAAAGCCTGGTCAGGGCTGACCACGGATCTGGTCCCCGGCTTATTTTTCTCTTTATACGGGTGCTCATCAAATATCTGAAGCGTCAGCTCGGGCAGGATCCGGAGGGATGACACTGGCAGCGCCCCGGCTGACTACCTTAACCTGCAGAGCAGCAGCATCCATCAGATTATTTTGCCTACCTACTCAGCCTGATTAATCTCACCTTTATAGTTTGCTAATTGTGGGCTTGTATAACACACAGATAAACCCGACTCAGAAAGGAACAGAGAGAGGCTGGATGAAAGGGGAAACCATGGTCCTTCCTGCTTCGTCCTCCCTCTCCCTCGACGAGAATTTACCCAAAACGTTCAGGACTCAGACGCTGCCTTCTAATAACTTCTAATGCCTTCTAATAATCAAGACAAATTATCCTGCATGCCACGTGCCCAAGCAGATCTGTCTTGAAGCTTACCTTGCTTGGGAGCTGCCGGCATCTATTTCTGGGGAACCAGTCAAGGGTAAACCAGCAAGGCAAGCTACGCCCAATATTCATTAATTATAGCTATTTATTTAATGATAATAATGCTCTTTATTATTTGAATAACAGCATAAGTGCTGCAGGATGAGGAGAAATGCTCTCACATGGAAGAGAGTTGCTGATATCTCAGGCCAAGAGACCTGGGAGCGTCAGTCACACTAAGGATTAGAAAATGTGGAGTGGCACCGCTGCACTTAAAGGCTTAAAAACCCTCAGGCACACGTACGGAGGCGCTTTCACCAAGGGCAGGCAGTCTGCACCCTGCCCGAGCAAGCACAACTGCAGGACGACTTCAATAAAATGGTGCTTTCTGGCTATTATTTCTGAAATATATGAAGGTGCAAGAGTAAAAATCAATTCACCTGACAAAATTTCCTAAAAAGTAAGTGCTTCAAAGGATTCATTCTAACCCAAATCTTTCTGGAAAATTCACAGGAATATTTTTTAAAACTCATTTCATTGGTAGCTCTCTGCACATCTGTGCAATCTTTGATATTGTCTCAGTACTATAAATATTTAGAAATCTGTTTTCTCTGTTCATTCACGTATTTCCATTGGACACATGACCCTGTTTCTGTCTTTGCGTTACAGTACATAAAGTAACACTCCTTTCCTTGATAAAAGTTAATTCCTACAGAATTCCAAGACTGCTTGGGGACTCTTTCCTTAAAGCAATTCCCAGCAAAATGTTTACTGAGATGCATATTTTCCTTACACAAAGGGTCTCAGTCTTGGACTGCATGCTTTAGCAAGTAGACGGTCCAAGCATAGTGTTGGTCACTCTTTCACACATCACTGGAAAATATTTTCTTTTTTTTTGGCCCAATTTCCCACACATCCGAATTAAAGTCGACAAACATCTCGCAGGCTTCCTCTCTCCATCGCTACGGGCAGAGCACGGCGGGTTTAACGACATGAATCATTTAAACCCTGACCGGTCCTGGGGTCACTCATAGCCTCAGTGTTAATGCTGTGCAGCACCTACCTCCCCTTGCTCCGAGGGAGGTACTGCGACCACCGGTGCTCGGCGCGTGCCGCAGTCCCATGCTATCTTCTGTGGACCACGGACATTATTTTCTGCCACTTAAATGATCTTCTTCAGGTTCTAATATTTAAAACAAATGAAGGTACTCTCAGCTAGAGCTTCATTACTTTGTTGTTTACCTTGTTGAGTAAATACATCTACAATGAAGGCAGTTCAAAAACTAATAAACTAACAAGCTCAGAAGAACCATCCTCAGCATAACACACATGGTCCGAGAGCAGACAAGGAAACAGAACTAAGGAGAAAACTGGTTAAGGAGAAAAAGCACCGACGGAAACCGGCAACTGGGAGAAGCAGCTGGGCGAGAGGAGCATCAGCACAGCACACAAGCGGAGAAGAGTACTTCGCCAAACACCAGCACGGCGAACATGAGCTCGAGCAGGGAGCATGCAGCCGTGGGCTGAGCATTTCCCTGTGGCTGCAGCTGTGCCCCCCTCCAGGATCCAGGTCCCCAACACCCTTCAGTTACCTCCGTTATAAAGTATGTTCCCTGGCTGTCAGGATTTGCTATTACAAATGACAAGCTTAAATAACTCACCTAAATTTACATTGTCAGTGTCATTACGGCGTTATTCGTAGAGTAGAAAAGATCCTTTTCCTGTCTAGCCTGTGAATATTCCTGCTGAGCGCCCAACGTTTCTTTACAGGCTGGCTGGTTTTGCTGCCCTCTGACATTCAGAGCGGGATTGACTTTATGAGCTGTTCCCCAAGACGTCTGTCTCACCTCACTTAACAGCCTTTGCTTGTGATGAGGAAATTTAAGCATTCAAACCGTCCCTACAGAGAGGATGCTCAAACAAAAAGGTTGAAATAAATATATTTGAGCTGAAAGTGAGAAGCCTAAAGCAGGTATCTGTGCAGATTTATTTATTCAAAAAATATTGGTTGCTGTTGCCCAGCTAAGATTAAATACTCTATTAACAGTCAACAAACAAAAGAAATGAGCCACAGCGATACAGATGCAGCGACAACGGCAACAGGGACCCAGGGCTGCTCCTATCAGTCCCAGGACCCAACACCTCCCAACTCCTGGAGAGGCTGCTTTCTCCCTCAATATCAGCAGTACAGGCAAAAAAGCTGAACATGCATTAAAAAAAAACAGAGCTGAGATACAGTCTGGCAGAGCACCATCTCCTACAAGGCAGTGGGATTCCTCAGCATACACAGGGGCTGGAGGCGGCACATGCTGCTGTGTGCAATGAGCAAACGAGGATTGGGGCTCCGTGAGCATCGTCACAACATAAAACATGCAGCAACAGCCACCGATCAGCTGCTTTGGAAAGCCATCATGGCCCAGGTGGCCTCCAACTCCTCGCCCCTTGGATACCGAAAAGCCAGTTCCAGGTTTTCCCAGGATTTGCATGACATGATTTGGCGGGTTATGTGGAATAGGAGTTTCTACACACGGTGCCCTCTCCACCTCCAGTCCCCCAATTAACAGCTGATGGCAGTCATCTGACCCAACTCAGCACCCCAAAATTGGGTCTGCACCGGAAACAGCTGCCCCAGGGAGAAAGAACAGAAAGAGGCCCCTCAAAAACTGAAGTGCTGCTGTAATTCTCTTGCTGTAGAGTCTCCGATACAGTTCTGTGTCATTACAGGTACGCAATTAATTACAGACCAGTTGTAATGCACTTTGCAAATGAAAATCCTGTTAAAATGTAATTATTAATTCTACAAAAATGTAATTATTAATTCTATTACTGCTACTGCTAAGGGCACAAACCCAGTTTGAAATACAAAACTCCCTGCAGGTAACTGAGAAGACACACAATAAATGGTGCAAGGAAACAAAGTATTGTTGAAGGCTCATCAGACCACCAAAACTTTCCAAGCACAATGCAACTAGCACAAATAAATACCGGTGCTTGCACAACTGCACGGGCATCTTTATAAAACTATTTTTTTTTTTGCAGGTAGTGTGTTTTGTTGTAGTCATCCTCTATACCTTATTCTCTTAACATATAAAAAGAGGCATTTTTAGCTGCAGAAGGTGCTGACTTTGCAAGATTGGGTTTGCTAGCAAAGTACATATTATCCACTGGTTTATACAGCCACATGCTACTTATTTAAACAAAAGCCAACCCTCAACTGTTTGCGTGGGACGAGCAGAAGAAAGTGCCCAGCTATCCAGCTCAGCTGTTGGCACCTGCAAGCAGAATTGCTCTTTATCATATACAGACATTCAGGGAGGTTTCATGAAGCCAAGCCCTAAATTTAGAAGTCATCATCTCAAAGTTGTACGTGAAATGATTCATCGCGACGATAGCAGCAGCATGTGAAACGGAGTCATTTGGAGAATTACGTAGACAGGTATTTATAAAGTACAGGGCTAACTGCTGTTTTTGGAGCCTTCTAAATATTGATTGTGCCACCCCTGAAAGGTGTGACTTTTCCAGTGTTTTACGATGAATCTGCCACTAAGCTTAATTAACCAGCAAATAACATTTCAGTGCATCCTAATACACAACAAAAATCTAACTACATTTCGGAGAGGGGAAAAAAAAGAAAGAAAAAAGAAGAAAGCAAGAACCTTTCTCTCCAGAGCAGCCAATGTTGTAGCTCTCACCAGCACTGATGATTTCTGGCCATCGAGCTCCCACCTGCGAACACCGCAGGCGACCCCAGTCCTCGGCTTCCACCCAGCGCCATCCTCACATGAGCCCTGCGGCTTGCACCCTGACTCCTACGAGAGGGCTCGTACAAAGATGCAAGGCTCCAAGATAAACAGAAACCATCTTCTCGTCTTCAATGTACATTTACCTGCAGCTGTTCTTGCGCTGCGTAATTCTTGTGCTGATGCCGACCTTCAGTTTACGTGGCTCTTCACCTCCCCACTTTATTCCTTCGTCATTTGTAGATGAAGCAACCGTATCACCTCTCAGCATTGGTTTTGCCAGATTAAAGAAGCTAAGCAAGCTTTTTATTTCTGCCCATAAACCAACCCATTTTCCTGATCAGTTCGACTTGTACTTTTCTGTTCTGCTTTCCACCGATGTTTCCCGAACACTGTGCTCCTCTGTTGTATATAGCATTGTAAATAATGTAATGCCACCTTGCTTAGTGGTCTCATCGCGCCCTACGGCTAACCATTATTCTTTCTTTGAAGCATCCTAGGATTGCACACGCCATAGTAGCAATTAGCACATGCTGTCTGAGGCTAACAAACTCTGAATAACGTGCAATTGTGCATGAAAGCCACCCTATGTGCATGTATGAGACACTGGGTTTAGCTGCAAAGATCTTCCGGTGTGTGAAGTATTGCTAAATACAGGCAATTTAACAAAGTGTGGTTTTACACAGCCTGCAAGCAGAACATATGTGGGGGAGAGGGAAATGAGAATGCATCTCAAAGAATAAAAATGATGTAAATGCTAATGTCCCTCTTTCTCATCGTTATATACCCAGTCACAAGCTACATGTTGATCGTCTTCCATTAACGTATTGTGTTCTCTTCCTTAACTTCCTAATAAAATGTTTATCTCCAAGGAAATTCTGCAGAAAAGACTGAATTTGCATATAAACAATAGACATGTCAAAACATAAGATGCTAGGATTTGATGTTCTTAAGAGTATCATACACGATTTGTATTAATTTCCTTAAACTCCAGTGCAACTCCACAGAACTCAATCACTACCGGTGGCATGGTACAACCAATTGCATTACCGTAATATTTACTGAAGTTATGAGCGCTGATTAGGAACTGCCGTTTTTGGCTAGGCATATATTTGGGCAATCCTTTCCATAATCTGAATGCAGCTTCTTAATTCCACACTTCAGGGAGGGAAAACAGGATGATAAAAAGGTTTTAAATGGGATAAAATTTGAAAAACTAATAGAACGGAAACGAGTTTTTCCAGAGGAGGAGGAAGGTTTGAAGGCGGGAGCACCGCATGTGCCAGACCACCAATGGAGCCAGCTACCCTGCAGCAGGCATCTCATGCCGCTGCCTCGACCTCCCAGCCATGAGCCGTCCGCATTCAGAGCTCGCAAGGGCTCACCACCATCAAAGGCAGCCAAGCAGGAGTGAGTGTGTGGCGATTTGCAGGCGATCAGACCCAGGGCTTGCAGACAGCGTGCTCGCCGCCAGCAGCTGGGACGTGCCACACGTGGGTGGTTCTTCTGGCTCTGTGCATTGGAGTTGCAGGAGAGAAGAAAGTCCCAAAGGAAAGCCAATCTCTGCAGATAATGATCCACCACAACAGCTTTCAAATTGGAGCCAGAAGAACCCCAAATGCTAAAGGTGATCTTCAATTAAAGATCTGTGGACCATTTTGCTCCAGACCGCGATAAAAACTTCTTTCCCTGCCAACAGCAAAGTCTCCTGTGAATTCTTTTTTTTTGAAAACCGGCTATTTTTGAAAGCCAGCTTAGAAAACACATGTGCTCTAGGGTATAAAGAAGGCAGCACTGTGTGTAAGATGTAATACTGGGGGGTAGAGCTTAGTACATTGACATTATAAAACTGGGGTAGCAATGGGAAATAATATTTTTACAAAGGTTGCAAACATGAATTTAAGACCTAAGGGTTTCCAGATGCTGCCTAGTAACATGGTGTTGTGCATTCCCTGTTCTTTTACCGAGCTAAGTGAGGTGAGCGATACAGACCAGAGCTGCGATGCTCACCAGCTACCTGGCTGTGCAGGCCAGTGTCCCGTCACTAAGAGCTGGTGCAGCGTTCACCAGGGAAGGAAATGAGCTCCCAGCCAGTGATTCCAGTCACGAGGAGCATCCTCCCAGCTTCCATGGCTGAGGCATGTTCCAGTACGTTTGCGCCCCCCGTACCAACGGCTCCTGTGGTTCACTTGCTGTCGTTTCTGCATCTGTAAATCAACTTTACGTAAGGTACCAGTCCAGGAACAGTGCAATAAAACACACCCTTATTATTAGAATATCAAGGTTTGTTTGCAGAGAGACAATTTTTTCTATTAGCTCCCAAGCCAGCTTCCTCGGTTTTGTAGACCTTTGTGCATAACACGGCAGAGACATCTGCTGCACAGTACAGAGAGGTTGATTATATCCCTCTTCTAAACGCTGGCCACTGCTGGCCAGTGCTTCAGTGCTGAGGAAAGCAAACTATGCACCACCTGTGGTAAAATGGGGAATAACAGAAACTTCTTATGTCCATATTTAAAAGAAAACTATCTCAAGTAGTCAGGCAAACACCACCCAGATGGCAAGTTCGCCGCATCCTTGCTGAAAAATACTATGCAGCCGACAAACCCATATGGCCAACCAGAGAAGCCACATAAAGATAACAATATGCCTGTACAAGCAAAATGTTAATGAATTAGGCCCAAAGTAGATAAAAATCTGCGACCTGGTATATTACACCTGTTTACAAAATCAATGTGTATATTTATTTTAACATTTAGTAATTTATAAACATGCAGGTATGGTAAATTCAAAGATGTTGGCAACAGGCCACCTGGGCACCCTTTCTGCTCTCCCCACCCCAATATTTGCCCCTCTTTCATCTGGAAATGGGGTCTAACAGCCTTTAAATTCCCCTGAATGGAAAAGGGATGAGACATACAAGCAGATGGTTGATAAATAAGATTCTGGAAAAATCTCTCACTGCCTGTGGATTTACTCTCTTTAAGAAAGCATGCCCAACTCGCTAGAGGATTATCACGCTCACTTCCATGTATCTGCAGGCAGCAAGAGAAATGCAGAATTGCATTTCAGGCTGCATTGTTTCAGCCACTGACTCAAATGAACGCCAAATACCGATGCCTTCAAAGCAATACACAACGTGAACAAACACAGTTAGCATCAGACAAGGTGAAAAAAACAATGACAGCATTTAACAATACCAAGAGTTAAAGCACAGAGGGAGCGAGAAACTCATTATTCACCCTGCCTTTATTTAAGCTACACAGAGAAGCAAGGTGGCCCCAGGTCCTTCGCTGCGATTATAAATAACATCATAATACTGCTGTGGACATGAGACACAACGGATGGGGACAGGACTTTGTTGTGACACATAAGAGACCTTGCAAGACATACGGAGGACCGATGGAAAAAGCTGTGTTCCGCCTCACAGGCGGTGATCACAGCACTTCATCGGACAAAGCACTGGCAAGTTCTCTGCAGGCATCCCGGCAGAGGACAGTCAGAAGGAGGAGCAAAGATGTGCCTCACTGGACACTCGTGAGAAAGGCACGAGGAAAAGCAAATCCAGCCGGTGAGCGTGGGGGCATGTGGCATCAGGGACTAACAGAAGGCAAAAACAAGCTTCTGAACACCAAACAAGATAGGCACCCTGTGGCAGCTAAGGCAAAAAGAAAAAAAAAAAAAAAAAAAGAAAAAAGCTGCAAATTGAAGTATGCAGAGAGGGGAGAGGCTGTCAGAGGTGTCAGAGGCTTGAGACAAGGCAAGGAGCATGGGGGAAGCGGGTGGCTGGGAAGCATCCAAGCAAAGCCAACTTTGGATGATGGCTCCCGGGACGGGAGGAGGGGGCAGGGCATGCATAGGGTTACTGCAAGTAGTACGCTCAGTAAGGTCAGACATGAGAGGCTAAATGGAGAAGAGGCAGGCAGGGATGCAGGTGCTTTGTTTTACAAAGGGAAAGGCACATTTTGATGCTAATATATAAAGAAATGGGAAGTCTTTGCACAGGAAATCTGCTCAGAAGCACTCATCTAACTGGGATTTTTAGGGAAATCCTTCATTTGTTTGTAAAATGTCAAGAAAACATTGATGCAACTGAGGAATGAACAGAGTAAGGGAAAACAAGGATTGCTTTCTCCTCCTGCTTCTTCTTCCAATAGATAAATTCTGGCCGAAGCTGCACGATGCATCTAGATGCAGGGGCAGAGTCTCACAAGGCTCTTGGGTATTGTCCTACTAGTGATATCATTATCGCAAACGTTCTTATAGCCCTGGTAGACACAGACAAGCTGACCACCTCCTGTGACTTCCCAGGAGAAAACCCCGCAGAAGGTCGGCAGGCACCACAGGATTTGTAGGGAAGGGTCCACGATCAATGTGCCAAGGTAGGATCAGCGGCCACCAAGAGCCCTATCAACAGCTCGGAAAAAGAGGAGAACCTGCCCTGAAGGAAGAGGCACGGGGTGGGCAGTGCAGTTCACCAGCTTCAGCTTGGTGTCCTCTGTGGTCTTCATCACCGGACGACTCGCCGGTGCAGCCAACAGGCAGAACAACTTCAGTCGGCTCCAACCAGCACATGAACGGCCTTTCGCACTTGCGTAAGGGGACTCACACCGAGCTGCTGCAGAGGCACCAGGGCCTGCCGTGCCCAGCTCTGCCCTCACCACTGTTTTCTCCAAGGCCCTCATCAATGCGAGACACATTTTTGTTGGCTTCGGAGATGACACTGAACTGAAAAAGCTGTGGAGGGATCTGACAACACGGATCTTTTATATTAGGATTAATCAATTAAAAGGCCATTAGAGCAGGAAAAGTCAGGATGCTAGATGGCCAAACAAATCTGCATTTACGCCCTCCTGCCTGGAATTCCCCACTTGCTATCTACCATCACCCCGAGTCATCTCCCATCTCGTCTGCTCTGAAAAGGAAGGGTTAGGTGTTTGGGGAGGACAGGTACTTCTGCCGCCCCCAGCCACTCCGCAGGCGTTTAGAGGTCCTGGCCAGAGGTACGGTCACGTCAAAAGAGGCAAGAAAAGGCACAAGCCTTTGACATGTTTTTGACTTTGTGGAGGCATTTGATGGCTGCGCGTGTTGCTGCCTCCTCTGTATCGGATTATCACAGATGCCCCCCTCCAGCTCGCGGGGAGCCCGCGCGGGGACCGCCGCAGCAGTTTCCACGGCAACGGCGCGATCTGAAGCAGGATTCCTTTCTCATCAGTCGAGATGGCTCAAGTATCCATTACACATTACTGTGTCGGATTGAATAACAAACACAAACGCTAACAAATCAATGAGACGCGCAGAATTTTAAGCCCTGCAAAACGCTCGCTTTCTTCTGTATTCCCACGAGCCTGAGGCTCCCCAGCCAAGTTAGAGCGAAGGGATTTCAAATTTGGCAAGAATCGAGGTGACAGATCCTCCTGAAGTGCAAATTGCCACAGTTCCACTGAAGTCAGCAGAGATATGACAATTTACACCCACTTAGGTTCTGCCACTGGGTAATTAGCACATTGCAAATAACGGGAAACATACTTCCAAATAAGAACACTCTTAAGCTTGAAGCAAGAACATTTAAATTAAAAAAAAAAAAAAAAGTGCCACATTTTTTCCTAAGATTAAGCAAACTTCCAGGCTTCTCTGCTGACTTATTCTAATATAGTACTGGATGAAGCAAAAAAGTTAATCTAGTTACCGGTCTTTTTGTTTCCCTAATGAAACCAGGATGAAACCACAATCGTGTTATCTGCCTTGACGCACCCGATGTACTTCGTACGACATCTCCCACTAGGTACAACCCGAATGCTCTTCCACTACTAATTTGTTTAATTCCCCCTGTGCCACCCAAGGACCTAGCACCCCCAGACGCTGGCTCTAGCCATGCGCTCAGTCTTGCCCTGTTTTTGACACCTACCCAATTTTGCAGACTTTTATCTCGGACACAGAGGTAACAACGCACATGTTGAACATCTGCAGGAACGTTAAGAGATTTTGCTGGTCTTAACGTCATGGTACTCTGCTTTTTATGAAGTCACCAGAAACGTTAATTTTTGGCTGGCATTCATTATTAACAACATCGAATATCTGTGTGCAATATATAGCAATACGCAATGAGAGGAAGTAAGTAGACTGCCATGTTTGCCACTTCTATCATGGGAAGGGCTACTAACTTTTAATCACATGTAATACCTATGTTCTGTAAAATTGCTCTCTTAATCAATATCCAAAAAGGTCAAGCAGGATGAACCTCTCGTTCTTTCACATTGGGCTGACTGCTCTAACATCAGTCCCAGACAAAGCAGTGGAAAAATTGATATGAGATTCAATTATTAAGGAATTAAAGGATGTGACTACAACTAATGCTCGCCCACCTGCTTTCGTGGGAAACAGCTCTTGTCAAGCAAACCTGATTTCATTCTTTGAGGAGGTTCAAAGTCTGGTTAACAAAGCCAACATATTTGTAAGGCACTTAACATTTTGTATGGTGTTTGACTTAGTACCAAACAGCATTCTAATATTAAAAAAACACCGCTATACGTTATCTGTAACACACACATTTAATGGATTAAAAGCTGGCTAGCTGACAGATCTCAAAAGCACTAGTCAACTGGGAATTATAATTGAATAGTGAGCTGCACCCTGGAAAGCAATGACTCTGGAAGAATTAAGGCTTTGGAGCGGACAAATGACTCAACCCACACGTGTATGCAACCGTGAAACCGAATTGCTGTCACGATTGGCACTTACAGTGGAGAAAAGTGGCTGCTGAAGGTTTCTGCATGACAGCTGGACAGAGATACCAACAGACCTCTTCCTTTGCCTGAGTGATAATCACATGGCTATGCTGTGCCAGTTTGCCCAGTTAGAACAGTTTTCAAGAAGGGAAATGTCTGAAGTGGCACAGCAAGGATGCCCTTCCCTGTCCTTCTCCCAGGATGCGCATGCTCTTCGTGCCTATCCAGCACACATGAGCTGTTAAATTGCAGCGGAAGGTCCAGACCAGCCACACGAGACTCAAGGCACCCTCTGCCCTTTCCCACAAACCGTGCGCAGGCACTTAATCCATCATCCCGCATGTGAGCTTGCTGGTGGGAAGTCAAAAAGGCAGAAACACGCGGCACTCAGAGGTTGCCGGTATTTGCTTCTTTCCATCATCATCAGTGGATGCTCAGGGATTCCCGAGAGCTGGAAGAGCCGCCTCTGCCTGCAGCCCAGCCCAGGCACCAAGCTGCGCCCTGCCCTACATTGGGCTCACGCTGAGGAGCTAACGACCCCCTGTTAATGCCTCTGACCTGCATTTCTTCTCCAGCAGGTTATTCCACAGGCCCAGAGTGCTGAGTCTTGGAAGTTTAAGGGGATTTCCACACCTCAACAACAACCAAACAAAACCACTAAAACATCCCTGCTTTTGCCTGCTAGCGATGCGTTATCTCTCTTTCTCGTCTGCTCCAAGAACGTTCTGCCACCTGAGAAAGCCAGCGGGGATCAAGCGCAGGGCAGGGTATCCAGGAGAGGAGCCGGAGGTGGACTGACGGTCTGCAGCAACACTCGCTATACCCACTCGAGCCCCAGCACTGGCAGAAAGAAAGACGCAGCCCCAGAGGTACGAGGAAGCGGACGTATGGCCCTGAACCATCAGCATTATGACAGCACTTTCCACCTGCAGCCCTGTTCAGGGTGCCAGACTACTTGGAATTAAAGCCTGTTTTAGTAACGTCTGTATCAGTGGATAACTTAGGGCTTTAAGCCACGCATACGTGTTTTAACGCCATCCAACAGGGAGTGGGAGCTTTTCTTCCCAACGTCTGGCTTGCTGCCTTTCCTCACAGCAGAGCCATCCTTCCCTGTCCCCTCCCTCGCAGCCAGAGTTCGTTATTAGCCGGGGAAACAGAGGGTGTCCGATGGTGAGGGGGGAATAAATCATTGTTCTCAGCTAAATGGAGTAGTGCGGATCTGCTAGAAACGCCGCCTTTTACCAACAGTGCAAATAATGAAGATTGCATGCACTGGGGACAATGCAATGAGCCGCTGCACTATTGATGGGGTATTTGTACAGCTCCAGGAGTTATGTTTCAAAAGCAAGCTCTATCAAAGGCAGCATCTTTGTTCGGAAGCTGAGGATTAATACTACTCCTCAGACAATGTATAGGCTTCCCCAGCTAGACCCAAGAGAAGTCTAAGGAGAAGCAGCTCTTGCTTGTGTCTCCCTCTTCAGTCATTGCTGTATTTTTGACGGGACCGCCGCACCTCCTGCCATGCGACTCACGTGCGTCTGTGTGTGTGTGTGTGTGCATATCAGGGATGATCATTAGAGTATGTTAGTAAACGAATCTTCATGGAAACATGCTCAGAATTTAATCTGTGGGGGATTATCCACTGGCAGACACCAAATAGAGACATTATCACATAAGATCCATCCCCGTTTAGTCTAGTCTCCCATTTCTGACAATTGCCAGCATGAGATGCACTGGAGGAAGGTGAAAGGCTTTTGCATGAGACATCAGGAACTCCTGAAGGCATTATCCTAAATCCCAAGCAACCTCCCACTCTGTAGCTACTCCACTGGCAGAGAGAATGATATCTATGAGAAACATGATTTATCTAGACAATTATGATTTACATTTTAATAAATAATGCTGCAACAAACATGTCAAAGCATCTCATCTCTAGCATCTAATTTTGTTGATGCCAGTCAGCATGTTCCAATGCTTACCATTTTTAACTTGAAACTCCCGGGGCCACTGACTTTGTAACCTGTTTATACCACTCTCCTGGCAGGCCGTCTGCATTTATGTCCAAAGAAAGAAAGGAAAAAAAAAAAAAAGCACCCAAGTGGTTGACAGCCACGCTACACTGGAAATCCAGACATCGTTCTGCTCACGCCAGATGGACAGCCGACCCCATCTGTGAGCGCAGACGGACATTCAGGCCCGGCCCTAAAAGGGCATCCCCTGGTTGTCCAAAGAGTGAGTGAAACCACTGCACCGACAATGGAGGGACCCAGCTCGTTCCGCCTTTGAGCACAGGTTGCCCTCCCTCCCTCCTTGCCCCTTCTCCTTCCCTCACCACCCGCCCACCCGGTGGGACCAGTTACACAGTTCACAGCCATGTGCAGGTTCCACCAGCATCAGATTAACCTCTCAAATGGGTCTGATCCAATAAAACGCTTGCTTGAAAGGCAGCTCGTTATCAGATGTATGTAGGGAGAGGGTTTTAATGCACCTAGCTCTCATCTCCATTAAACTGCTAACAGACAGAGGGGAGCTGCTACAGTTAAGGAAAAGCTTTTAAAAAAATTATCTAGCCTGTGTATACATGCAGCAACTTTTTATTATGCAGAAATGGTGGGCGCTTCAGTGCAGCAAACAGAGAAACGCAGGCTATGAGAGCTGGCTGTCAGGATAGTCACCATCATCCGTAAACCAGGAGAAGAAACGGCTCCTTCCCTACCATGAATGGGTGCTACGAGGCTGGGTCAGCCCATCCTTCTACCATGCTCTCAGGCACCTGCCCAGCAACGATTTCTCCTACTCTCAGGCGTTATCAGTGTAACCTTCATTAAAATATGCATTTATACCAGTACTTTTAAAGGAAAGTATTAGATTTGGTGTCCCAGCTGCCACTCAAAGTCAACAGAAAGCCTCATCCACAGAGCGGGGACCAAACCACAGAGTTACCAGCTTGGAGATACTCATGAATTGGGTTTTTTAAACACAAGTAACTGAGCAAATTCATGACTCCCACTTTGCAAATAAAAGTCTTGGATAACTCACCTGGGAGAACTGGGAAAGCCATTCCAGCTGTTGGCTACATCACATCAAGTAAGAGCAAAATCCAGCTAAGTTTGGATTCTATTTTTCTTTTTTAGGTTGGGTTTTTTTCCTCCGGTAGCATTACTAAAAAGCAATGCCCTCAGTAACAGGACAGGACACCTGAACTAATATCAGGGAAAGGCTTACAGGCTTGATTCTCTGCAGTAGATTGCAAAAAGTGCATAACAACTTATTTATTAGCATACGAAGATGAAAGGACTATAAAACTGTGCAAGAAAGCACAGTATCTTTAAAAAAGAAATACAATGAAAAATAAAATTACAGATGAAAACTAGGCATCAGCTGTAACAACGCTTGCTCAAGTCAGAAACGACAACCAATATTTCAAACTGTTGAAACATATCACTCTTCAGGTTTACTTTTTTAAGCAAAGAACGGCA
Organism: Morus bassanus; assembly: GCA_031468815.1. Classification (NCBI taxonomy): domain Eukaryota; kingdom Metazoa; phylum Chordata; class Aves; order Suliformes; family Sulidae; genus Morus; species Morus bassanus. The sequence continues at coordinate 9,709,857 of CM062587.1, read as the reverse complement.
GCTTCTCTTACTGATTTTTTCGATGTATTAAAAATACAGATTAGTACATTATTGCAATTATGGTGGGTTTTCTTCTTTTTTAAACAGAAGAACCGTAACACCTTAGAGAGCCTCCAAGCTTCAAAACTTTTCAAAATGTTATTCTTTAAGTAGTCGTGCATGTTAGTAAATAATTATCTATAAAAAGGAACAAGTCAAAGAGGCTTTTCCACTAAAAGCATCTCTGCCTAAATCCAACCTGCTCTGCAGTGGAACCTTTTATTCTACTTTTATTTGCATGCTTTTTACATATATCTTGAAACCCTTGGGTTCAACTGTGCCTTATTACATTTTAAAGCCTTTGGATGGCAGCAGAAAAGTGTTCTGCACTATAAACCAGAACACAGCTGAGGTTTGATGGGTTTGCTTCTCCTTTCTACCCCACAAAACACTTCCTAAATGCTATTAAAATTTAGCATACGCCGTAATAACCAAGCTGCATTTTTTTCCACATTTAAGTCAATTGACTTTCAAGTTTTATCTTTTCACATACTTTGAATCACATAAAGTTATTTCCGCAGTTCAGGAGGAAGATACTGTGGAGTATCTCATTCTGATGAGAAGCAGTCCCATGAGCAAAAGTCCAGATACACAATTAAAAGTGCCAGTTGCCATTGGAGACAAAGTAGGAAAGTTCTAAAATTTTCTGTTTTTTCCAGGTACGGTTAGCTTAAAAAAAAAAAAAAGGGCAAGAAAATTAAATACAAAATATTGATGTGAGCAGAAAGTCAGGTGCCACGCGGCATCGTGCAAGATGCATCGCGAGTGACGCAGGTCAGGACAGCAGCGACGGCAGCGCTGCCATCGAGCCGCCTTTGCCTGCCGAACCGGAGCATCAACGCCCCAACAGCATCCGACAGAAGGGCAGTGAAAATAACCGTAGCAAATCAAATGGAATGGCTACTGCAACGCAAAGCTGGGCACTGTGCCTCTCTCGGGTCAGGGAGCTCAGGGCCAGGCTCTTTCCTGTCACCAGGGGTCTTGCTCTTCACAGCCCATGGGACCTTCCGCTCCAAAAGGAGAGGGGGCCGCCGCAAATGCTGATGCGAGGCCCAATGTCACCTTGCCTGTCGGAGGAGGGCTCTGGCTTGGGCTGCGTCCAGCGCCGGTCACGCTCTCCTGATGGAGGTCACCTCTCCGCAGGGTTCGCTGGTGATGTCCAAAATGACAAGGCGGGAGGAGAACTCCTGTCAGCGCTCTTTAGAGAGAGAGACTGCAAAGGGAGGACAGGAATGGGGGGGAATGCAGGCAAAGGTCGCTTTGTACATAAATTGGAGGGCTACTGATGCATGGCCGGGTGCAGAATTAACTCCTGGAAATACTGACCCGGGTGCAGCCTGAGATGTTGGACACACGCGGCCAGAGAAGAGAACCTGCAGGTCGAGGTCAGAGACCCCCCTCCCCAGCTCACCCGGTGGGACCCTGCAGTCCCATTCCATCGGTGAAAGTGGTGGTGTGTGTACTGTCCATAGTTCAGGTTTCAAGCACTTTTATGTTTAAATTAGCAAATGCCTGTGCTGCATCGCCCAAAAGGTGAATAATACTGAAGCGACATCATCCAGGGAGGATTCTTGTGATCCACGCACAGTTAGACCCTTCTCTGCCACGTCTCTAATGTTACAAATATAATTACAGCCATCAGCTTGTGCTAACGTGTGGGAAGGAGAATGATTTGCATCCAAACTGTAGTCAAGACAAAGCAGGAGACACTTCTGAAATAGGACCCAGCGAGGCATTTGACTAGAAAATCCTTCCCTTTAAAGTTACAGAGAAAATGTAGGGGGTCATACCATAGACATTCCTCCTTCGACCTGAGTCAGGATACAGAGGCTGAAATGAGCTAAATCTAAGTTACCTTCAAAATAACCACACTGAGGAAGAAAGAAAAAAAGAAACTGCCCCCAGCCACGGAGCTTCACCCCAGCCCAGCACGCTGCTCGGACTGAGGGAAGGAGGACGCAGTTGGGAAGCCCACAGAAAAGAAACCATCAGACATCAAGACAAGTATTTTTGGAGATGGCGGGAAATTTACAGTAGGTAGAAAGAAGGAAATTCTTCCTTAACTCAGGCAGAATATCAAGGAAACCTTGGTGGCAGTATGATTTACTTTGGTTTAGAATCACCTCCTGGACCAGTGATGGAAGCTCCATCATTTGGAACATTTTAGGTCTGCACAACGTTAGAAAACACACTGCAGGGCATCATCCACCTTTGGCTCAGAAGGCAGGAGAAATCACTTAATAGATTTTTTCCCTGCATCAAGTTTCTGTGATTCAAGGCTTTGGAAATTACAGAGAATTAAGGAAGGAAATTTCGTACAGATCATATTGGATTATGATTTCATTCAGTTGACGGCACTATTGCTCAAGGGCGGGGGGGCGGGGAGGGAGCAAACCTGAACCGTATTGCCAAACGGGCCACTTACGCCCCAAACCCAAGAGGATAAACTTGCAAGCTTTTAACAAGCACTTATTTGGGAACAGTTTGAAAAAGTGGGGCATTTCTCCTCCTGTAATTTCCTCCCAAATTATGTGACAAGACACACACAGTGCTTACCCTACAGTGGACCAGGAGCATGCACTCGCTGCAACTCGTTTGCTTACCCACAGGTGACCTCTTAATGAATGCTGGATCAATTTCTTAAGAGCACATGAGCAAGCCCTAACTTAAAATACTTGGCAAACTCTTCCCCTGGATTTTGCCTTCTTTCTTACCTTACCATTGCCAGACAATACAGAAAGCGGAAAACCCAGCAGCTGTAAAACCTAGTGACCCAAGGATGCTCTGAGATACACTCCCTAACTCAGGGCATCCAGGGACGTTTTCAAGCAGCTTTCCTCTGCCACATGGATTTGGTCCACGGAGGGTTGTTTATAGTCACTGGCAGTTCCACAAACATCCGTGATTTAGTTCCCCAAATATTTGTCTCCCATGAAAGCTGGGAACCTCTCGATTTTACAAGTTTTTACAAGTCAGACAAAAGCTATTAATAAGTGTGAAACCTACAATATCCCCAAAGGGGGATGGGAAAAGAAATCAACACTGGAAGTAAAGATCAAGTGAAGCTCTGGTGACAGATGGTGCTCTACAAAAGGTCAACCCTTGGCTCATTCTGCTGTTCATTATTTATTAACAGTCTTCCTGACATTGGCATTACAGCAAGAGTCCAGCATTATGCAGATAATAAAATGCTATTTTATAGTTCAAGGTCTCCTGCAGGTACAGCAAAAAGTTTGCAAAGTGATTCCAACGTGTTCCATGGCACTTTTGAGGACACGTGCTAGCAAGCGCGTGGACAGCTTGCAAAGTGAAGATGAAACAGAGGAGCTGGCGGAGCAGCTGCGTAACAGCTACTTAACCTCCTCTGCCCCATGAGCCGGGTTAACCGACACCTGCGTGTGATCCTCCTCCATCACCCCAGCCGAGATGGGGCAGGGGACGCCCCGAATCTGGGTGAGCTGCTCCCTCAGGGGGGGCAGCAGGCAGGAGGAGATGACAGCAACCTTTGGTGCTGTCACAGCAGGAAAATATCTCTGTGCTTTCTTTTTTAGTCTAGCAGGACGGAAAAGCAGCAAAAGGCTCATCTCCAAATGTTGAATTCAAGTGTGGAAGGAGATAAAGAGTGGTTGTGCAGCTCTGCACCCGGCAGTCCCGTGCACCACAGTACCTACGTACGGGATCTCCTCCCCACCGGGCAAGGCGCATTTGGGAAGGAGCCTCGGAAGCCCAGGTGAGATACAGGAAGGTGACAAGAAGCCAAAAAGCAGATGGGAATCTGTGTATCTGGAATAACTCCAGATCTTGCCAAAAAGAACAGTCAAATACATCGTTCAGCATTTCTGCAAAGCATTAGGTACTGGTGTTCAACACTGAGGTAGCACTTTTAGGCTTGGGCGCAGTACTAAGGCTGGGTAGATCAGCATCATGACACGCAGCACTGAGGCAGAAGCCCATGGAGTAAAATCTGCATTTGCTCCCCTCCTGCCTTTTTTTTTTTCCTTTATTTTGAGGGTACTTCTTTTCATTCTTTTTACAAAAAGATACATGAGCTCGGCAGATTTCAGACTGTTGTAAGTTAAAAATCTGAAAAGGCAGATGCATTCTGCTTGAGCATTACAGATCCTTCCTCTTTACCAGAAGAAACAAAGTGCAATCTGTTTTTTCCAGCTTCAGGTGGGAGTAATCAGAAAGATGAGCTTAACCAATAGCAACGTTATTGCTAAAGACTGCCAAGCCAAAAGAAAACCTGGAAGATCCCACTGCCAAAATAAGAGACATTTCTGTTGCAGTGAGCCCACTATTGCTGCCAAGGAATGATCAGCATAAGTGTGATTATATCAATAAAAAATAAAAACATCATAAAAAGTAGTCAGGCAGAGATAAGTTTATTACTAATTATGAGCAGCGTGACATGCCCTGAGTCCTTGTAAAATAAAATGAAGTCCATTTTTAGTATCTGCTTCCATGACTTCCAGATAATAGACAAATTTACTTCCAAGGTCATATCTCGTTTAACATGTCAAGAGTTTTAACCACACGTAGGGAAACCACCAAAGGCCTCCTGCTTCCCACAGAACCAAAAGGAATGTATGAGAGCATGACTGAGTTTTATCTTCCTCCTTAATAAGTGGTTATCAGTAAGCATAAATTGAAGTTCACTTTAGAGAGAGGTTAAGTTCTACATATAGATCTACAGGATTTATAAAGTCCCAAAGTATTCAGGATACCCTGGGTTTTTATCCAAGAACAATAGGAGCAAGCACCAGCTGCTCCTCAATAAATGCAAATTAGGTATTGACACTGGCAGTGGTACGGGAATAAGAGCTTTAAACAGAGCAGAGAGAGGTTGGCTTCTACGATGGACTCGTCCTAAAGATCACGCCCTGCTCTTCCAGCTTAGGGCTGCGAACAGACTGCAGTGCTGCCATCACAGAGGACAGAGCCCCTTGCCACGCTAGCAGCGTGCGATGCCAACGTGCAAGGGACACGCAGGGCTAGAGACTGTCCTGTGGAGGCTGCCTGACAGTTTCCAAACACAGCCGGTAGAATGAGAGTAAATTTTCCTGCGTCGGAAAGCAGCGGCACAGCTTCCCCTCCCTGGGTTTCCAGCAGCATCTCCACTATCTGAGATTCAGCCTCTCACGGAAAGGATCAACGCTGCACGAGTTTAACACACTAAATGCTTCCTCCAACCACGTGCTGATCCTATGCATGTGCCACTTACTTATCAGTGCAGACTTTTGTTGCAAATGCCCCAGACCTGATGCTTTCGTGATGGTTTCCATTTTCTGCTCTTCGCTTTTTCTGCTTTATAGCCAGGGCTATTCAAAGCCAGAGCACATCCCTTTGCTCTCTTTTGTACAAAGGCTCCTTTCACTCGCACACTCCGGCTTGCTTTTTCCCTTGGTCTAAGCCTTATGGTTTGGCTGTAACAACACAATGTTTATACTTGCCATTAATAACAAGCCAAAGTAACACAACAGTTATATTTTATCCCACAACGGCTGGGGTTTACCCATAACTATTAAAAAAACCTCCACGAAGTACTAAATACTCTCTGTGCTTTCTCCTGAAGGTGTAGTGCTGGGTGGCACGGGGCACGGAGCCAAGATCCTGCTGCCAGGACCTGGAACACATCACATACAGAAATCCTTACTTTCAATTCCGTCTGGAACGTGGAAATGGCAACGTTAAGGAAAAAAATATCAGTGAGTTGTTTACCCAACTTCCATATGTTGACAGCTTCAAAATGTTGATTTAACTTTTGTACTGTAGGTGCTTTACAACCAGACAAAATACCCACGGTGCCTTTCCACCAAAAAGACGCGATTAGCTGCCAGCACTGCCTCCACGATGCAATACACCCATCTGTAAAACAACGATACGGAGCTGGAAGCCAACATACGTTTTCTGAACCAAGTGTCCCCATGGACAGGAGCCCCGGTTTGGCCATCCAGGTTGTTTCACAGCAACAAAGTAAGATCGCTCGACAAGAAATGGAAAAGCCTTCCATATTCTCCCCATACTTTCTAAACTCCAGCAATTTTCAGCACTTTGAATTTATGTCTGTAAAAAGTTTAATGAACTTTTAACAGATTCCTGAGAAGGAGCGAGCAGCGGCAGGTGTTACCTTCAGGAACTGGTCCTCCGATATTGCAAGGGTGAACCAAGAAATAAAAAGAAATGGAGGGTCCCCTTGGATAACTCAGAACGTGGCCTAGGGTACAATGAGCTGAATTACAATACTTGCAGCCTAGTAATGGAGTAATAGCCATGGGATATTCTACTTATCAGGTGTTTTTTAGAGTCTGGGTTCTGCTGACTGTGAATGAAAATGTGTATAAACAAACGTAGAGCACACTGACAATGATGTTAAATGATGCTTTATATAATTATCGCTATTCTGTGGTACCATTAACAGTCGAAAGCACAGAATCCTAATGACCAGGTTCGCGTGGCAGTCCGGATTTGTTGCCTGACACCACGTGGCTGTAAAACCTCCCCACGAACGCAGCTGCTGATGGCACAAGACCCACAGGCAGACGGCAAGAGTCTGTTTTGGCAACAGACAACCCATTTTGTGCATGAAAAACAGCAGTGCTCTTGCTGCCACAGACTGAAATAAGGCTTTCTCCATTTACCCAATAATGGCCAGAGCACAGACCATACTGACAAGACTCAGGCTTTCACCCTGCACCTGTATCTTCCCTGCCCACGCCATGTAAGTTCGCACAGACCGGGATGCTTGGTGACCGGGATGCTTGTGGACTGGGGTCTGCACGATCAGGCTGGGGTCCTGCTGACCGGGGGCTTCCCAACACCTCTGCCCTTGCTTCAACTCTAACAACAAATCCAGGTATTTATAGTTCTCGAGATTAACATGAGTGACTTGAAAGCTTCTCCACCCTGAGACAGAGAGCTTCAGACCAAACGTTTGAGGGTTTTCGTGGGGAGCACCAGCGAAGACCCATACACCACTTCTTGGTACGAGAGGACCGGTAGCAAGACTGGACTAAGTCCGTACTGAAGCACCTTCCACAGAAAAAGGGACCATCTTTACGTCATATAACTCTCCTAATGAAACCGAGCCACCACCGCAACATAAAACCCTACACAGCTCCAAGGCTCTGGGCCTTGGTATTTTATTTCTCAACTGTGTACCTACCACTTAACTCTGAAAAATATTACTTATAAAAGATGATTCCTAAAAGCAAAGTTCGGAATTTTATTATGCCTCTGGGCTAGATCGGCTGATCTTTGAAGAAATAAGGTTGTACCCTTTTCATTTGATATCCACAGGACAATATTTTAGCGGTGAGAGAGATCGGAAGAAAAAAGACCCACAGGGCTCTTGCCATGTGATGCGTGTTTTAGGCAGCAAGGCCGGCACCACCAGGCTCAAAGGGCTGCCATGCAGCCTTAACAATGCAGCATGCTGGAATTTGATGGATTATCCCTACCAAGGTGGGAAAATACCATTCAAAAGGCGGCGAAGCAGCTGGAGCACATGAAAAGCACTCAGAAATACAGACAAAAAAAAAAAACAAAGCAACACTCAAAAAGTCAGAGCCAGAAGAAGGAATCCCTGCGATGCCACACTTGTTAGCAGTTGACATAGAGACTCCTTAACCTCAATCATCAAACACCCCTTCCCTTTTTACAGAGCTCTCCATCTAGAATAAGCACTTCTATTATTATTACTGTGTTTTAACTTCATTTTGCTGTGTAAGCCACCACATTTGTCACTCTCAGAGCCTTATCTACTCCTCAGAGAGGGCAGGACGCCCAGACGGAGACAGCCATGATGGAACACTCTGCGGAGGAGCTGCTGGACACGGACCAGACCTCCGTGCCGAGCCGCCTGCAGGTAACGCCCGCAGGTGATGCTTGTGGGGAGGGAGAGCGATCACGCCGTCGTTTTGAGCCTGTCCCGTGCTGTGCTGCTAGCAGGCAGTCAGACTGGGCGAGCACGCTCGACTAACACCGACAGGGAGCTGCCTCTGCAACCGGAGCTCCCGCAGCCACCTTCCTGCAGCTGCTTTAAAGCAACACCGAAGGAGAAGGTGCCAGAGCGAGGAAGCTCTTGACCAGCCAGAAAAACAGCTGCCAAGAGAAGGCAATGGCCGATCCCAGGCAGCGTGTGTAGTGAGCAAGCTATGGCCATCATGACATGGAAACCTGGTTAAAGTCTTGTCTTTCGTTTCTGGTTTTTGGTTTTTTTTTTGGGTTTGTTTTGTTTTGTTTTGTTTTGTTTTTTAAAAAGCAAACTCTCCCTCTTTAATGCTCTACAGCCTTGAAAATGTCACTGCATCTGCAGGAAGAGAATGGCTTATTTCAAGGTCATTTAGCTGAGTTCACCTTGAAGGTCAAAACATACCGCTATTTTAAAGCCCCATGAAGTGATATTTTTATTTCCCTACTAGTCTCTAATCCCACATCTTTCCAGTTACAATGATGTTGGAGAGGAACCAGTACAACCAGTCAGCATCGCCAAGGTCACCACAGGCAGCGCTCTGGTCTGAGAAGAGCCAGTGAGCCATCTGCCCGGGATGCTGGAGCTGCAGCGGGGAAAACACCTGGGCTTGGGTCCAGCGAGGGGACACCGAGGGAGCTGCACGCTGCAACGTCTTCCTCTTCCCTTCTCCCTTTGGCACAGACAGCCGCGGCTTTTGAACCACGAAGTTAAAATTCTGCTGGAGGATCTGGGGCCTTATCTGCATCTGAAACAGTAAAAGCATTCCCACAGATGACTAGTGGGGAAAACCAACAGAAAAGCAACATCTTGCAGGCTTTCCCTGAGGCTCAGGCAGTGCTTTCTGCAGCCAGGCACAACTGCGGAAACAGAACAAAACGGAGATATGCGGGTGCAAGAGGGTCACCCGGTGATTACAGGCAATCAGGTTCTTGCAGCTCCTCCTCTGCCACCGCTCCCCTGGGCTGGGCGCTGGACGTCGCCAATGAGCTGCTGCTGCTGCGCGCGCTGCGTATAACTTCCCCTCGAATCTAAATTCTTCTTTTTTCTTCTTAAAAAAAAGGCAATAATTTGTTCCCAATGCCCTAATTTGCGTGCTTCCCCAGGGTGAAGAACAAACATTAACTCAAGACACGGTGCAGTACTACATGTCGAGGACTGGCTCAAAAAAGGCACAGCGTAATGAGCTGATGCTTCACGGGAGCATAAGCTGAAAGCTGCCCAACACTGGCTACCAAAACAATTTGAAATCACTATATATTGAAAACTAGCTTCTATTTTGACTATGATTTAATCCATAGTTTTTCTTTGGTAAACGTGCTGATAGGTGTTTGCTGCCTGCAAATTGTCAGGCCAAGCAAAACACAAAGTCAATTCACTTTAAAAGAAATTGATTTGAGAGAATAAGATTCATCAACATTCATTTTTTCCAATGGAAAACAGGGTCTGAATAACGATTCACCATCCAACCCCAAAACTTTGGTTTAACTTTTTAAAGCACCTGATTAACTTTTTAAAGCAACACGCGGCTCGTGGGACACTGCCCATCCATCACCGCCGTGCTTCCCATCGAATCAGCGCCGAAACGTTTCCAAGCAGGGGCTTTGCAGACAAAGCTGTTTGTCCTGAACGGACCCGTATTAGCTTTAGCGAGCAGATCCATCAGCCCAAATTGCCTGCAGATTGCAAAATCCGAGCTTCCTCCTAAATCACGCCATGCCATGTTCTGTTTAGAGAGACGGCTTTCACAGGCGCTCCAGATGCCAGGTGATGAGAACTGCCGATGCGTCGCTGCCTTCCGAGTAGTTTGCTTCATGGCCTGGCAGGGCTGGCTCTGAAATTCAACTGCGCCCCATCACCGCACGGAGCGACAGCCTGCAGACTGGCCACGGCACGGCATCACCCACCCTCGTCCCATTCTGTTTCTGCTGCCAGCAAAAGGTCCTTTTAAACAAACATCTGGCGAGCGTATTTTTAAATTGCATCTGTGTTTTTAATGAGCTGCCTCCTGGGAATGCCAGGAGAGGATGGAGGGGCTTCCCTGGGGAATCCGGCCGTTTGCTCCATGGTGCGATGGTGCATCACAGGACCATCACCGTTGCGCAGCATCGCCCACCCTGGGGAAGAGGGACAGGCAGCCCAGGCAAGAGCAGGCAGACCCTGCCTGCTCGCAATGCCACCGTGGGGGCATCACACCGGAACCACCGCAGACAGCAAACTGTTCCTTCGTTCGCAGGAATCAGGCAGGATTTTCCCACTGAAAAGGGAGGAGTGCCACCAAAAAACCCTTCACTGGGATACCTCTGCCTTCCCTTCCAGAGTTCCTTCAGTATCAGACAAAACACCTCAAGTGCTATTATGAAGGCAAACCACCCTTCAGTCGCAACATATTTCAAACAAGCGATTTCATAAGCTTACATGCTTTGCTTGACTTTTTTTTTTTTTAAATGAAGGTAACAGAGGTCTCCCTTTCCACGTGAAACAAAGAGACGTGACTTCTCACCTCCTGCTCATTTTATTCCACACTGACATTGCTGAAAATTTTATTTTTAAATAGAATTTCTTTCCAATAACGTATATCGGCAATCAAATGCAGGCACAGCATGGTTGTCTGACAAGGTAAAAATTCTACAATATCTTCTCCTAAATAGTTCCACATACTGATTACTTAGAAGAGCATATTCTCTGCAAAGCTGCAACCAGGCACTCGGTTTTTGCTCTTACTGATAAATGTAAGCAATAAAAATATGTTCTATTCTACAGCAGGGCCTATTAAAATGTAAACACAGCTAGAAGATTTTGAGCAGGCTACAAAAATGCTTTATTCAACAGTCAAAGCGAAAGGCTGTCTGAGGCTGCTTAAACCCGGCACGGTATGTAAATACATCAGCTTGTGGGTTCCGCTAGAGGTCAATATTATGGTTATATAGGTGTTAAACCAGGGAGCGCTGGTTTGGGGGCTCTTCGTACTCAGGCTCCTGAAATTAGGAGTCGCCACGGTGAGTGGGACGTAGCTTTGGTGGGTGCAATAGCAACCCATGTGCTGCTGGGCTGGGGCGAGAGCAAGTGCATCGGGCTGCTTCCCCCTCACCCAGGCTCAAATGGAGCCCTTCCGATAGTGGCGCGGAAGCATATGTGTCCGATACCGTGGCAAATTTCCCTATCTCTGAGGTCAGAAATGCATTCACAGCCTGCATTAAGCAAGATGCTGATGAATTAAAATTCAGAACGTCCCTCATGAATAATTCACTGAATGTGTCCAAGTAAAGTATAGCAATGTAAATATATATATATAAAAATAGATACGTATATATGCAAATTAATACATTACGGGCTCAAGATACCCACAAGGAAAAATACCAGCCCTATAAGAATGTTTGCTTAATACTGGATCAAACACATAAAACTGTAACTAAAGCAGCAGCCTGTAAATTTATGAAAACATGGTGTAAAGTGGTCCTCGTACCGTGTGCACTTGTCACATTACAAATCCTAGCTTTTTTAAATGTCTTTTCTCCTCACTTCCCGTTTTACTCTCACTAAACCCAACCTATCGCACCTTGGTCTGCTCAAGGTGACGGCTCTGCTCAGGAGCACAGGTTGCTGTTGTGCAGCCATCCACCGTTTGCGTCACTACGCAGAGCTACCGAGCAATCAGTTCAACATCACCTCGTCACTCTGTGCTCCGCAGCTAAATTACTTGAATAACAATCACCATGTTAAGCTAGCAAGTGTATTAAAACCCTTGAACTCTTATGAACAACTAAACAATATAAACGATAGACATAGGTGCAGAGTCTATCGATCGTCCCTTTCTCCCTCACAGCAAGAAAGGTGGGATCACATTAAAAATAGAACAGCCACCTGCAAATAGATGGGTATTTATGCGGAATATTGTGACAACTGTCATTTCGCATTAGTCAGAGAGATCCCACAGGACTTGGGCAAGTATTAAATGTACCAATTTTTGTTTACTGGCAAAATATAATAAAATCCACCCTCCCCAATGGTTTCCTGGTGGGGATTGCTCCTCTCCCTGAAGTCATTCGTAAAATAAGGATGTTCCAAGATCCTGGGTAGAAAACACTTTATCAGGGCACCGGAGTACGGAGCGGAGGGATTTTTACCACTCCTCTCTCTTGGACACCTCCATGTTTTTCAGGACAATTTGATTACGCTGCGCTCAAAAAATGACCGTAAATCACCCAAAGTCAACGCAGACCCATTGCACGATCCTGTAGAGGGTCCTGCTCCCACGCGCTGCGTGCTATGAAGTGACACCAGTGCTGGCGAGGACCCAGCCTGCAGATGGATGGCCTCCTGGCCGTGGCGGGGTAATGCTCGTGCATAGGAACACCCCTGCTTCTCTTGTATGAAAGCAGCAAGTTGGGTGAAAATGCAGCCAAAGCTCTTGTGCTTTCTGGTGGAGACACCCTGCAATAAATCCTGTGCAAAGCTGCAAGCGATGCTATGTTCATGTTTTCCCTCAAGTCTGATAAAGACCAAAAGTAGCACTTTGTGCATGTTGTTAGAGGGACTTCAAAAATTTTATCTTGACCTTATTAAGCTTAACCTTAACCATTTGGACACTTGTAACTTCCTTTAAGGCATTTCCCAGTGCTTTCCAAGAACTCGACCAGCTCCAAAAGCAGAGGGTCACTCCTGCCTACCCACAGCACGTGCGATTTTAGGCAATGAGGGCATTTGCCAACCAGCGGACAGGAGCTATGGAAAGGAAACAGAACAAGATTACACTTGCCAGCCCAACCCAGGGGAACACATTTCAGCTGAAGTTGCTGAAATGACAGAAATGCGTCGTTCCCCACTTAGCCTAATTGACAGGCTGTAACTGTTGATTAATTATATAGGGAAGGTGCAGGGAAGCAGCTAGACGGTCCACTTTTATCTCCCGTATCTTCCAGGTATGATGTTCAGACCCAATGGGCAGCATCTTGCTGGACGTGCCATGCGGGCAGGAGAAGCTCCGTCTCCTTTTGTTACCCCATGTTACCTTTACACCTCCACTTGCAGATTCCCACCAGGTTGTCTGCAGGCTGCCTCCTTTTTTTCCAGATTACACGGGGAATTGCCAACAGCCAAGCTCACCTGCTGCTTCTCGCTGCTTCCCGGCCGTGCCCTTCCCTGATCTCTCGAGTCCCGCACGGAAAGCCACAGTCCGGCACAGAGAAGTTGTACATCTTGAAACATGTTACGTTTAGTGAAAGAGCAAACAGTTATTGAAATTCTTCCATCATAAAAAACCATGGTCATCTGATTAATAGTTCAAATGATAACCCCCAAAAAGTGAAGATCATGACAGGTCTGTACACTCCTGAAAGCACGTTTCTTGAACACCTTCCTCACGGGTCTCGGGGAGGAAAAACCTGAAATCCAGAACTGGAGCTACTTCTGTTCACGTACAATAATACAATACCTTCGCCTATACAGATTAAGCATTTCAAGGTCTTGCTTGTTACCCTGAGCCTCGTGCAATAAAAATAGGACTTTGGTGAAGGTCCTAGACACTCGTTTTACTTGGTGAAAGACATTTACATCACTCAAAGCAAAATGTATCCTCAATGGCGATGTAGTTTCTATCCAAAAACACATCATACCCTACATTTTATCATCAGCACCGTTAATCTTTTATACAGCCCTGCAGAAGTACGCAGTACTCTCTGAAAAAGATGAAAGCGCATCGTGCACCCCAAAGAACAGGCAGCGTAGCACAGGGAAGGCAGACAAGGGCAGAGGAAGAAAAAAATCATACAATCATAGAACCATTAGGGCTGTAAAAGACCTCTAGGATCATCAAGTCCAACCGCCAACCCAGCACCCCCAGGCCTCCTAAACCATGTCCCCAAGTGCCACGTCTACACATTTTTTGAACACCCCCAGGGATGGTGACTCCACCACCTCTCTGGGCAGCCTGTTCTAATCCTTGACCAGTCTTTCAGTAAATAATTTTTTCCTCATATCCAATCTAAACCTCCCCTAATGCAACTTGAGGCCGTTTCCTCTCATCCCATCACTGTGACTTGGGAGAAGGGACCAACCCCCACCTCACCACAACCTCCTTTCAGGCAGTTGCAGAGAGCGATAAGGTCTCCCCTCAGCCTCCTCTTCTCCAGGCTAAACCCCCCCAGCTCCCTCAGCCGCTCCCCATCACACTTGTTCTCCAGACCCTTCCCCAGCTCCGTTGCCCTTCTCTGGACACGCTCCAGCACCTCCATGTCCTTCTTGTCCCGAGGGGCCCAAAACTGAACACAGCATTCGAGGGGCGGCCTCACCAGTGCCGAGCACAGGGGCACCATCCCTGCCCTGCTCCTGCTGGCCACACCATTGCTGATACAAGCCAGGATGCCGTTGGCCTCCTTGGCCACCTGGGCACACTGCTGGCTCGTGTCCAGCCGGCTGTCCCCCAGCACCCCCAGGGCCTTCTCCGCCGGGCAGCTTTCCGGCCACTCTGCCCCAAGCCTGGAGCGTTGCACGGGGTTGTTGTGACCCAAGGGCAGGACCCGGCACTTGGCCTTGTTAAACCTCACACAACTGACCTCGGCCCATGGATCCAGCCTGCCCAGATCTCCCTGCAGAGCCTTCCTGCCCTCGAGCAGATCGACACTCCTGCCCAATTTGGTGTCATCTGCAAGCTTACTGAGGGCGCACTCGATCCCCTCATCCAGATCATTGATAAAAAATATTAAACCAAATTGACCCCAAAACTGAGCCCTGGGGAACATGACCTGTGACCAGCTGCCAACTGGATTTAGCTCCGTTCACCACAACTCTCTGGGCTCGGCCATCCAGCCCGTTTTGTACCCAGTGAAGAGTACGCCTGTCTAAGCCATGAGCCGCCAGCTTCTCTAGGAGGATGCTGTGGGAGACAGCGTCAAGGCTTTACTAAAGTGCAGGCAGACAACATCCACAGCCTTTCCCTCGTCCACCAGGCGGGTCACCTGGCCATAGAAGGAGATCAGGTTGGTCAGGCAGGACCTGCCCTTCATGAACCCATGCTGGCTGGGCCTGTTCCCCTGGTTGTCCTGCACTTGCTTGGTGAGCTCACTCAAGATGTATCGCTCCATAATCTTCCCCGGTACTGAGGTCAGGCTGACTGGCCTGTAGTTCCCCGGATCCTCCTTCTGGCCCCTCTTGTAGATGGGCGTCACATTGGCAAGCCTCCAGTTGTCTGGGACCTCCCCTGTTAACCAGGACTGCTGATAAGTGATGGAGAGTGGCTCAGCAAGCTCCTCAGTACCCTTGGCTGGATCCCATCTGGCCCCACACACCTGTGAGCGTCCAGGCGGCTCAGCAGGTCATAAACTGCTTCCTCCTGGATTATGGGGGGTTTATTCAGCGATCCGTCCCTGTCTTCCAGCTCCGGGGCTGAATGCCCTGGGGATAACCGGTCTGACTGTTAAAGACTAAGGCAAAGAAGGCATTAAGTACCTCAGCCTTTTCCTCATCCTTGGTGGCAATGTTCCCCTCCACATCCAATACAGGATGGAGATTCTCCTTGGCTCTCTTTTTGTTGTTAATGTATTTGTAAAAACATTTTTTGTTATCTCTTACAACAGTGGCCAGATTGAGTTCTAGCTGGGCTTCTGCCTTTCTTCTTTTCTCTCTGCATGACCTAACAAGATCCCTGTACTTTTCTTGAGCTGCCTGCCCCTTCTTTCAAAAGTGGTAAACTCTCCTTCTTTTCCTGAGTCCCAAGATATCCCAAGACATCAGATACATCTGAGATGGACAGGGTTGGAGAGGCAAGAGATGATGGACAACGGGACAGAATCGGATGGGGTGAAGGGAATTACAGAACCAAGTGGGAAATCAGGACAAGGACACGTCAACAGAGCAAAACTGTAAAACATTAATGGTGAAGAAGAGGGCCTTGAAAGAGATGCAGAAGGAGCCAAGAGGCTACTAATGGGATCCAAGGAAAAGGTGACAGAATTGGGATGGCAGGCAAGGATAGTGTTGACGAGGCGTCAGTGCTTCAAGAGGAGCCACTGGAAGGACAAGGAGGTTATGGAGCATGCAGGAAGGCTTTTAGCAACAGCAGCTGGAGAGAATGGGGAAATGTCAGTAGTCTTCTGGAAAGAGTAACAAAAATGTTTTAAAGCAACTTGCAGGACTGCTCGGATCAGAAATAATAGGTAAAAAGTAATGTGGCACAGCGGAAAGTGAAGAACTGAT
The DNA here is from genome assembly GCA_031468815.1 of Morus bassanus. Taxonomy (NCBI): domain Eukaryota; kingdom Metazoa; phylum Chordata; class Aves; order Suliformes; family Sulidae; genus Morus; species Morus bassanus. Next base: position 9,693,653 of record CM062587.1, on the reverse strand, counting down.
CCACCTGTCATGCAACACCACCAGACGCATTTTATAAACCCGCATTAAAATTCTGGTTCTGTTTCTAAGCGCCTCTCCCAGGTCAGTTTTGTGCCTCTCGCCGAGGGGACCGGAGAGGGCATGGCCTCGACTCATCTCCTGGCCGGCGCCAAGGTCCCTGGCTGTGCCAACTCGGATATGCACTCCTGACAAAGGCAATCTGTCAGCAGCCTTTGACAGCCGAATTTTCCCTCTTGCGTTGTCCCAGTGTCCAGGGCATCTGGGCTTGTTTGTACCAACAACGCTTGTGTCAAAGCACAGCCTGTCGAGCGACTCCCTGTCATCTGGGCTGGGAATTGGCTCAACCATTAGACCACGTTCCCTCCTGCCTCATTAGCAGTCGGGTGGGATGCATGCCCTGCCCCAGCCCCCTCCTACCCGGGAGAGAGGGACAAGTCGCTTGTCTCCGACTCTGCTCACCTATATCAACGACTTCCCAATTGTTTTGTCTCTCCCCACGCAAACCCACCAGCCTGACTTTCAGCGGGCAGCTTCTTCAGCTCCACCGATTCTGCTCAAAGCGCATGGTGTCCTACCTTGCAAATTATCCATCATGGTATTTTTACAACCTACTATAATTAAGCTTTATTTGCTAGACTCTCTCTCTAGCTTTGTATTCTTGCCAGCAGTTGGGTTACTTCTCCACACTATGCAGACCAAGTTTACAACATCTTTTTCCCACGTGCATCACTGCATCACCAAGGGCTCTGGCTGCACAGCAGTTATCAGCTAAGAACCACAGACTTTGCCTGAGCTTTCAGTAGAAAAAACCCCAGCGAATTTTAAATAAAGCTATTTCTTGCAACCTAAAAATCAAACTTCAGAAAAAGAATATAAGAAAGAAAATTGTGGTTTTCTGAACAAGAACAGAGCTTTGATTTTCTTTGAGAAAATGTGCCCCTTTGAACAACATGCCTTGCAACATGGCCAAAGCCCCATGCAGTCTGGCAGCAAGGGAGATGGACCTTGGGAATGAGTGGGAAACTTTTTATGGAAGCCAGGAATTCAAGAGACGAGGGATGAGCAGTTGATAAGTAGCAGGACTCGGGCAGCATGTGCCGTGCCCAGGGTAAGAAGCTCGCACTGAGTCCTGGGGTGTATCAACTCAGAAATATCAAGCAGATAGAAATTGGGAAAAGTGGCAAGGTTTGCACAAGACTCACAAAAGCATATGCATAGTCTGTCAAACCTGCCTCGGTGTAACTTCAGTAAGCCTAATCTACCCAAGTGAAAAATAAGGTAAATAGGAAAGCTGCAGATACTTAGAAAGGTTCTCTTTAGCCTAGCTAGGTTTAGGACAACTTATTTCCATAGGCCCCTTCCACAAAGGACAGGCACTCTTCCCAGAGATGACCCGACAGTTGATGTCCTCCTCCACGCTGCCCTGTAGAGTAGCCCCTGCTTCGCTCCGCTGTCCCATGAGGGGCTCACAGAGGCATTGGGCTGCCGCAAGCACAGCGAACCTCCACGATCAGCACTTCACCTTCCCTAATCACAGCACTGTCAGTCCTGCTCAGGTAGAAGAGATCCAGCTGTAGGCTCCTAGGGGGTAGGGGACAGAGCCAGCGTAGCAATAAATGAAGCGTTTGAAGAGTACAAGCAATTAGCCCTTGGAAGCATCACTCCTAAGCATGCAGCAGATTCTCCGCCTTTTCCTATCTTTAAATAATCACCAAGATCTTTTTGAAAGATAAAGGTTCAGCGAGAAGTCACGACTGAATTCAGGCATCAGTAGGTGGAATTTTCCGACGCATGCTACGCAGGTCAGATGATCACAGTCATTCCTATTGACCTTGCAATCTATATTTTAACTGATGTACCCTTCTGGCTACAGGATATCAAGAAACACTATAGCTAACAATCTCCTGCTTGGGGTTTTTCCTCCTAAAATGGACCTTCAACCATCATTACACATTTTTCTTTGATTTTGATAATCTAACATTAAAATCATGAACTATCCCAAATCCACTTCAGATTTTGTTTGTTTAACGAAGAGTTGAGCAATTTCAAAGGTGTTTTTACAATTCAAATACCATGCGGTTGCATGCTGAGAAGATCCTTTGATATCCAAGCAGTCCTCCAATGACAATCTCACAGTTTTAATCTTTCTGGTATTGAAGGCAATCTAGTTGATCTGACAGACATTTCTGATGAAATGAGCCTTTGCTTCTCCCCAGTTTTCACACAAAGGTATAAAATATTTACAAATATGATATGATGAAATTTATGTTCTTCTTCTGCCTGCTTAGGACAACACTTTGCGACACAGGTGGCTGATACTTATTAGTCATTAAAGAAAAAGAAACTAAACCTAAAATTTTTTAAAACTAATTATTTTATGTACTACTCTCTAGGTGTTTTCCTCTTACACCAGTCACTGCACAGCTCTCACAGGTTATATATCAAAAGAGTTATTCTTGCAGATAAAAGTCAACAACAAGTCAGTAATTTTTGGCAGATAGCCTTCGCTGTTCTGCTAGCACAAGCGCATCCAACTGCTGATGAACCTTAATGTTTCCCTGATATTGTTTTCTGCTATAAAATGGAAGATCTAATCTACGCTGAAGGTCAGTCCACCCCGAAGGCTGCAATCAGCAACAGCACTCGTGAAACCGAGTGAAATTTGTAATATTGTGCAACATCCTCTAGACTGTCACAACAGCAGCTCTATTGATATGGCCTCTACCCAGGATGCTGCAGAGTTGGAAGCACCCCTCCTTCTGCGCTGCTGCTTGTGCGTGAGAAAGAATTGATCCACAGATCAAAGCGGAGCCCATGGAAGCTGCCGGCGCAGTCAGTTTAACCCCGTGCACACTTTATGAAGAAGTATAAAGTCCTGACCACTATCACCAGCAGCCCACACCTCTGGTTGGGACACCTACCTTCATTTAGAACAACAATCAGGGAAAATCCATCCGTTTAAATAACAGCCTTGTGCAAGTCTAAACACGCTACATCTTAAACAACAACAACAAAACGGCATAATTAAAACCTAGACTTCTTGCAATACCTCAGAGTCAGGCAATTATGAGGCACTTTTAATGAGTAATTTAGGTGATTAAAGAAGTCAAACATATAATACGCAAGAAGCCGTATTGGTCAGCTACTGCTCCATGGCACTTTGCTCTCTGGCCCTGGCTGGTGCTCGCAGCGACGCAAGTGCCGTCTTCTGCCAATGCATCTCCTCGGCCGGATAACAGCTAAAGAGCGTTTTCTGCATGAGCTTCGGCTGCGACTCATGTTTAAGTGTGTTTAATACTGACATGTATAAAGTATGTCGGGTAATTGCCGCTGGAATTCAGTGTGAGCTGTATCTCATCTAGGATACGCAATTTACTGGCTATATTCTAGTAAAATAACTTTATGGCTTTCTGTCATGATAAATAAGAGTTTATAGCATAATGGAATTAATATTTACTTTGAAAGCTCTGCAGACTATTCAAAGTTGCTATATATAGAATCACCTCAACCACCACTGGTTTTTTAAATGCTGCAAATTGACAAGAAAACACACAAGTATTAAATTCCAGTGCCCTCCAGCCATTAATAAACCTTCAGATTTTGGATTTGTAATCGAAACCCTTCCATATATTTTATAAAATTACTGCAGTTCAGAAAGTGTTACTTCAGCAGTGTGACAAACTGGACACTGAAAGGCCTCTGGGGTTTGGGAACTTGCTCTGCCCGCTCTGCCTGCCGTAGGGACGGAGACGGGGCAGGACCGTGGTCTTGGACCACAGGGCTTGGAGCCAGGGGCAGAAATCTTAGCAAGCGGTCACATGAAAGTTCATTATTTAACACACAAAAATTGATCATGTTTTTGTAATTATAAATGTATTTTTATGATTCCAACAAGGAGAGACACGGAAGTCTAAACATGTCTCAATATGAAAATAAAAGGGAAAAGAAACTGACCATTTTTAGATGATGTTTCTCAGATATTTCAAGTTAATGTACCGCTGTCAATGGTCCAAACTTATTTTTATCCATCTTGTATCTTATCACCAAACTTCTATCAAAAGCAGCACGTAACGTGGTTTTGCCGGCCCCTCAGTGATGCTTACGAGCCACTGCCGGGGCTGGGGATGCCAGCCCAGGGAACTCTTTTATGCGACATACGACAACTGCTTCTCACGTATTTAGCCGCACAAAACTCTGTTACGATAGATGGATAACGAAGCAATGACCGAAAAAAGTGTCCTCATCAGCGACAAAATCTAAGCCATCCTCCCAGGCTCCAGATGCCGGTCCCCGAGTACACAAGGTCGCAGTATGCAGAGTTTGTCTGCCAGCATCTCAGGCTCAGCCAGAAGAAACACAAGCTGAGCCCAATACCCAAAGAAACAGGCTGAATGTTGAGACAGATGTCAAAATCTAAGAGGTATGTTATAAATTGATATTTTAGTCATTAGTTAAGATAAACACATCATCGGTTTGTGTTGTGTGTAGGAGCTGGAGCACGTTGCTCAGCGCAGAGCACAGGGCAGCTCAGCAGCAGCGTCGACCCGCACCTGGTGTCACGGTGGAGGCAAATGCCCCGTCCTAGATTGCAACCTGTTTGTAAAAGGTTTGTTACGTTTGATACTACCCATTTGGTTTCCGAAGAGTCTGCAGCTCTGCCTTCAGAGAGCTACATATAGCCTGTAAGAAGGTGAACACAGGGAAACTCTCTTGTGCAAAATTAAGTCCAAGTGGTGGACGCAGCCTCCCATCTAAGAAAGGATGCAAGTGAAGGGAAGTACACGGGAGGCAGGAAAGGAAAAGGTATTTCGTCTTTTTAAGATCAAAAACACGCTTCCCTTTAGTAGCAAAAAGCTAAAATAAATTCTTCCAGCCATGGCGGGTAAGACATTACGTACTGAATGGAAACCTGTCCCCAAGGACGAGAGGGAGCCTGAGAGACAAAAGGACAAGGAAGGGGGAAGCCATTGTTTACCTCATGCACGCTAAAAAGTAAAAGCAGCAGGAATATTAGCCAGTGCAACAAACCTGCTGGCATTTGCATAACCAACTTCCAGTGCTCGAGCATAAAAATATTTCCTCATTCTCTTCTTATTCAAAATTTGTTTATGGCAACAGGCATACAAAAACTGCAGGCAAAGTGTAACCACCAACAGAAACACCCACGCAGTATTACAGAGTATACTTAGGTCAGACAGAAGACATAATCTTCAAAGCATATTTATAGTGCTCTAAAACGTTGCAGTCCTCAGTAGCATGGGGCCTTTTAATGGAAAAATACCACGTATTTGTTGCGGTAAGCGACAAGAAGCAGCCACACGCGGGCATGGAAAAGCTGTCCTGGAGAGGCGCGGGGTGGGCACGCCGCCGCAGGGGCCGCGGCACATCGGTGACAGCCAGCCGGAGCTAAGGGGCCGAGGGCTGGGCGCCCTGGCGCGGTCCTGCTGGTCACCACCCCCATCACACGCAGCCTCGCAGGAGCAACCAGGGCACGCCGGGACGTGCCGGCACCGGCCCTCGGACTTTGCATTTGGAGATCTGAATCTTAATTAATTTGGAGACCTGAACCATTAACTTTATGAAACCCAGTTATCTTCTGAAAGTTGAGGGTTATTTTGCCTTATTTTCAGAACTCACCAAAATAGCAAATCAAGCATAGCTTTGCAAAGCTTTGCAATTACAGATGAACTTCAAGTCTCCCCTGGTTCTAATCTGCAGAATTTTTGTGTTGTTACCAGGTTTTTGGTATTTATTCCTGGAAAAGAATTTTAAAAGCAGTACTCCAAATTCCTGGTGTAAACACTTGAGAGGTGCGGAGCGCTGGAAATCACAGGGGAATGCGCTGCCTAGCAAATCCCAAACTGATCCCAAAGGAAGGCGGGCACTCTGGTTGTGACCAGCAGCTCGCCCGGTGGGGGACAACACCGCTGCCAGGGAGAGGCTGCCAGCAGAGCTCAAAGCTCATTCCGGAGCACTCTGTCTCAAGGCACGCACGTGAATTTATTGCATCCTGCCGCCTTCTAATGCAAAGCGTAGGACGGTAAAGCTGGAGGTATAAAACAGTCACCAAGGAGGAGTGGGGGGAGGCTGAGGCTGCACGGTGCTGAGGAGAACGGGAGCTCCTGCGACTGAGAGCCCGGCGGCCCTTGCAGGCGGCGGGGCCGGGAAGGCAAAGGTGACTGAGGCTGGAGCAGCTGCACGAAGGGCCGGAGGGCAGCTCCGACCCGGACGGGACAGCTGGGGACGCCCAGGTGCCGTGGGGAGCACCGCCGCGGCCCAGCGGCGGCAAGGGGCAGGCACCGACCGCGGCGGGGCCGGGGGTCTCCAGGGGGTCCGGCTGTGGCTGCACGTGCCAGCAGCCCCCTGGGACGGCGGCGGGGTCTCTCCCCGCACGGGAGAGTGCTGTTAATCCTCAGCAGCCACGCGATGGCAGCAGAAATATGGAAACACCGGAATGGACGAATGCATTATCATGCAATTATAACAAAAAGAGATTTTGCAAAGACAAGGCAACGGCTAAACGTAACCCAACATCCATGACATTTTTAAGACAAGCAGGGAGTAGAAAAATAGTTTTTCCCTCTGAAAGACAGTAATTTACATTTGCTACGTTACTTTAATCGCTGATAGGGCCACTTGTGCTTTCTTGGAGCGTTGATGCAATACAGCCCTCTCTCCCTACGATTTTTTATTTTAATTTGACCTACGGCAGACACAGTAAGAATGGCTCCTGTTTGAAACCAATTCTTTGAGGTCTGGGTAACTAAATTGTCTCATTTTTGGCTACAAGCTTATCCCGCGGGGTGCTGTGCGTCTCCTGGAAATTGCTGAACAGCCTGAGTTCACCCGAGTCCCCACGAGAAGATCAGTTAATTTTTTCTAAGAAATAGAGTATTCGGTTTGTTCAACAGCTGGCCGTACCATGGTTTCAAACCCGGCATGTCCAGGGAATGGAAAACACCAATGATCTTGTTCCTGTCAGCTCCATCCCATCACCAGCCAGCCTCTCAGCTACGTTAGTAGGGGCCAACGTCTCATTAGTGCCCTTTTGTTTATGATGCTTGCCAGCTTTTCGGCTTTTATTTATTTTCTTCTTTTTTTTCCAACAAGGTTATTTTCCAGGAGCTTGTTGAGGCACTTTTTTTATTTTACGAACAGTTGGCACCCAAAGTGCGACTATCTATAAAGCCCTGACAAAGCATCAAGCTGAACCAATAAGTACGACTCTCACCGTCTGCTGCTCGCAGACACATGGCATCCAAGCGCAGTTAGAGCATCCCACCTGGATCCCAGGGGATTTCAGCTCCCCAGACTTCATTCACGCAACTCTGTCATGAGAAGCAGGCACATGCATTTCCCGGAGACTACAACTACAACTCAGAACATCTGAAAGGGGTATTGGCACGCACAAGCGAGCCACCACGACTGTCACCGCCAGCCTGCACCCGCTGTATCTGGCTCTACAAGGGGAACGACTTTACAAGGAGTGGAGACACTGACTGGGTCCCGGGCGAGGGCAGGCGACCCCTCTGCTGCCGGCGTTCCCGGTCCTCTGCGCTGCATTTCCCTTTCGTTTCTGACAACAATGTATTAGTAGGCAATTAATGCTTTATATTTCCGAAGACTTGTACAAACACTGGCTAATTAATTCTTATCGCTTGCCTATAAAAAGGGCGAGTAAATAACATCCTACAAAGTGGTGGCCATTAAAATGTGTGCAGGACAGGGCCACGCTCTGAAATGCTATACTGCCAGCTTTTGTGTCTGTACTGCGTTTTGGGGACACCACCACATTTTGTTTAGGAACTCCAGCACCTTCAAACCCTGGACACGATTCTGCTCTTACTGCTTCCCCTCCCCACATACACTGTTGTAAGTGATATCTGTCTTTCCAACAGGAACCCAGGAAATTAAAACGTCTAATGCATCTCTGATGCATACAAAATTAGCAGCAATACAGCAAATGAGATTTGCTTCCCTTTCCAACACACCGTGAAATAAATAAATAAACACATTAAAACCCAGGCGCGTAACACGGAGACACTGAGGCTCCTCGTTTCCAGTGGAAGCCCTTATCTCCGTCACAGCCCTCAATGCAATTACAAGATTACAAGGCACATGCTGCTTCAGCATCTGGATCCTCCATGCAATTGCAGGGATCCCGACAGAAAAAGGAAACCTCTTAATCTTGCGAGGAACAGCAACGATTCTACCTCGCCGTGCTGCACCCCATTTAAAACGCTCTAGGAGCTGCGTGATGAGCGACCTGCAGTTAGAGACTTCAGTCTCTGGAGTTAGCCTTTCTCTATGCACGCACAGAAAGACAACTCTGTGGCCAAAAAAGTAAATGCAGACCACTGTTTCTGGTCCGAAATGTACTTATGCTTATTTTGTTTTGCTCTAAACTTTCTCATCTAAATTGCAAACACTGGGATAAAGTTCGGACCAATAAACCTTCGCTCCCATCTCCAATCCCTGGCACGTTAAATCAAGACCGCAGATCCAGCAATCCAATCTCCATGTATTTTATTCTCAAAATACTTCATTTCTGGCCACCAATCTTTAGATCTCCTATTGGATTTTGTTTTCGTAAATGGATTTTCCCACAGAGCTGGCAGAAAATATATTTAATTTTGGATTTCTCTAAACTGAAATAGTCAATATAAATGTCAATGTGTATTTGCGCTGTACAGCCTTTGCAGTGACACAAACCCCCGTGTTTCAGAGGAGGGTACGGGGTGCCCGTTAGCTTGTTCTGTGTCTGCACACTTGTTCTATGTTTTATTTAATAAAGATGGCTAAATAATATATTAAGTATATGTATATTACATTTTTTTGTTTGTTTTGTTTTGTTTGGGGGGCGGGGGTGGGAAGAAGTGTGATGTCTTCCACTGCTTTGCAGGCAAATCAAGAGGAGGATGGAGACGTTGGAATAACACCCATGCCGAGGTGTGGAGCCCGATGCAGGGGCTGATGTCTGTCACCCCATTTCTTTCGACCCACCCAGAATATTCAGCCTCCCAATTCCTCCTCAACAGAGAATTGTGCAAACTCACGTCACCGGGTTCCTCCTCCTCTCCCCCACAGTATGTGGTGCAGTTGCAGCATCAATTACTCAAACAATTTCAATCTATCTAGACGCTAATGTCATTAGTCCACAGAGATCCTTTTGGAATAATTTACATCGAAACTGCCTTTACATGCTAAATGAAAACTGTTCAGACTTTAGTGAATGGGATTTGAATTCCAATCCCACCACATGTGGCTCAGCTTTATTCGTGCTATGTATTAAACGGGGGAAAAAGGCAATGCAGTCAATTACAAAGCAACTACCTGAACCGTTCCTGCTAACCTGTTGCCTTGCATTGAAGGGACAGCTGCCCTTGACTTGGGCAGAACTTGCCACCTGCCCATCACCCAAAAAGGGGTCCTGACCCCCACATATGCTCAAAAGAATCCCCCCCCCCATCATTTCTGGCTGGCTTTGAAGGCTCCTCACCCAGTACTACACCATATCCACATTATATAGCATTTAGCCCCCGTTTCACAGCCTTTCTGCTATTTTCACCAACCTTCAGTTACCATGAAGCGATACCATGGGTACTGGTATCTGGTATATGGGTATTATATACCAAGTGATAACTAGGTGTAGCCATTTGGTATCTTAGTTCAGAAACTTCACAAGCCATATAACTGTTCTAAATGCCTTTGCCGTGCCTCTCCAATGTATTTTAAGATGACTTGTGATGTCATAAGATCACTAATTTTTTTAATTTACTGCAGCAAAGATTTTTCTTTGCTAAACTGTATTTAAAAGCCTAAAGATTATTTTTTCTCCTGTGTTCAAAATGTAGTAGCTGGTATACAAGCAGTAACTCCGCACAAGGCTTCACGTTACCATAACAGCATTCAAACCACAAGGATAATTAAGGCAACTAAGCCCAGCCTGCCCTACAAGTACCCTTTGCTGCTTCATTTGCAAATGCTGAACCCACCACACCATTCATCTTTCACTGAAATTCAACACAAACATGCTCAAGCTGAGCTGCAATCCCAAAAGCTCTTGCTCTTAGCTTTGCTTCATAACATTTATGCAAAACCCTCAGTTGTTGCCATGAAGCAAATTGTTTTCGATAAAGAAAGTTCATTCTGTTAAGTTTTAAAAGCTGTCTTTTGTTAAAAGCAGGTTAGGCAGGGTGAGGATCCCTTACCCCACCGAAATCACAGAAAACTAATGGTGGAAGGAATCAAATACAAGGGAAAAATGCCTGAGAAAGCAATTTAATCCTTTTATTTCACCTTTTCTCCTTTAATCTTACAAAACCAAGCCCAAAAACGTTTTCCATTCTGGCTCGTGTCCAAAATGATGCGTGAACTAATTGAGTGTAAAAACAGTTGCTTGGTGTTACATCAGTTAAAGTAAATGTAACGACTGTTCTTTCTGCCCCGCAGCTCTCCTCCGTTCCTGCTTTTGCTCTAATTCAGTCCATTCCCAATATGTCACTGGAAAGACTATTCGCAAAAGGAGAAGTAAGAAACAGACTCTTTATTTCTTTGTGAATTTATTTTCATTTATTTTCATTTAAGAATGGGGAAAAGCATGGGAGTAAAAGCAACCTGCTTTTACTGGATGGAAGCTGCACTTCCATCAATTTGCTTCCTGCTAAATCAAGAAACTCCTTCAGGCTTTTGACCAAACAGAAATATCAGCACACGATACTTAAAACCAAGCATGGGCTCAAGGTGCTTTGCAAGAACTGTGATTAGGACAGTTTTGTGTGTGCCAGGGTAACGAGCAATAATGTGGACGCTCTTTCTCCGCCCCCAACCATGCCGGCATTGCCTGGGGGACCATGCCGAGCCAGCGGTCCCCTGATCTCCGTGAGCCTCACGCACAAGTTAATTCTGTCAGACCAGAAGCATCCCAAAGACAGCTGCCTTAATCTCCTGACATTTCATTCTCCCCATTGTCTATCTTCCCCTCATACTGTGTTGCCCAGAGGGAATAACACCGCTAACCTGCTTTGTGAGCAGCAAGTCTGGAGTATTTGAACTCTAGAAGGTTTCTCCCAAAGAAAACATTTTTCCTAGAGTGTTGCACAGCAATGCACCGGTGGCTTGGTATGAGTTAGTCCATGCAGGAAATAAAGTCAAATATTTAACAGCATGTCTCTGAATAACCAATTCCTGCATGCACCCGCCTGCTAAAACACAATCCAGTGCATCCATTTTGTTGCCGAGGCAAGGCTCCAAGCGGATGCAATCCCGACTGCGCCAGACCTGGGCAGAGCAGCTCTCCAACATCACACACAAGCCAGTGGCCCTGATCTCAGCTGCATCTTCATTCTGAGACACCCAGATGTTAAGAAAGCTTTTATTGCTTAAGTTATGCACCGTAAAATAAGTCATGACAATTAAAGAACTAGGTACATTCCAGGTCTGTTGAAGAATAAAATCTCCTCGACACGTATAGGGCGTTAGGAAAAGATGCCAAAACCCACAACCGTTTGCTGTGAATTTATGTTACTGCAAGTGAATACATTAGGATCCCGATATAGAAAACGAATTATTGATATGTATGTTCCCTTCAGAAGAGACTCTCAGGAGACCCATTCCAGATTTAATGATAATCCATATTCCCCTTCAGAAACGGTAAACCAACTCTCTGATTTCCCAGGACTGCCACAGACGCATGAATCATTAAGATGCCATCACAACCCTATGTCCTGGATGCCGTAAACACCACCTAAAAGAGGGAACAGAATAAAATGCAACCACAGCTCATGAGTCAACGCCTTCCACATTTCTGTACAAGCATCTCTCCGCTGTGTCCATTCCAGAGACGCGCACACCACGGCAAAGATGCGCGGGAGATGTTGTTGGACTCTCTGCCCTCTGCTGAGTTACGAGAGATTAAGGGAGAGACTGGTTAGAAATGTCAAAAGTCAAATATTAGGAGAGATAAAAGGAAAACAGCCTTAGTAGTGATGATAAAGAATAGATTTGTATAAAAACTGTCACTCCTCCCTGAGCAGCTTTTCTCCTTCGCTTCCAGGGCTGCGCTTGTTTGCGTTAATGTATGCACACGTGTGTGTCAGATTTTCCGAAAGCCTTTCACATCACACTCTCGTTTCTCCTCCAAAGCCATTCTGCAGTATTTCCCTGGAATGCATCAAGCAGTCCAACTGAACAATGCAATCTGAATTAGTTTGCAAACTACACAGCTCACCTCCGGGGGCAAGCAAAGCCCATGTAAATTTAAGTGAATTGGATCAGACCGTCCTCGGAATAGTTCTCCAGATTAGTGCTGCTTGAGCATGCGACCTCAGAAGTTGCTTTCACCCTCCAGTAACAACTTACAAGTAAATTTCACCGACAATAACGGGGAATTGAGAGATGTAAAAACATTTTGCAGTTTAATATTCCATGATGGGTTATTTTACATAATACAGAAAAGCCCATTTGGTCATTTACTAAAAGGAAAAGCCATTTTGTTCTTGGCATGTATTCCCAGCTCACGAGCTGTGAGAGCAAATGATGCTGTTATCGCCCAGGTCATACGGCCTGCACAATACCGAGTTTAGGCACGCTGCATTTTCAGGCCCAAACGCTGAAGAAACCTTCTGCAAAGTTTTGACGGTGATGTCCCAGGGTTTATGCAGTAATTGAATAATCTAAAATTTCCATTCCTGTCCTCATGGACTAATCTGTAATAGTGTTAAGGGACTGTTATGATAATAATTAAATACAAGTCCTGCATACAAAATTGATACGCTGCATCTCCATCTCCACAAGGGGGTTTCTCTCTTAATAACACTTAAATCAAGTTTTACCTTTTTTTTAAAAAGGAATTCATAAAGATTATGATATTGTACTGAGATAACATACATCTATATATGGGGGAAGAAGAGATTTCAAATATACGAGCTCTGGCGCATTCATCTTGTCCTCTGATCTCTCTGATCTGAAATTAGTGGAGTCAGACTAACGCGACGCTGCGGAAGGACCCTCCCTGAGGAGCCGGGGCTGCTGGCGGTGGCAGTCACGGCTCAGCTGGCAGCGCTGCTCCCTCCGCCACCCCAGCACAGGAACCGGAGCATCCCCGCTGACAGATGCCGCTGCTCCTAAAGCCATTGGGGTTTTGTAGAGCATCAGGCTCCCGCCAGTAATCTGGCAAAGTCGCATCACAGGCAGCGTTCTCGTGCTCAGAGAGGGACCCTGCAGGGCATGGCTTTGCCCCCACTTTGACAGAATTCTTCTCTTTAACTTCTCTTCAGGCACTAGGGTTTGGAGGGACCAAAATATCCTCAATAGAGGACAAAGAGCAACAGAATCAGCACTGACCTTCCAAAAGGCAGAGGACAAGAGGGAAATTTACTATAAAAATATGACCTCATTTTAATTTTAGCAGCAGTTTACTATGAATTCACATGAATGCGACATTTATAGGCACCTGGAAAGGTTCATGCACAAGAACAGGCGAATGCATCGGCTGAGCCAACCGTTTGTAAAGTCGGAGCAGCACCAGCCCGGAATGACATTACAGCTATTTCAACACTCCCCTTACTATTATTTATTAGTTAAAATTTTTAATTATGTGAATTGATTAGGAACACATCACCAGGGATCTTAATTAATTAGATTTTTAAAAAGGATCATGGACTGGAGATTTTTAATGGATTCCACAAAGAATCGCACAAAAAGATGTATTAAGGGAAAGGCCAAATTAACTTCTCCTTTCTGGTTTATCCAGTGGTTTCTAACAGGACTGTGCCTCAGATTAACCAGGTAAAATCCAAAACCCTCATGCACAGAGATGCTAGCCAAGACAAGAGCTTGAGGATTTCACTCAGTTATCATTTAACATCCACTTGGTTAATTAGTTTATTCCTCTTATTCCTTATGTATGTAAATTAGTGTATTCCTACTTAAATTAGTTTATTCCTTATTTATGTCCTAAATTTGCTTTAGCCGCATTGTCCATGATCGCCAAATCCTTCTATATGGTACCGACAGACACCCACATCCCCAAGTATCTGGCATAAACTTTTTGTTTCAAAATGCATTTCTTTCCTCATCCAAAACTTGGAAAGATGCAGGAGCCATCACACCGATGACGCTCAGGAAGTAATTAATTATTAAATCTACTAAACACAAATCCCTTTTCAGAATTCGTTGGTCAGTAGTTTCATGAGCCAACGTGTTTCTCCTTCTCGCCTATTCCTTGCAGTTTCCAAAGCTCTGTTTGGATGCTATCGATGCTCTTGGCTGTCGGCTTTGCAAGTATTTTTCCATCAGCACGACGATGATACCTATTTATCTTCTGGCTGCAAGAGTTGCTGAGATGATCTGGCAGTGCCACAAGGCAGACAGTTATTTCATGCCCTGTTAAACCGTAATGTGGTTACCTGCAGTATCACTCCAACTTTGAAAAAAGTCTTTTATTATTTTAAATCTGTTACCTATGTGTCCAAGTAAAGAACATTGCTTCCTATTAGGATGGTATCAGAAACATAAACCCATAATACTATCTGTGAAGCAGCATGGTGTACTAATCGAGTAATTAATTAAGAAGGTTAAAAATACATAATTCTGCCCAAGTGACACTTAGAGGTCAAGAAAATGAACCTTTTCTGCATTGTTCAGAATGGAGACTGGTAGCAATCACTGGTGCCACCCAGTCAGCACGATGGGACAGCAAGGGGACATCAGGGCAGGTCAGCGAGGGGATGGCGCAGCAGAGTGTGGAGGGTTTTCCTACAGCCTTCGGAAAACACAGACATGCTTTCAGGCATACTCAGTACAAGAGATGTTTCTGCAGTGGACCCGACACTTCTAGACCCAGGTTTACGCAGGAGTTAAATTTCAGACCCAGATCTCTATTTGCCCGTTCCTGTTGGCTTCTTTTCTTCTGCCTTTCCATAAATAAATTCCTACAACTCGAATCATCGGTTCCTTTGTATGTTCTGACACCCAGGGGAAAATACTAATTTCTTTTCAACACTAAGACCATCAGTCTGGATTTTGATACACCTTTAGTGCTACTTAACACATAGATTGATGTAGACGTTGTGTTCCTCCAGTTTTGAGCCCCAATTGAAATTGCCATTAATTGTTCGCAGTGTGGGCTCAGGAGCCAGGTTTGTGCTCAGTTACTGCTTTACCTGCTGCAAGACCCATCAACTGTAAAACCGGCCGCGTCCCGCATCTGCCAGAGCCAGGAGGCTCAGAGCTGGGTCTGTTGGGCTTCCCAGTGAGAAGACTGAGGGATGATTTGGTGAGAGGGCATAAGTACCTTCTTGCAGATGAAATATCAGGTTCTAAAGGGCTTTTAACCTGGAGAAAGATGTAGGAATGAATGGCCAAACCCCGGCACATCCAAATCACAAAGCAAGTACTTATTTTCTTAAGTGGCAAATGCGATCAGCCACAGGAAGAAACCCTGAGAGCTGTGCGTTCTCCAGCTCCTGATACATCCCATTTCAGGTTTGTTACTTTCCAGAAGACACTCTTCAGTAAACCAGAAATTATTGGGTTCCACACAGGGCTGTTTGAGTTAAATGTGATTGCCATGCACATCCACGCACTCAGGCACTCTAAGGGTTGATCGCGTCATCTTTGCAAAAATGTCAGAAAGTATGTATTTCATCACGGGCACGTGTGGCAGCCAGTGGTCACCACCACCCTCCTACAGGTAAGTATTGCAGTGCAGGTTTTGGTATTCTGCATTGTTAAGGTTCACAGAAGTTAATTAAGTCACGCTCTGCAAACCCGAAACAAAAACAACACACAATTTCTCTTACGCTGACATTTTTTTTTGGCTTGTCATAATAAAACATTGTTATTGGATGCAAAAATTATGGAACAGAGTTATGCCTCTCTGGTGTAATATAACACAATCCATTTAATACTATTTTAAACCCAAAAACCTCATTAAAGCAGACAGAACGTAAGAATGACAAATCACCCAGAAGGAAGCTGGAGCATGAGATGTATCCCAGGCACTCGACTGCTTCGAATCCCCCATGCCGAATTTGGCAACACCGGGCAGGTGTCAAAAAACCCCCAGCACAACTCCCAGAGCCGCGCTGGGGAGTGCAGGGTGCTCATCACCCAGCCGCGAGAAAGGTTAATTCCATGCGAAACATCTGCCAAGATGGGCCTGGGGGTGAGGTCGGAAAGCCTGGCTTAGCCCAAAGTCCAGCCTGAAAGCTGTTGGACACACCTCGAGATAATGGGTTAAGCCTCACCTGTCACTGAACACCACCAATTCCAAACGCTGCAAATTATGCTGCGTTGTGCCTGTGTAACCGGGTGCAGCTTCCTATCCGTAGTGATGCACACAGTCTCCTAACTGCAGAAATCAATACAGTTTATACAAATACATACCCTTATGGCTTCGCTGTTCATTTGCTGAAATTAGAGCATTTCTTGATGACATGGCTAAATGCTACAATTACAGGTTTTAACACCCTTTTACCATTTTGGCCTCAAGTGCCAAATAAAATGCAGGGAATCAGCCCTATTGTCTTAGGAACTAAGCTAGGCAAAGCCCTGCAGTTGCACTTCTACTATCAGAAAATATAATTCCCATTTAATAAAATAAAAAAGCTAAACAAACATACTTCTTATCCACGTCTGCGCAGACCTTTAACATCAGAAGTGATCAGTGCTATCAAGTAGCTCTTTCCTCACACAGACAGAGTTCAAGAAAGAATGGTTGTGTCAAACAACGACATATTTTAGAAGAAACAGGCTTATTCCAGAAATACTGTGTCAGGTGAAATCATCCATCTGAATTTCTTTGCCTAAATACCATCAGCAGAGCAATGGTCTCTTTCAAAACATGCTGTGAAACAGGAGTCCAATTCTGGTCTAAATTCAACAGACATTCTACCTCCGCATACTGTAAGACCAACGCTTAATAAGCAAATGGAAAATTACGGCAATGGCTACCAGAAGCTAGCTGGTATTTTGTGAGAACCAAATCATATACATACAAAGCTTACATGGTAAAAAAACTGCTTAACAACCTGCCCTGAGATGTTTGGTCGCCCTTGTGAAGTACCTGTTACAAAAGGCACGTATTCTACCAAAAGATGCTCGGCATGAAGACACTTCAGTGTCTCGCTGCAGCTGTACAACCTCACAACAACCAGAGAGCAGTAACACAATCAGACAGTGAAGCTGTACTCAAATTTTGCTCAAAGTAGTAAAAAAATAACATGGGTATATTTTGGGGGGCAGAAAGGGAAAAAGCTGGAATTCAACAAATATAAATATTTTTCTGAATGCGTGGACAACTTCATGTTGAACGTGTTTTGGGGAGCCATTGCTTCCCAGCCCACCTATCACCCAAACCCACCCAGCTCTGTCCTCCTACCTCCACTCCTTGGACTTTCAGTTTCATGTGATCCTCTCTTGTGGTTTTCCCATCTTTCCTTTTTTTCCAGCAGTATCCATCTTTCCTGTATTTCACCTTCTTCCTATTGTACAGGATCATAGAACCATTCTGTGGTCTGAAAACAAGAAACAGTTTTGGGTTACATAAAGAAAAAAAAACCACTTTAAGAGAGTTTATGAAGCAATGTACCACAGACCATCCGAAGCCTCTACAGAAAACCAATATTCTCTACTTAGCATAATATAAATTTTCACCTTTTGTTGTCGTTAATGGGATTAACTGATGTTTTGCAATCCACAAAATTTTACTTGAGAATCTTGTACCTAAGGAAGTAAGTCTTAGCATAAAACAGCCAGCATTTTTGCAGGATATATTATGATTGGGCTCGGCTACACGCTGAAAAGGAAAGAAAGGTTAAGGAGAAAAAAGGACTGTTATTATTTTATTATAGACAATCTCTCTCTTTTTAACGCATCAGCAGGATTAGGTAACAACCACCTCTAATGCAGCACCAGAATACGGATGTTGGCTTAAAAAGTCAATAAACAAGCGAAAAAGAACAGAAGAAAAAAAAGCATTAGCTTATACACTGGTTTCGCTGTTCCTTGCTTAGGTGAGTGTTAGACAGGGAATAACGTTCTCTCTTTTGAGTACCTCCTTGACTTCAAAGACACACGAAAACATTTTCTGCTTAGAAACCACGCTGGTGCTTCGGAGTATCAATAAAGGCACACTGACACTTGCCCGACACACAGGGGCCAACATCTTTTTGGTGTACGACAATATTTCACGGAAACGTTTTGCCATCTGCTAAGCCAATACACAACAGGGGCATTTCTGCTGTAATACTGAAAAATAAGAAATACCCCCCGCAAGCCCCCAGCACATCACTGCAAAGACAGCGCACATCCCACGCAGGCAGCAGTGCTGTAGATGCTGCAGACATTTACAGTGGTGCATTAGTCACAGTAATTTGGCTTTAGGACACCAAGAACAGAAAGAAAAACAACAACATTAGCAGCAGCAGCAATAAACAACTTTCACAGGAAAGCTTTGGCTGGAGCCTTTTGATAAAGTAAAGCACTTGAACTTGTATAAACAAAGCCAGGTAACAGAGAGAAGAGGAGCTCCCCTGCCCCTCCCAGCCCAGACTTCACGATGCTCCTCGCACCCCTCGACTTGTCGGATGTTAGCAGCCAGGTGTTGTCAGATGGAGCAAAGCGATACCTGGAATTGCTAAAAAACCCCACCGAATATTTTCAAGGCCAGCCGATGCCAGGAAGCTCTTTAAATAAATAAGCCAAATTACATGGCTTGTGTTCATGCAACATTGGCTTGTCGATTTCAGAGCCATGCCAAAAGGTACAAAAATCAGTACCTGGCCCAGCTGGAAAAGCATCCTTCTTCCCTCCCACCCCTACGTTTCAAACAGCACGACGCCATGAAACAAGCACAAGAGCAAGCTTCTGCAGGTACCCTCTTCTCATTTTTCTCTAACAAAGTACTCCATTTGAAGACAACTGCCCTCACCCATGTTTATCACATAATAACAGGGCAGTAACATTGATGTAAAAGCTGTTAATTATAGAGTAACTCATCCCAATGCTCCATTAAGTGCGTAAAGGCACCTTGGTACTGAGGAAAACAAGCTCATGATGGTTTTCTAACCATCGGCCAGCTGAAATTACCTAGACCAACCAATACGACGCCCTTCCGCCACCAAAAGAAACACCATCAGCAACCGCGGGATCTGCTACCAGAAACCTGTCCCTTCCCCTTCTCTCTGCACACAAGTACGTGTCCTCAGGTACATGCAAAAGGATGCCCTGCCTGATTTAAGCTCAGTGTTGGCCCTGCAGAACGCCCGTGCACATCAGAAATTTAAAGAATGTGGACGGAAACTGCACAAAGTCTCTTTTAGTACGAAAACTTCCAAATACATTTGCAAGACCGGAATGATCTTTGATCTAAGTGATTACTAGAACACTTTTTTACTAAAACAGGAATTATAGATTCCCCACCCCCCTCCACATCCACGCAAATATTTATTCCCTGTGAGCAGAAACCAAAGCTCCGTTCCCCCAAGACTATGCCCCCTCCTCCTCCTGCCACCCGTGTCCCAGCAGCCCAGACCCAAGGGCTCGGTGAGGCTGCTCCACTCTCCTCTTATGCATCACTCTGAAAATAAGCACTTGGGTGTCAGTGCAAGCATGGCGTCTATTTGACAGTGTCGCAGATAGTGCAGGATTAATTCAGCGGAGATACTACATATCTTGTTTTGGTGCTTACTCTATAAACCTCCAGTCACAGCACACGTCAGCTCAAACCCTTCGGAAAACTTCAAAGGTTTCCCCTTGTCACTGGAGGAGACGTGCCCTACGGCTTACCACGAGTTACCTGTGTGTTCAGGGCGAGCAGCGAAAAGACGGCGTGGGAACTTCTCTCCTGCCTAGTGCCTCAGCACTCACAAACGCAGCCTTTCGGAGAACGCACACTCAAAGGACCCAAAAGTTTTTTGATGCAAGTAAAATACTGTTTTTCTCGCATTCAGTGTCACGAGAGGATGTGTGCAAAGGGACCACAGAGCTGAGCTCTGCAACCTCGCTGCCGTGCCGCAAGGCTGGAATCAGGTTTTTGTTGGTTTATTTCTGTGATGAAAAAAGAACACGCTAAGAGGTCACTGGAAAACAGTTAACGAGATTTATACAAAATAAAGCACAATGAAACAAAATCTCTTAAGGATCTCTGGAGCAGTTGTCGATTTTGGCAAGAGTGTTTTGAGTTGCTTTAAGGCTCATAGAAAGCGGCTGTTTTTTAAAGATATCTTCATAAAAGGAAAGGGAATTTTAACCTGATATACATTGCTACTATATTTCTTTTGCTGTAAGAAGGAGCAGAGAAGGAAGACCTCCTATGCTTATCTCTCTGGCACACAAGCACAGCCAAGAGCACTGAACTGACGGCTGCAGGAAGACTCAGCAGATGGGGTCTGACGGGGATTCCCAGGACGCATGACGGGTGCGACTCCAACCTGGATCTCCCCCAAAGGGTTTGCTGCTCAACCCGAGTTCAGGGATTTCGTTCGTACATTTGCAGAAGAGGGGGATAAAACCGCATGCCTGAGCACGGGCTACCCTGGGACTGCAATTCCCTACTGGCTCCTGCAGGCGCGTTTGTAGGAAGCCTGAAGCCAAGGCAAGGTTGGCTTGCCTGCGCGCCTTGGACACGGAGAGCGATCATCTTCCTCTGTATTAAACTCCACCTGGAACCGCAGCAATAACAACAAGTACTGGAACATTAATGGCAATTTACTTGATTTGACTAGCTACTACTTTGCAGCTACACAGTGCTCTTTTCATTAATGCAGGAGTAAATGGAAAATAATAAAATAGTATTTTAATATTATGGTACAGCTGAAAGCAAGCAAGCCAGAATGATCTAAACCCACCAAGAAGCCTGTCTGTGCTTGCAGCGTGAGGTGTTGGGGCTGCTGGAGGGGTCGGTGGACCCACGCAAAGCCTGGCTGCCACATGCTCCCCGCCAGCCCTCCCCAGTGGGGACGGCCACAGCCCGGTTTTGCATCGCGTATGACAAGAACCAGACTTGTGGTTGTGAAATGGCAGCATGATCTCACAGGTCACCTCACCTGTATTTGCTCTGCATCAAACACCGGGCTACTCCGCTTACTCACTCCAGCTGATTCCCCGGGCTAACGCAGAAAGGTCAATAGCATCTCCTCCCCCTCAGAACAAATTTGTTTGCAACAAGACAAGAGAGGGTTTGTTGCTCTTACAAAAAAAGGCAGCAAATGAAAGGAAAGGGACTGGGAACAGGTGAACAAAGCAATCCTAAAATGCGATACACACACCCCCCCAGCAGCGGAGGAGACGAGCACTTCGCCTGCCTTGCTCACATACAGGAAATCACTGTATTTAATTTAGGCTGGGAACACCAACAAGCAAACTTTCACAACGGCCACTGCTGTTGCTGCTCCATGAGCAGAGATGCGCACCCCATCCTCCAATTCACAAAACCCCCCCAAAACCCCCGTGGGCCCAGGCGCGCGGCAGGGACCTGCCCTTGGCACCAGAGCCAGGCACATCTCCCCACAAGCTGCGCAGGAGCAGACGCCTGAACCCTGAAACAAGGGCAGCTGGGCTCGTTGCAGAGATGGTGCAATTATTTCTGGTCCCACTGTGTGGAGCTTGCAGGATGGTCTACTTGCTTACAGACCCAAATAGCATGCAGCAAAGTTACAGCTCTGAATTTCCTCTCTTTTATGAGCCTGTGGCATTTAAAAGCTGCCTGATCTCTATTTAGGTTTCTTGCTTGCGGCCTTGGGGAAGGAGGGGAAAGGACAGGAAGAGTAATTGCAGAGCAGAAAGCCTTTTGTCTTAAGTATTGATGAGATTTGAGATGCTTCCCTCCCTCTCCCCCTGTTATTTACCACCACAGCTCTCACATAAATTGCCACAACAGCATAAGAGCTACTTTTGCCCAAGTTGTTCCTGCTACCACCAGTAAAGAGATACTAAATTCCATTTTCGGACTTATTTTCAAAGCGAACAATCGCACCCTGCAGCTGATGGGTCTCAGAACCTGCTGGGTCACTTGGGGCTACCCAGGGCTCGCGGGGATGCTCACCTCTGGCTGAGGACTGGTCCAGGCTACTGGATAAACTGGAGTTTCTCTCAGTAACACGGGGAGAGGTGGTAACGGAGTGCTTGTACCAGCAGGAAGCACAGGGCATTTCCAGGGCAGGTTTTCTGGAAATGTCATTTTGGATTTGGCACCAAATTCAGCTGTGCATACCTCCCTCTAGCTCCAAGTCCCGTTCCGAGGGGCTTTTGTTTCTTTATATGAAGTCCCTTACTCGGATAATAAGAAACTAAACCAACTCATCTTATCATGAACACGAACCAGATGCAAGGAGGGAGTAAAGAGAAAACAAGTTAAGATCAGGATATTCTGGTCAACTGATGCATCTACCTCACTCTCCATTGAGCTCATAATTGAAGTCCCTTTGGGCTAAACGACCAAGATGTTCCCTTAATCACGTTCCCACAATCTTAGTACGGCTGGTCAATGCAACTAGTTCCCTCTAAATAGTCATATCAAGATTTGGTAAACATCAGATGTATCATTTAATAAAAACTCTGTTTTACTGCCTAGGGAGCTTGGGTTGCTGAAAGGGAATTGTAAATATTGTGAAGCCAAAAGAGACTCTTTTCCCAGGATGACGGAATAAGATCAGCCAGAACCCTTCCTTGAGAAGGTCCATGGCTCTAAAATTGATTTTTTTAAATTTTATCATCTTATATTTATTTTGAATCCCTGCCAAGGTGGATATTTAAAGCAGCTCAGTTCTTTATTGTAAAGAACCAAAACTAGATGTGAAGCTGCTCACAGGGGCAGGCATCAGCAGCCTCAGAGCTTGCCACCAGCCCAGAAGGTGCTTGCAAACTGCACCACGGCAGCGAGGTGAGCACTGTTCCAGCCAGTCGCAGGTCGCAGAGGTGCGGGGAAAGGCTGCCTTGGCAAAGCTGGTGAAATCCTCTGCCGGCTGATCCCGACGCGATGGTCAGGCAGACGCCTCCCTGTGTACGCCATCCCCCGGAGCTGGAGGGCAATGACAGCTAAAGCAATAAAGCAGAAGGGTATCACACACCCAACACTTTCCGTACCGTACTGGTGCATAAGCAGCAGCCGCTCCCAGCACGCAGGTGATGAAACCCCCCTCCATCCCTCCCTCCCACACACTGCGCTGAGAAATGGCTCCTGCTAACAGTCTTGATTATGCCGTTTTTTATCCTCCACAACTGTTAGCTTTATTTTCTCTGGCTATGAAGTTATCATGGAGTCAAGGGACAGCAAAAGGGGACTATCTTCCATCTTCTGAATCTATGCACGATAATAATGAGAAATTAACTTCCACTCTCCCAAAGGAGCAACCTACTGATGCAGAAACTGGCTGGGAAAAGCTGGAGTCTTGGAGGAAGCCCTGGAAAGACAGACAGAGCCTTGTAATAAAGCATTGCACTGAATCATTGCCCTTGTTTCCCAATGAACACAAAGAGGACGAAGTCCTTGAATTTGCCTTCATCCCGAGAACCCCAGCTCCTCCCACACGTGTAAAACCGGCCAGCAGCAAGCACGAGGACACCCTTCTCTGAGGAGCTGTCCACCGAAGAACTTGCAGCCTGCACCGCATTCGCATCCTAGAGTACAGCAGGACCGACTGATGACGGCGCAGTCCAACACGCTGACATCGCTCACACCTGTGTCCCAGCTAATCCAAGCAAGCACTAAAGCAGGAGCCATGGTTAACCACGCTTGCTTCCTCAATGGTTTTGTGTTAGTTCCTAAAAGAGGAGTGCGACCGTTCTGCTGAACATGTCTGGAGGACCTTCCCAGACTTGGGGTAAAACAGCATGCAAGTCACAACACGTCACGCAACACAACGCTGCTGTGTCAGGAGCACGTGCTATTACACGCTATAAAATATTTCTACTTTTTAGCCTCCAAACTCACAAAACACACGTCCTCCTCTTCTTGCGTGTTGTCTTGTATTACTGGTGAGGAACAAAATCCTATAAAGATTATTATAACGAAGAATCCCATTCTACAAAAAAGTCAAGGCAGCCCTCCCTTATCGCACGCCTTAGTGGAGAAGTAGGGGAGCTCATGAGGCAGGGAGATGGGTCAAAGCTCACCGGTAGGCTCCACTGACCACGATACACGCGGTTACAGCTCCACCAAGAAGATGGTTGTGATACAAGCATGGGGCAGAGGGGAAGGAGAAGGTGGCTCCGGAAAGGGTTATCATCATAAGAAATATGCTGCAAATACTGGAAAAAAATCATGCCTCAAAATATTCTCTCAAAAGTTAATTAAAGTAAAGAGAGAGGACTGAGAATACAATACTCACGGGAAATCAGGTACCTCTTTGAATACACCAAGAAAAATTATGTGTGGCCAACGTGGGGCACTTTAAAATAACACAGAGTGTACATAATAACATCTGAAAAGACTGACGCAGGCCCGTAATTCCCTCATCTGATACTCAGACAATTTGTTTAAAAGCATCATCTATTCAGTTTGTGTCACTGACTCGCTTCCCCTTGCTGGAAATCGCATTCGGTCGGTTCCTGGCCATACCTGACAGCATCAGTCTCTCTGGACCCCAACCGGCAGCAGAGACCCACTGCCTACGGCATCCCCCCTTACTGCCCGTTTGTCCGAAGGGGGACGGAACGTGCAGCATCAGGAGTGGAAACCCATGTCAAAGTGCTGGCTGGATTTGGGAATGGGGAGAAGCGTCAGGAGGGAATGCTCCCAGGCGCCTCCCATCCAAGCTAACCCCTTGCCATGCAGCAGTCCAGGACAGGCATGATTTTATCCTGTAGAGCTCTGCTCCATCCGGGGCTATCAAACATTCCAGGTGATGGATTTCAAGTAACCATCTACCAATCTCTCTTGTTTTGCACTCTGTGCAGCTTTAAAGCCCTTGCATTGCAGGGCAAGGAGGGATGCATGGGGACTGTCAGTCGGGATTGCTCCTGACTGACATCAAGATTTCAGAAATACCTCATCTCTTATTTCTTTTTTTTACAGAAAAAAAAAAAAATCTGATGACAGAAGTTATTTCTCCCCTGAGAAACGCTGCTCTCTAAGTCTTCATTTACCTTGACATTTCCCCTCCACTGTACCAGTGGCTTATCAGAAGATTAAAGCCCAAATGGAAAAACGAAAGAGGAATCTCAAGCAGCCACAGACCGGGATGTCTCAGCCCTGCATTTCAGAGCGAGCCCATCCTTGGCCAAGCAGACACCCAGACACACGGTGTCAGTTCAGGAGGTGACCGAGATTTGCTTGTCAGCTTTAAGGAAGGGCTCACCCAAAGGCGAGGCACTCTGGAACTCGAGGAACTCCTCTGCCAGAGGGCAATGCACCACCCCAGCAACAGACCTGAGGGACGCTGTAACAGGTATCTAGAGCTCTCTTCCATACCGACAGAGAGTTCTAAAACAATGTTTACACAGACAAATGTTTTCAGACTTTGGGGAACCTCTCCATCACAGCGGTGTCAGTGGCAGATCACACAGGAACTGGTTTTCTAAACCCGTTTTTCCCCTCCCAAATAAACGCTTGGCTTTTACCCTCAGGCGACGACATGCACTCGCCCTGGAAGAAAAGAAATCCCAGAGCAGGTTCAGCCTCTCTCAGCGGGACCACAAACAAAAGAAAGCCCCTCACAAGAACTTAACACAGACGTTCAGATTTTGCCACATCTGCTGAGGACCCAGCAACTTGTCACCTTGCAGGGAGACGCCACTGCCTTTAAAATCCCCATTGCCCTCACTTAAAGTTGAGATTATTAGTGTGGCAACTGAAGGAATCCCACATTACACATTTGAAATCTACCTCATCTTTGAACTCCACAGGGATGAAATAAATACTTCAGAAGAAGTCATTTTATCCATGTAGAAAGAGATGTAAATCACAAGAAAACAAAAATATGCTGGATTTTTTTTTGTCTCTAGAATTAAATGTCATTTGCATCTAAGATGAAAGTGAATTTATTTTGTATCTACAATATTTAAGAAGTTGAAGTCTAGACTAACAGACTTAGCAATTTTATCCAGAGTTGCAGTTAACGCCATGGCTAATCCCATCAAGGGGACATTAACTGGTGTCTAGATGCTCCTTTTCATAGCAGCAGTAGGCCATAAAACTGAATCCTTACCTCCTCTTTCCAGCATGTAGCCGTGTTCATCAATAAAAGTAATACTATTCATTAAGTACGGGAGTAATTACCTACGGCTCCAACAACCAGGACTGAACAAGCACATGCCAGGACAAAGTTGGCTTTTGTACTGTATCACAGGGCTGTTCGTGGGCTGCCAAATAAAGCATTTTTATAAGATCAGGATAAATTTTGAAGACGGAAACACAAGCACTGTAAAAGCGCTGGGCATTTTTTCGGTGTGTGCCGGGACACCCGTTGACAAATCCTACCCTGAAACCAGTTCCTTGGGGCTATTTAAGGAGTGATCAGGACCCCAATGCCGTGAAAATGCATCCTCCAGATACTTCTGTTTGCACAGTACATTGCTATAGAGATTAAACCAAGTAACATCTGGGCCTCTGCTGACATAGGAGGACCAACGTCTGCCCTAAACCGTCTTCCCAACAGCGATGTCTCTGCAGCACAATGCAACCAGGTGCAAAGGTGGCAGCGGCGGCACAGCCAAGCACGGCGGCTTTGGCTGCGGGGCAGCAGACCCTTGCCCGTGGCCCCCGCTGAAGTCCTCAGCAGGCCGTGGAGATGGAGAGCAATGGGGCAGCTCTGGGGCAGGTCTCTCCGTTTAACACCAACTCTGACTGGTACCACTTTTCCTCGGCTAAGACCTATTTTTATGAATAAAAAAAAGCCTGTACGTTTTTGCTCTCCGTGGTTGTTCTTGACACAACTAGAAAATAGAGAACAGTGATAACAGCACTAATAATAGTAATACAACTAATAGTAGGATTTGACTTCTCAGTAAACTTTTACTCTGCTGTCATTTATGCTCCACGGTATCACGTTTTGTTGCCAAAGAGTGAACTCTGCGAAAGATTCACCCAGCATCTTGGCGTATCATGGTTACTCAGCCTAATTAATTCAACCATTAACAATTCTCTTATTTTTAGAGCCAATCAAAAAAAATCAGAGAAAAAAAAGTCTGTATCATCAGTGCTTCTGACACAAGAGATGACCGTCTTCCCCCCAGCCCTGCTTCGGTTTCTGGAGTCCTCATCGCTGCATCTCCCTCCCCCATTTTACACCTTAGGGCACATCACAGTTAGGATCGACCGTCTTGTGAAAGTGCCAACAGCCAAACTTGGAGCCAGAGTGGGGTTTTTTTGCAGGAAATAATTTCTGTGCGCCATTATGATTCTGAGTGGTGCAAAATATTGACTATTAAAAACCTCCCAAATGATGGAAATGGAAAAGCCAGGCAGCTCCACTGCCAGTCCTCACACTGGCAAAGCCACAAAGCATCCCGGATCACCCTCACTTGTTCCTATGCCTCCATTTATCAGATCTGCTTCTCGATTCAAATATCTGTATCTTGAAACCATAAACATATCTACAAACACCTGCTGAAGAAATGTTTCATTACCAAGGTCGGAGGAATTTCCAGGGAGTTTATAGGTTCCGCGTTATTTTAAATCACTTTTGTGCACGAGGTAGCTTGATGTGCTTAACTGGTATAAATATATGCCATATGGATCTGGGAGCATGGGTCTCTGCCTTCCAAATTAACTCTTCAGCAGAGCAGCCTCATTCAAACCCTTGAAGTCAGGTAAGACCTTCCCTGAGCTTCTTGGGGTCTGCAGTCCAAGCAGAGCCCTCCCCAGGTAAATTCAGATGCTGTCAGGTGCTGCCTGGGGGCAGCTACCCCGTCCGTCTATTCTAGGGATAACGTAGCAAGAAAGAGTTATTTGACCAAAGGAAAAAGAAAAGCTAAACCCAACCCTTCTTATTTTGGGGGGCAGAAGAGAGTAAGGAAACACATGACAAAACCCCACTGAGGTCCTAGAGGTGGAAAGCCACATTCAGAGATGAACGTACTGCAAATGAACCCGTAAGGGAAACAATCCACAAGCAGAAGTTCAGCCAGTGGATGGCTTCTTATGCTCTCTGCTCACCAAGAGAACACAAACTTTTCTGAAGTACCACTTTAATCCACTTATGGGTAAGAGCACGCCTGGTATTTTTTGTCAAGACTGGGAAGTCAGCTGTAACTTGCGTGCAAGGTTTTCCTAAAAGGACCAGACAGGCGAGCTCTTCTCTTTCCAGCAACGTAGTAAGTCAGAACTTGGTTTTAGCACCTCATCCGGAGGCTTGCTAAGCAGGAATATCCTTCTGGAAACTGTGATTTCGCAAAGCTGTATATTCAGTTCAAGCAGCTAGCAATAGCATTCCCAACAGTTTTACTGAATAACATGATCATTCATGTGTTGATGGTTCTGAACTCTAGACCAGACCTGAAAAAGAGATTAGAAACAATCTCTATGAACTCCTCAGTATGCTGAGCAATTGAAACCTCCTCCTAACGATATAGGACCAAAGCTAGAATATTAAAATTGTCATTAAGTGGAATGCACACAAAATGCTAAAAAGTCTTTTGGCAAATTATTTCTTGATATAATGACATGCTATAGACCTAAATCTTAGTACAAGGCATGAAAAAAGACAGTTAAATCAACTTCGTTCATTTAAATATAATTTTAAAAGAACTGGCATTCGTCTCTTTATTGCTCAAGGATCTTTATCAATTTCTTTAGCCCTCATTTATTTCTCTTCCTTACTCCCACAGGGTGCCGTTTGATTTATTGGGAATTAGTTCTTACAATTCATGAATGCTTTGAACTGTTTTCAGATTCATCATCCCGGTATCTGTTAGCATACTGAGGAAAGCCCCCCTTCGATCTATATGTTCACATACACCTGAAGGGCTCCCAGCCCGCTGTGTGCCAGCAGCCGTTTTGCGTTATCGATTGCTCTCTCCATGGCAACGGGTCATTATGGCAGGGACCTGGGGCTCCAATTAACTTTTAAAAAACTTCTTTTAAGATGGCCTTGCTCTGCAGGCGTTATTTTGGTTACGGCTCTACCGAAGGCAGACGGCACGTTTAAGCAAGGTCACTTCCCAGTGCAACAGTGATACCTGCACCCACAAAGGCTGCCGTACTCTTACGGGGGAGGGAGAAAATGGAAGGAAAATTCTATTTATTTAGTTAACTTACTTCCAGTTCAACTTCCTTCCTCATTGCAACTACTGGCTCAAGGCTTACAAGGTTTTACCCAACTGTGCCAAAGCGGGGCCATACCTCGGTTTTATCCAAAATACCGCATTCCTATGGGAGCTGCCAGGATGCCATCGACACGCATTTCCTTGGGCTCTGACGGACAGCGGCTGGCGGGAGCTGCGTGGGGTGGGCCGGGGACTGGGAGAACCTCGGAGGGGCTGGGAGGAGAGAGGAGCTCTGTGCCATGCTCAGAAAGCGCTGAGAGGAAGGAAGAAGGTTTCTGGTTCTCCCTCCACTCAGCATGGAGCTTGGCTCATGACTTGAGACACTATAAAAATCTGTAAGTATTTGAAAATTGAATAATAACTCGTTAATTATAAATTTTAATTGAGAACCACTTCAGAACGGAATTGCAGTTCGACAGTCGATGAACTTCCAACACTGCAGCCAGCAAAGCGGCTGGCAAAAAAGCGATGGCAGACCTCAGTGTCCTCCGGGCATCTGGAGAGACCTCAGATGTTTGGCAGCACCAAGACTAACCAAGGAGCCGGGGGGAGCCGGGGGCTGGCAAGGCTCTGGCTGGAAGAGCTGGCGATGCTCTGATGGGAGGCAGGCAACTCCCAAACTTTGCTCCAGCACAGGCTGAGGACTGACCCCACTACAGACAATGCACAGGCGAGGGCTGTGGGGACTTCAGGAAAGACGCTAAGCGTATTAGTAAGCATGTAAGCACGTAAGGAACCATGCGTTTGCTCTCCCCCATGTTTTTGGAGCCTTACAAATTGGCATCTACCAGCTTTCAGAGTAAACGCAACCCCTGAAAATGAACCTGAAGGGGCAGCACACACCCTGGGCACTGCCCAGGTATCGAACATCCTCAGCAACAGCAACACCACGGAGAAGCACCGCATCCTGCACACGCCGTGCACAAAACAGTGCAGCAGCTGTTGAAAAAAAGGCACGAGGACGTTTGGCCTGATGGCATTGAAGAGAGAGGAGGAAGAAGCCATCAGCTGTTTGCAGGGCTGAAGCTTAGGACTGAGCCGAGCCAACAGTTGAGGCTAGTTTTAAGAATATGGGGCAACGCAAGCTACCCTGGCCTTGTCCGGGAAAAGTGAGCGCTCCTCTCCTCCCCAGGAGGGCAGAGCTCAGCTGCACCCATCTTCCAAGCTGATTCACAAGCAGTGACACCAACTGAGCGTGAACGCAACCTTCGGTGCACGAGCTCTCTTCGATGGTCACTAATTGCACGCTGCGTTCGAGGCATGTGCTCAAACACCCCGCAACAACCTGTTTTAAGCCCCTCCTCTCTTTCAAATTGACCTCAGGAATATAATCTATTTATTTATATCAGTTTAGTCACATCAATTAATGATGACAAGGCAATTAACTAGAATGCCAGACAGTAAAAAATAACCACATAATGCCTTCTTCAGAGGAAATCTATTATGTAATCCCAATCGGTCTTCATTAACACAAAGTACACCAGTAAAAGGTAGTAATCTAGTTACAGTCTCTGAAATATGAAGATCCGCCAAGTAATTTTTCAGAATTAAAGGTAAAGTATTTTTAGCAAAGGGAAAGGAAACATTTTTCCATTTTTCCTGCAAACCTTTGCAAAAAACAAAAGAGTGCCACAACGTAACGTACCAGGACTGAGCAGATTGTGTGGTATCACAAAAGAGGCATGAAATTAGCCATTATCACTACGAGACGCAAGGCAGCTTCCTAAGCATCTCCCTTCCCCACACCGGTTTGGTTCTGGATCAAGCCAAGAGCAAGACAACGTCGATTTTCTCCACCCCTTGTCCAACGCTCAGTGCACACAGATACAGAAGCCAGCACCAGGAAAATGAATGTCAAACTGCCAACCGCAGCAGTCCTCCAACACCCTGATAATCAGTTTTTGGGCTGAAAGCGTTCAAATCAGTGTTCCACAATTTTATTTGAATGATGACTTAATATACCCCTCGTCCTCGTCAACAGCTCCCCTTCACACAGGGCTCACGACCATCCTAGCGGAAGGATGCCATGATGCGACCCGACCCAACCCCGAGTCCTTTCCTACGCCGCTGGCTTGAAGAAATGGGCAAATGACTTGTGCACAGAAAAAAGATGACTTATTTGCTCCAATATTTAATGAGAGGCGCTTCAGAATTAACACATTGAATATTTTAATGACATTAATTTCATTTATCAATTGTATATGTTAAAGATCCAATTATTAGAAAAATGAGATTAAAAGTTTACATGAAACCACAAAACAACCAGTTTCACATGGAAACCCACATTTTCCAATTTTAAGCCTTATTTGCCTTCAAACTTATTAATAAACTAGTAGACAATAAGAGAGAATTAAACCCAAATAGCGACAATCCTGCAAACAAAGAACATGAACAAACATAAAGGTAGTCAACCACTTCTCCAAAATAGGCCAAAGCTGTTAAGCACTCTTGACTTAAAATTTATAATGAAGCAGCTTAAAAAATCTTAAATTCCTACAGGAATGTGTTTACAATACAAACTCAATTCTTGTCTTATTCTGATGCTTATCTTCTCTTATATCCTCTCAGCTCATCCTACTTTTGAATTTAATTACACTACAGTATTTTTAGTTGAGATGAAATTACACATTTTTAGATTAATTTAGCCTGAACTAACTTTTGATAACAGAAAATCCTTTTTCTATCACGCCCAAATTTGAGACCATCTAAGTTCGCAGGAATCACTCTTTTAATCCTTGTGTCATGCCCCCCAGTAAAGCCGCACTCACCATCTCCGAACCCAGTGTGGCACACCAGGCATTGAGGGGTAAATGTTTGCCCGATCTCCCTTGACGAAAACCCTCCTGGTTTGCTCTTCCCTCTGTTATTTTCTGAGCCCAGGCCAACAGAGAAGAGTCAGGCAGTGACTGTTCCCTACACACTGGCACCAGAAATGCTGCGGAGAATGGCACGACCTTTTCCGCTTGTTTAAAAAAGCACTATATGTTTACATACACAAGATTTCTGGAAATAATTAAAAAAATTAATAACAATTTCATTCTGACTATTTACTTGGTGAAGAAAAAAACCCAAAAAACCCAACAATCCTCTCATGAGGATAAACTGAATTGACACAATCCAGAATATTTTCACTTCAAAAGCATACACTTTATCACTCGATCGGGGTTCTTTGCAACTGAGGTATTTTGCTATCATTTTAGCTTAGCAGCAATGAGTCCACATGACTGTTGTTTTCATAATCTGTGTAACTGTCCGCCAGAGATGGACAATCCAAATACATTCAGAAGCGTTCCAGGGACTGGTACTTATCCCCTGCGGTTTATGTAAAATCCTTCTACGGCATTTCCACCTGGTTAATTCCAGGTTTTATAATGATAACTAGATTTTTTTCCTGAATTCCAGGAAACCCTTTACAGCAGCCATGCTTTAGGAAATTAACACCTCCCATCCTCAGCACGGATGCCGGTGGAGCTGATGCTCGCCGGCTTCTGCCACAACATCCCAGTGCTGGTACAGCGAGCAGGAGCCCGTGCTCAGCTTCACCCACCCAGGGACAGCAGCTACCCGTCCCTGAGGGAAACAAATAGTGCCATGGTTTGAGACAGGCATTCGCTTCTGTCTGCTGTACCCCAAATGCTCTGGGTTTGCAGCACTCAGAGGAAAATATGGTTTACGGGGATTTGTCATCTTCACCGACTTACAGAGCGATCCAGCCGTTTCACACTTCCCTAAGTTCACTTAGAACCACCGGGCTTAGAATGGAAACAAGATTTATTTTAGTGGATCAAAGGGGTGATGCTCTTGTAATTATATTTCAGGCCTACAATCAAAGGAGAAGCGTAAAACGAGAATACAGACTTAAACCACAACTGACACCGAGCTCCCCTCCGAACCAGCCGTTCAAAGCCCCTCTCCACACAGCAGGACCCCACTGGGACGTGAAGCCTCCCTGCCGGACGCCTGGTGATTCCCGTGGGATTGCCCGGCACAGCGCTGCCCACCCACGCAAGGAAACCCAGCCTCTCCCAGGGCTCCCACGGGCTGCTGTAATCCAACCACAGTCGCCACAGTTTTCCTCTCACCTGCCTCCCACAAGTTGTTATCTGACGCAACCGTCAAATCCTGAGCGTATTTAAAATCTGCTTTCTTGATGTGCCAAGCTTAGAGACTCAGCCTAATTATTGTAACTGAGTTACAAGCTGTAATTGTGCTAATGCTGTGCAAGATTTTCACTTTCTAAACCTTGACCAAACTATGATTAATATCAGCGAGAAACTAAGATTAAACGATAGCTTCCATATAAACTATATTATCTGAAGGACAAAAACCCCCCTGCTTATTTTATCTTTTGTATACATTACTAAGGGCACACTAATGTCCTTTAAAAGGGCAGCAACCCCTTTCTAAGAGATGCCCGCTTCAGCACATTAGTGTTACAACTGCAAGACCATGCCTGCTTATCAGCTGGTTTGGTTGGTTTGTTAATTGCTGAGATGAGCAGTATTAACTACTTGAAGAATCCCCGAGTTTAAGGACACAATTGTCACTGTGATGTGCCCGTTCACGCCCTTGGGATGTTGTCCCAGGCTGAACCACAGGGCAAACCCTGGGGTTCTCAGTGCAGTCCTATACAGCAAACAACCCAACGCATTCTTCCAATCCAGAACACAGAAATCCTGGGTATAAACCGCATAACTTCCAAGCCTGTGTTACTGAAGGCACTCCAGGCATTTTCCATCTCTTCTGACAACTGTTGCCCGTGCAATCCAGGAATTTCTCCCATGCCTTCATGAATATAAAGTATTTCCATTAAAGGTCCATGTTTTTACATTCCAAATGCAGCAGAGACTGAAAAGTTCAAGATACTCGCTGAGCATCCATCCCAGCAGCCACAACTGGCAGCACCCTGATGAACTGCTCTGGCCGGACACTCCTACAGCCACCCAAACGTGGTTCAGGTGCCTGCGAAGTCACCGACCGTCGGCTTCACCCAACATGTACCGCTGATGTGAGATGCAGATCTAGCGAAGGAGAAGGGAGCCCGGCCACCCTGCGGACCACCCAGAATCAAACACTGGTAATGCCCAGCAACGGGGACCGCTTCTTGTCAAAAAGTCAGCATCTCTTTTCCCATTGAGTTTCGCCTCAAATGTGTGTGCGAACTTTTGGCAAGAAGCTGGTGTTCACAGACAATAATCCTGCAGCCTGCCCCCTTTAATGGGGTTGTAACGACCCAGAGGAGACGAGAGGGGGCTTCTGAAAGTGGCCCTTTTTAAAACGCTACGTGGTTCCACCCGAGACAGCAGAGACAGGAAAGGATCCCCGATCCTTTTTAATTTAGATGGATATGCAGTAAAATCCCCGTGTTTTTTCCCGGGGCAGTGGTCACCGGCAGTCCAGGCATGCTGATGCCGGTGCCCAAGGCTCACAGGGAGCAACGTCCAGATGCAGCACCCCAACACACCTCCAACACGGTGCAGCCTTTCCACCTGCCATCTCCGTGGTCACTTACCCTGCACTCACCTATCCCGAGGTCAGAGCTAATTACCCACTCTCATTTCCCCCACTTCTGACAGAATGATGACACTATTAAGATCTAATACATTTATTACCAGGACTCTCAGCCAGAGAGTATTAAAACTTGTTAAAGTGACTTTGCAAATGAACAGCCAGTCACCGAGCTAACGAAGTAGGACTTTTCCAGGGGCTGAGCAATAACCCCCGTATTCTCAGATGGCAATCTGCTGCACGAGAGATTTGGTCCGGAGCAAAAATGCCCCACGGTGTGAGAAACGATAATCCACGAAGAATCAAGCAACAGAGATGCAATAGGAGACAGATTTAACTCTGAAGAAGCACAGCTTATGAAAGAGCTCGCTTGATAGATAAAAACAACAATAATTTTAAAAAGTAATAATACCCTGTACATAATAGTTTTACTTTCATCTGAGCAGGTGGAGAGACTGAATTGCTTCAAGTAAATTTGGTAATAGTTCAGGAAGTCCTGAGAGCAAGTGGGGTTTTTTTGTTTGTTTTGGTTTTTTGGGTTTTTTTGTGGGTTTTGGTTTCTTTTTTTTTTTTTTACTTCAGATAAGACTTCTTTTGAAGTTGTCAAAAGACCGTATTGCCATTACTGGCTCCTAAACAGTACGAAGCAGGATTAGTCATTAAAAATAGATTAAAAAAATCTAAAATGCACAGTTTCCTTGTTAATTTGGACATCACGAGACCATTCAGCAGGAACGTAACAGGGAAGCAGCGCAACAAAAGCAACAACCACTTCTCTAACCCGACGGAGCTCCCACGGGAACAACAACAAAAAACTCAAAAAAGAGGTGGCCAGGCCTTGATCCCTTCAAGAGTGCTTTTCTTTGCAAAAATCTTCTTGCAAGAGGCAAACATGAGGATTTAAGAAAAAATCCTAAAAAAAAAATTAAATAAAATCAGAGCGGGGGAGGGCACTGTGGAGCCTGGAGCCCAGCAAAGCCAGTGGTGCCCGCAGCTTGCTGGGACCCAGCCGGGCTGCGGCCACGGGACCAGTCTGACACCATTACCCTCCGGAGGATCTTAGCCCGACAGCAACAAAACTAAAAAAGTAATTAAAAAAAGAATTCAGTGAGGGTGAGGGTAGGAAAGCCTGACCGACAAAACCCTGCTCTGTGCCACATACATCTCCAGGTCCATCGCCTGCATCTCCCGGGTCCTGGGATAAACAGCTGACAGCTTTCATACCCAATTCCCAAAGCCCTACAAAGTGCTGCCAGAGAAACAGGGCCCTCTGTGTTTAAAGAATATATACGTTTTTCCTGCGTGCCTGGTGGCACACAAAGCTCAAGCAAAGGACAAGCAGGTCAAATAGCGATCCAAGATAAAACTCTGCCGTGTTTCATTCCTCACTCCTAGAGGAGGCTTCCCCAAACTGCGAGCAGACAGAGGTTGCAGCGTCGTTTCTTTTTAAGTTACGCAACAGAGAACAGGGCAAGAACATGCACACTGGGATTTTGTTTTCCAATTGCAACAATTCTTTCAGTGCTTAAAATAGTGGCATGGCTGGGGAGGAGCAAGTCCTCCAGCACCAGTACAATCCCCAGCCCTCGGCAGGACCCCGCAGCATCCCCCAGGGCTGACACTTGCATTTCTCCATCGCTCCCGTCCCCTCCTGCTCCCTGGCCCAAGGCAGCCATAATCACAGCCTGACTGCGCTGATGCCAGCCCGCAGAGCTGAGCCTTCTCCACTTGGGTAGAGGCAGGTGGACAGAATAAAGGAAGTCGTATTAGACATAACGGTCCCTTCAGACCCAGGATCCGTGCAACGGCACTGCAGGCTTCAGAAGTGACTGTTTTTTAAATTTCAGGAGTCAAGGAGATGAGAGGGAGGACTGAAGAGAAGACAACTATGAACAGAGCAGTATTTGGAAAAGCCTGGGAGTAAAACTGGAGGGAGAGGAGGAGGCAGGGCGAGCAAGCAGAGCTGCGATTACAAAATCCTCCAAATCTTTAATATCTGAAATTTAAAGCGGAGCACAAAACACAACAACCACTGTTCACTGGCACTGTTATCGAAGGGCACAATTTATCAAAAAATTGTTTGCCAAACAATTTAGAGCTGGTTAGATCTAATACAGTCTGGGATTTACAAACGCCATTGAGCAGGGAGACGCATCCCCGTACCACGCATCGCTGGGCGGCTGCAGCTGGTGCCCAGTATTTGTATTTCTTTTTCGTATGCGCGTCCCTTTCCAGAAACACAAGCAAGGTCGGGGCAGCAAGCGACAAAGGTTGGGATGCAAAACAAATGGAAGTCCCAGCCAGTGGAAAAGGCTGTGCATGGCTGTAAGTGCGGCACCGCAGCATCACCACGAACGCTGATGGCTGAGGAAGGGTGAGGCAGCCTCCAGAGAGCTCAGGACAGGTAAGAAATAAGAAATACACCATTTTCTCAAAAAAAAACAAAAAACCCCAAACCCAACCAAAAAACAAACCACACAACAAACCAAACCACAAAAAACCCAAACGAAAACCCCAAAGCCACAAATTGTAGGCTTCTCTCAAGACTCTGTGCTGCCCTTGGTGTCTGAGGATGCTGTGCTGGCTGCTGTCTTCCTGAGGATTTTTCCAGATCAGACCTCCAAGAAGTTCCTAGAATAACCGATTTGGAACATTTAGGACGGCAAGTTTTATTCTGAATGCAGCTCTTCCATGTTTCCAGACACTGGGCTGATTATGATGGGAACAACCAGATTCAGATGCCAGAGCAAAGGTCTTGGTGGGTACCTGGGAAGAAGCGACGTCTCGGAGGTGGCTGCTTGGGAGTTGTCGCATCTGCCCTGCGCTTGTTGAGCACTCGGCGAAAGCTTTCTAGCCTGCAGCACCAGTACAGTATAGAAACAAACCCACCAGTAAACCAGAGAGCAAGAAGTCAGGAGCCAGATAAATTCTGACTAAGAAGTCGGCAGCTTGTCGCCCAGCCAATTTCTCTCTCCTCCACGATGTCAGCGTCGCTGGCTTTAGAAGTTTCCCTCTGAATATCGCGAAGTAGAAGTAAGAAGCAGGACAATGAAAAAACCTGACTCTTGCCCCCATTTCACCTTAGCATCGGTGGCTGGGACAACGTGTTATTCAGTGAATGGAATCCCCCCTTATGCACAAAATATTTTCTTGGTAACTGGTCCGACAGTTCCAACCTTTCTTAGCTGCTCACAAATCCTGTCACACAGCAAAGTTTTGCACCAGGGCTTTAATTTACTTGCAGAAAATAAGCCCGGCAACTTGGCCAGATTGTCTCATGAGTCACCGGTGCACCCAAGAGCCCAGAGAATTGTAATCCTTGTTCCAGCAGCATGCGGTGCGGCTCCACGTTACAACCCCAGGTAACGCATGGCTCACAGTGTCCTGCCATTTCAAAAGACCCAGACAAAGCCTTTAAAACATATTTGCTGTTAACACCACCTCGGAGTGATGCGGAGGTGGCCACCCCTATGCCAGGAGCAGCCTGCTGTGGCTCTGGACCCAGGGGCAGCTCAGCCGGCGTGCTGAAGCGCTGGTGTTTCCAACGCCCTTGCAAAAGCGTGCGGATCATGACCCCAGCCCGCGCCTTGCTGCCACGCTTGTTTTTAGCGAAGGCTCCTTTGGCTGAGCTTTGTGAGGCTGCAGAGGGAACTGATGACACCCCAGACAAACAAATCAAACAGATGCTCCTGGACATGCTAACGAAAGTTTTGTCTCTCTGAAGAAAACGTGCAAAGGTTCTCTTAATTATTACTTCACTGCCTTTACTTGTAACCGTGTAAATCAACTCCTAACGCCCTGTTTGCTCACTGCGGCAGCAAAGAGCAGGAGGAAATGCAGAAGCCTTTTAGCCAGAGAGTGTTAAGTAAAATAGAGGGAACGACCCACAAATATCAAAGTCAATTAATTCATTTGTTACAGAGCGAGAGTCCTGCACCATTTGTCCTTTGAGTAGTTTATTTGAGCTAATTGCTTATCCGGCAAGATCATCTCCCCTGCATGACCCATTTGCTGCACAAGAGGCTCAATTGATGGGAAACAAATAGTCACCTTCCAGAGGGCACCGAAGCGATGGCGCAGGGATGCTCCATACACCGCTTTGGTCCTCAAACCCACAAAACACGCAGACCACGCAGGGACAGGAAAGTGCCAATAACCTGCCGGAACCTTGCGGGCAGGGCAAGCACTGGCTCCCTGCTTCTCCAGTGGGAAGCACGGGAGACCATGGCTATGCTTGCCAGGACAAGCATCCCCATGAAGGTGGAGAAGGCTGCAGATGAGATGCCGTACGTAAGGCTTTACTCCCACCTCTGCCGAGTGTCTCCATCGCTGCAATTCAAAGCAACGCATTCGCCCATCACTTGTATTTTACAACAGCACTTAAAACAATACAACCATTTCACTTGTAAAGATGGTGTTCTTCTGTCATCTGCATCACTCCTGCAACTTCTCCACCAGTGTAAGATGAAGCATAGGCAAAACCAAATGGCTTAACACCACATCTGTAAAATCTTCCATTTTTAAACGTTATTGGAAGACAAGCTGAGCACATAGCTGTCAGAACCACTAACCATCTCCCAGCCAGCCGAAAGATGGAACAAGTACAGATGTTATTAGTCTCATTAAAATTTTGTAAATTAAACAGTGAGAGGGAACAGCCTTATTTATCTTAATTTAGTTAATCATTGACATTTATAAAATAAATACAGAAATAATACTAGGGGCACAATTCACTCTCTCTGGCAGCAGCAGCAGCAGTCACACGCACTCCGATGAAGTACAGGGAGGGATGCTGCTGCCTGCCTGCCGGGAGAGGAGCCGGAGGGTGCCAGCTGATCCCCGAGGGATCCACTGGCCCCTAAACACTTCCCTGCTGCTTGAAACCCTGCAGTGGGCATGCCACGACGTGGGGCTTCGTCTACAGGGGTGGAAGTTAACAGCCTGCAGCACTCCAAGGTTCAGGTGCAACGGTCCAATGGTCCCTGGCTCCATCAAAGGCGGAACACGTGATTCATCACATCCACGAATTCTATAGTTTTGATCACAAGAAGCCGCAGACACACCTCTGCAGTTGCACACGGTCCATTCAGTGCATGCACCGGCACCCAGCTGTTAGCTGGCCCTCCTGGGAGGAGCTCTTTCCACCACTGTCTTGACCGGCGCTCAAGAAATTATTACTGCTTGACTGTTATAGAAACGTAGCCATATCGTTTGGCAGCTTCACGCTGCACGTGACATTGTTAAATTAGGCTGGAAAAAAAACATTCAAACAGTACACACTGGCACATTCTGGCTCTACAGCGAAAAGGCATGACAGCTTTGCCAGAGTCGATAGATTTTACTGTTCCTTTTGTAGAAGTGCCAGGCATTTGAGCAGCAAACAAACAAGATGCCCTGGACGACAGCACACTGGAGATGACGGAAAAAAATAATGCCTTCCAGGTAAGCAGAGCCATTTTTAAGCAAAACTTCACTTCTTAGAATTAAAAAGAATTCCTGAACCATGGGAGAAAAAGTTTTAGTTTCATACCACGACAGAGGTGGGACAGGAGAGGGCAGGGAGGGATCACCTCCAGCAGTTACATGGTAGGGAAGACCCTGGGAAGCCACTTCAGCATTGCTGGACTCAAATCAAGAGCCTAAAACCCCACCCACGCATCGGGGCCAGTGAGGCACTCACGGCAGCACCAGGAGCATCCTTGCCGGACTGAGCAGGCGACGCTAAAAGGATGAGGAGGAGGAGGAGGTGATGCTTGCTTTGAGACCGGCTGGGCTCGTAGTTTAAGAGTCACCCCCAAGGAGACAACAGGATTTCTGGCAGGAAAGCTTCCAGTTCTCCCATTCCACTGGGAGACTTGTGATGGGCTTTTACTGCTGCTTTATTTCCCTCAGAATCAATAGAAAACAATAATCCTACCGCCAAACATAAATCACGTTGCAAAACTCAGCGAATCACGTTGGACGCCTCAGAACAAGGCCTTTTATTTAATTCCAGAAACGGCACTATTAATGACTTAGCAGACTCTTATTTCACAGCGCTGGAGATCTCCATCCCACATCAAGCACGGCCGCCGTTGGCCAAGCAGTTAAGAATTACTGGTGGAGCAAACACATGCTAAGCCTATTTCAGCCTTGTGTGTGCCAGGTGGGTGCAAGTGCCTGCGCCAGCAGGCAAAGCCCACGGGGGCTGCACGCCTGCACCCATCCTGACACGGGTCCCAGCACGCACCCACCCTGCCTGCAGGCTGCAAAGCAGCTCCTAAAACCCCTTTTACTACTTGTACTGGAAATTCCCCTTCGGGCTGCACCACCCCCAGACCAGGAGAGCTTTACCCGGTTGCGCTGTCTGTTAACGTGGAAAAATAACGATGGGTAAAGCAGCTGCGTCACAAGTGGGAAATGAAACACTCCTGTGCGCAGCAAACAGCACCAGCGGCTCCCACAAACTCGGGCAGGACCCTTCGCTCCGCTCCCAGCCGGGAGACGGCACAGCCCAGGGAAGGGGCTGTTCCTCGTCAGAGCACAGCCAGCAGCCCCAGACATCCGCAGCGGAGCTGCAAGCTCAGGCCAGCCCCACTGCTCGCGCAGCCGGGCAGAAGGAAATCCAGCCCCAAATCAGCTGAGGAAAACAGGAAAGTGTTTATCCTCATTGACAAACTTTTTTTCTCCTGTGAGCCATACCAAAAACCTGGCAGAAAAATCATGTCATTTTACATTCTGTCAGTAAATTACAGGAAACAAAAAGGCATGGTGGAAATTATCTGAGGGTGTGAGGTTTAAGGTACATTTTTAATTAAAACAAAAAGACCAAAGCTGCGATGCAGCGTTGTAACGCAGATAATTTTACAGCTGGATGGTCTCTCTCTGATGTACTTGAAAACCATTTTTAAGTGACATAAAGTTTAACATGCCGGTACATCTGCCTACCTACCAGATTCTACATGGAATTTAAAATTTAATTATATTAAAGTATTGTTACAGTGCGCGTAGCAAGAATGCCAACCAAGTGTAACTCCAGGAGAATCTTTGCCAGATTTTTGTAAATCTGTGTTTCTCAGGACTAGGAAGAAGAAAAAGACAAAACCCAAAAAATCTTAGTCCCTGTATCTGTGCTCTCAGCCTTTGTATCTATTGCGCACCCACCAACTCCCACACGTTTGGACTGAGCAGGTTCATGCACTTCTCCAGCATTTCTCACGGCTGCCTGCAGAGCGTGGGTGGGTGAAAAAAAGCGTATTCTCCTAGCAGCCTCTGCGCAGATCACCCGCCTCGGGAAGCCGGAGCTGCGTTCCCTGGTGCTACGTTACGCACAAGGAGTCTCTCACAAGATTTTCCTCTAAATGCAAGCACAGGGACGTACAGATCCTGGAAAACCAACCACATACCCACAGGAAAATGCGTAAAGCCATGTGGAAACGGAATACCGCAGGCGTAGCAGTTAGTGGGTGAAGCCCAGAAAAGCAACAGCAGTGAAATGGAAAAATACGTCCCTCAGTACCTGATGGTGACAGTATGGGAAGGATAGTCAAAATTAGCTTTGTTGTCATGTCAATATTGCAGAACCCCAGCAAGGACTGTGGGGCTTTGAAATCGATGCCTTAGAAAAGGGGGGAGCGAATTGCAGGGAACCAAATCTGAATTACCAGCCTCAGAAATTTATAGCAGCTTGCGGAGCAGCAAGCAAGGGGCTGGGAAGACGAACTGGAGAAGGAGCTGCAAGTTTTGAGCTGAAACGAGAGCAGGCAGCTGTGAGCAGCCCCCTCGCACGAGCATCCCTCCCGCAGCGCCGCCGGGCCCCGGGCTCGCCAGGCATCGCCTGTTAGTCCAATAATTAAACGCTGCAGCACCACAAGCACCACCAGTGACAAGCGTCTCTCAGTCGCGCCAGTTCACATCGACTGCAAAAGGACGTTGTTCAGAAAGCCCGGAGGGAAGGGGAAGAAAAAGAAAAGCACAATGGGAGGCTGAATTTAGCACCTTGCACCGGGAGAAAGGAAGCCTTTTGTTGTTTAGGTACACTAGAAACAAAACTAGAAACTCCTCGTGCAAAGAACAGAACCTTTGGGGAGGGGAATAAAGGAGTAATTTCACATTTCTGTAAATACCCAGGAAGACCACAACCCCTTTAGAGAAATCAAAGGACGCTCCAAGCCTAGCAGCGCACACACGAACACCACATGCACCCGCCAAGCGTGCCAGCTCACAGGTTAGCAAATTACTCCTCCTGCCACATCAAGATAAAAGCCTGCTCATTACCTACAAACACCGTTATTCAGCACCAAAAAAAAAAAAAAAAAAATCAGCCTCTGTAGTCAGCTCCTTATTTTCTGACAACTCCAGTTTGTTATACAAATCAATTTGTATTCTTCCAATCTGAATAGCAGGCCCTCCGTGATGCACGGCTCCCGGCTGCTCTTCACATGGGGCGCAAAAATCCTCCTCCGAGCTCCAGATTTCTACCACACGCTTGCTAACGCACCAATGTGCAATTTAAATCATAGTGTCTTTGCCGTAAATATTACACTGTCCCCGTTCGGAAGGCGAAGCATCCGCCCTCTGGACACAAGGCACCCCTTTCCACCGGACCTTGGGCATCCTGATCTCTGCTGGCCAAAGATGGGAGAGCGGGGAGAGCCGCGATGCCTGGCTCCAGCCCAGCTCTCCAACTTCAGTGCCAGGTTTCCTGGAGGGAAAAAACTTTGTCAATAAATAATCCCAATAAATAGTTTATTTTTAATCAGCTGGTATTTGCAGGCCATTAAGATGCAACAAGAAGTCTCAGGCACTCTTTCTGTACGTTGTTTTTGATGCAGAGAATGTATTG
Source organism: Morus bassanus (assembly GCA_031468815.1). Taxonomy (NCBI): domain Eukaryota; kingdom Metazoa; phylum Chordata; class Aves; order Suliformes; family Sulidae; genus Morus; species Morus bassanus. Next base: position 9,650,113 of record CM062587.1, on the reverse strand, counting down.
GAAAAAATGAGAGAATATCATTGAAGGTTAATTATGAGCAACTTAAAGGTTATTTTTGCATATCTCGCCTCCTGGACAAAAGATGCGTCTTCATTACCATACCAGAATATAAATTAAGTTGCAAAGCCTTTAAAATGCGACACAGACTTTAATTTTGTTGCTGTTAAAAACAGTATGAACAAATACCAGTTTTCCTAGCCCTTCTGCAGCCTCTACACATTACGTAGAAAAGGGCATCTCCAAAGTGGTCCCACGATGGCAATTAAACCCTCCATCCTTCTCAGTACCCTTCGACTGGAAGCATAAAATGCCTGAAGATGCTGGATGGTCTGGCAGGCCTGGTTCCGGCCATCAGGAGCCCCAGCCCAAAATCTCTCCTTGCACATTTTTACCTTTCATCTGCTCTAACCAGGACAAAGGCAGTTCCTCTCTTACTTGGCTCGCAGCCTGTTAAACCCCGACGGCACGGTCGACATGGGGGAACTCACTCATACTGAGCAGCCTCTAGAAACCCTGAGCATCCTCCCACCCCCGTAACATTTCATCTAGAAATAGTCAGAGCCTGCCCACATTTTGAATGTCACTTTTGTCCAAAAACGAAGGCCACGTATTTTCCTTGGCTGTATCTATCGACGGGAAAAGCTTACCAAGCCTCGCTGAAGGCAGACAGTAGTTTGCTGAATAATTTAATCGCTTTATTATCAGATAATTGCTTTTTCTGACAATTCCATATTTTCTAGGGTTCTCTGCCTCTCAGGAGAGAGCCCTGCAGCGGCGCCCCTCGGACTCTGTGCGAAGAGAAGCGGGAGCCTTCGCACCCCAGCACCGCTGTCCCCCACAAAGCCAGACAGCAGAGACAGGAGAAGATGTCCGTCTGCACGGACCAGCTATGGAGCCAGCATCTTTGGAACAGTACCCAGCTGATGCGTGGCGAAGTTGGAGCCCGGTGACCACGCGTGGTGGCTGCAGAGAGATCGGCAGGCCAGAGGAGCCAACCTTCAGCATCCGTGCCAGGTGGATCCCGTCTGTAATGGATATATGTCCGAGTTGGCCGATGCTGTCTTCCACAGTGATGCAGCTCTCCTGAGCCGCCAGTTAAATATAAAAGGAAACCAGCCCTCCAGGAGCACCAGCCTGCAGCTGCTGCTCAGGCTGGAAGGGTTTGCATTAAATACTTGAAGATCATCAACTGATCTGGGCCAGGTGTCCCGACGGCTCCCAGCGATTCCACTGTTAGGCCACATTAAAACAAACGGGGTGAGCTGTTAAAGGAGTTAATTATTGGCATCTCAACGCCCCTGGGCCACAACAGCTAAAAATCTATATGAATCAATGCCTCTTAAAACCACCTCTGTACTGTTTATCCTCTTGGGGGGGGTGGGGGAGGGAAGAGTAGGAAATACTGAGAGCAGCGAGAAGAAAGTATTGAGAGTCATAAAATCTCTAAAGTGTAAAGAGAGATGTGCCACATTTAGCAGGGATTATGTCAAGCAGCATCCCAAGCCAGCAGAGCTGACAAGCACACACATTGCCTTTGATGAAGGACAAATAGGTCATACACGACCCCAAACATGTAAACAGAGTTTCCAGCAGCACAAGCAGAAAACCCAAAATTTCGGCGCTGCACGTGGGTGAGGCTGATGGTCCTGGATACTGCGGAGGGTATGAGCCATGTGAGAAAGCAAGGACCTCTAAAACATGCCTTGACAGCCTAAACAAGGTCTCGAGAGCATTTTTATTTGCGACAAGCAGAAGGGGAGATGGACAGAACTTGTACCATCGATCACAAGTTCCAAGTGACCGCCTTTTCACAACCTCCTCAACAAGGAGCCTCCAGCTCATTTCACAAGCGCCAGGACATCTTGGCAGCAGCATCTCCCCAATGCAGCGGGACGGCTCCCGCACAGAGCGCATCAGAGAGCCGCCTCACAAGGTAATAACCTAACGCAGCAAATGAATTCCAAAGCACAATTGTTTTCCATCTTCATTTAAACCCAACCTTAGTTAATCTCACTTTAATGACATAGGAAATGGAAATTCCCTTAATAAAATAAGTTATGAATATTTATTACCCTATTTTTTACCTGAAAATTGAATAATTCAATTAATTTTACTGTTAATTATTTAATAGAAAATTAATATACTGCAAGATCCTAACTTATCTTTAAGAAGCCCCCAATAAAGACATCCAAGATAAAATACGTTCTTTAAGCTGGACGGACAGACAGGTGAGGAACAGGGCGTGCTCCCTGGGCGACGGGCAGCGGGACGGGGAGGAGGCGAGGCTCTGGAGACAGCACTCATCCTGCCCCTCGCCACCCAGGAGGGCCGGTCCTCCCCAGCAATCCCCCAGGTCAGAGGGATGGGTCGATGCTGACCCCATCCCCGGCTCCAGCCCCCCGGCACCGGCAGCAGGGAGGGCCAGGCTGGGAGCAGGGCTCACCGCACATGGCGATGCTCCCCAGGGGAGACGGGTGCGTTTCTTCTCACTTTTACAGCCCCCAGGCAGTTCTGCTGCAACAATAATTGTGTTAGGTTTTCCTGCCATGCTCCCTCGAAATCTCATTGCAGTCTGGTACCCTCCGCTCCAGCCCAGGTGCGAGCCCACATTTAACATAACAAATTGAATTTCTCAGGAAATTTCAAAACTCTGGAGGCAGCAAAAATCGCTAAAAAAGTAACAGAGGAAAACAACGATTGTTGTGAGTGCATTTTCAATCGGGAAAACCAGTCTAATGTAATCTACGTCCCGTTTTAGCGACCAGCATCAGCAAAAGTTGAGGTGAATAAATGGTAGAACAGTCCGCTCTAAGACATGACGTCTATGACTAAAATAAGCCGGTTACTTAATTCTTCTGCTTTTTGCTACCTTGGCAGATCCCTAGGACTTGAGCTGGGTCCAGCTTCCCCAAAGTTTCGGCTCACCGTGGGGGCTGCAAAGCATTGCCCCTCCGCAGCCCGCGCCGGCCCCGGAGCGAAGGAAGAGCTCTGACGGGCGGGACGAGCCCTGCCCGCTCCCACCCAGACCTGCAAACGCAGCTCAGCCCGTTTTTGTTGTTGCTGTTGTTGTGAGCCGGGTCCCAACAACTCTGTGAGTTATTAGGTTGGGATTTATTGGTGGGAAACGCCGCCCAGCCTACTGTCCCTGCCTATTACGCCAAAAGCAACACTTGTTTTCCTGAAGCCAGGAAAGGGGAATTAAAACGCTAAAAATAACCCAGTAGGTAGCAGAAGTAAAACTAAATTACCCTAAATGCATACTGACGGTGTATGTAAATCGCTATTGATTTGTAGGAGCAGGCTGCCACCCAACCTTTTTTAGTTGCAGAAATATTAATCACTGCCAAGTCTCACTGCCTAAAAACGGCATTTCGGCTCCTTCTGGGCTGAAAAACCTGCATCTGGGAATTTCCCCAGCCGCTCCAGATATTGGTACGAGTGAGGGCTTAGCACGGCATCAGCTTCCTGAAGCATTTCCCAAGAAACATTTACCTTTTGGGCTTTGCGAGGAAGGAAACAAGAGCTTGGTACTTGCTGCACGCCTGCCCAAAAACCTCTGTTTTGCTGTACATGCAGCAGAAATGTAAATGCAATGCAGCAAGGGGCATAAACACATCCGAATTGCATTACCAGCTGGAAAACTAACCTTGCAGCTTCTGGGCAGGGCCAAGTCTTTTTGGTTGCCTGAGCCTCACTTGTGAAACGTGGCTGAAGCTACATTGGATTGCTCAAGCCTATTTTTAAAATACTCTAAAACTGGTAATTACAGAAGGCACTTGGAAACAGATAAGCAAAGTATCTTCACCTAGCAGAGCTGTTTTGGACTAAGAAAGTTGCCTTTGTCTTTGAAATTCCAACATAAATAACAACTAAGTTCTACTTGATATAGTATTGTCAAGTAATTTTTTTTTTGTCATCACGATTTGCATTTAAACTTGGAAATGGCAGAGACTTCAGCCTTGCTGCATTAAGAGAAAGCTTCCCCAGTTCACCCTGCTGACTGGAATCCTCGCTGCGGATTAGCTGGCACATTATCAAGTAACCAAACACCATTTCAAGGAAGCATCAAGGTCGATGCCTCGTGAGGTGTACTTGTTAATTTATGTTGATAAACTGGAGCACTCAAAAGACTGTTGTAATAATATTCCAGTACATTTATATCAGCATGTGTTATCAATTAGAGTCATTCAACAAGAAATTCCATAAAAAAACAATATAGAGACCTTTAAAAGCTTTCTCATAGCTCCTCTGATGCCACCACAGTGGCATCGCAAGAGGGTTCCTCCTCCACCTGTGACCAAAGCAACACCTGCCTGGTACTGTGTCGTAAACATGGGAACTTCTTTATGAGGAAGAGATGAAGACGTTCAGAAATGGCAGGTGTGTCTCGAAACAAACTCTTCCTCTTTTGCCACCTTCTGCATTAGCTCAGGACCCGAGAAGTTTTAAAACCGGCTGCCTGGTAGGTCATGCCATGTTGAGCCAGCTCAGTGGCAGCTTTGCAGGCAGCTGAACTGGATCACAACAAAACCCCATCACCAGTATCCACCATCAGCCAACAGCCCCGACCACCGCCAGCTCCCGAAACGCATCGTCCAACCGTTCTCAGAGTCCCCTACAGCAATCCCTCTACCAGTGGTGCCTGAATCCCCCTATACATCATCTCATTAAGAAACTCCCCAAGTTCAGTGGTGCCGTTCATTTTTATTAATTTTCTGAGATGAAATTAGTGGCACCCACAGCAGCAAACAAAGAACGGGGAGTGTTCCAGTTCAGCGCCGGATCGATGTCATTAATTCTGTAATACCAAGAGCCCTGATTGTACGAACTCAGCATTTAACCCTTCGAATTATTTTTTATATAAAAAAAAAAAAAAGAAAGAAAACTACCTCAACGATTTAAGAAGGTCCTTGAACAGCCGTCACAACTTTCCTTCTCCTGGGACATTCTTTCTTTCAAGTGGAAACACACAGGAGGAAGGTATTGTAATATTAATCAGAAAATTATTTTCATGCATTGCCTTCAGCAAACCAAACTCTTAAAATCATAATACACTGCTACAAAAAACGTTATAATCTCTTATCTTTAATGATGCCATGTATACCCAGGCTAGTTACTATGTTTTTCTGACCACTGAATAGGCTTATCTGGCAAAGGTTCAGCAAGAAATTATTTTGCATTAATCCTGAAACTTGGATTACCAGGTCAGAAACAAGCCTTCTCTAAGATTATCAAATTACCTGCTGTGCTGCAGTCACGAAGGGGAGTGAAACAAAGCATTTATGCACTCCGCAAGGTGAGACTCTCAGCTGCCGACAGGGGGAAAGGTCCATCTAAGGGCCCTTCAGCCACCTCAGCAGCTTTGGGTCCTGGAGAACCATCTGAGAAAGCAATTGGGTTTCAGATGTCTCCCCTTCCAGGTATCACAGACATGTATTTTAATATGACAAGCAAATGCATTCCTTAAAGATGCCACAAAAAATACAAACTGAAATTACATAGCTCTTTTTCCTTGTTATTTCACAGAACGCAGGTCCTCCCTGTGCCCCGACTGCTGCTGCACTGCCCTCCTCCACATCCGTCCTCTCCTCGGCTGGGAGCTATGAAACACCCAGGGAGTTAATTTGTACTCTTCGTGAGGTTCAATACCGGTCCTTGCGCCTCGCTATAATTTCTGCCCCTGCTAATTACAGAGGGAGGCAATGCCAAACCCAGCAACAAGCTGCTCAGGATGCCTCTGGCACTGGGTCTCTGCAGCGGATGGTGATGGGATGCAGGATGCTAAAAAAGGCTTTTCTGCCACCACGGTCCGAGCAGGCTCCCTCTAATAACCCTGCCCTGTTCAATAGGAAAGGGGTGGATCGGGAAGAAGAAAAAAATGAAAAACACCCACAGTATTAGAGAGTGACAGTCATTTTTTGTGTTAGTGAGACGTAAGGAAACTTTGCGATCCTGAACTCCGCCGAAACGGCAGGAAAACATCCACAGCTCAAACTTCACGTATCAGTTCCCAGGGGAGCGGAGGAGTTAAACATTTATGGCAGCGCAAAGAAGACATGACATTTACTGAATAATAAACTGCAAACATGTCTGTTAATGCAGCTTTTTGGGATCTCCTCGCCATCAAACACTTAACCCCAGCAAGAAAAACACCAAGACGCAAACAATCCCTGCGACTGCATGTTAAACAGGCAGAGCACAGGGGAGGGCTTTGCGCTTTTTTATTTATTTAAAGTTGGAGGCTGCAGGGAGCACTGTCAAGATAAATAGCCTGCAACCTCGCTCAAAGGCGTTCAGATCCATTCATCTGAAGGGATACAATTAAATCCTGAACAATCGGGTTAAAACTTTAACCTGTCAAGATTGCAGCTGTTCCATTTTTAATCAATCCGATTTCATTCAATAAAATGCTCATTAAGCCAATTAATGAGAGTTTGGTGTCACAAGCCATCAAGCATGACTAGAACTTTTCACTCGGTGGCCTATGCATTGATTAGCGAGTCAAGTCATCAGCGAGAATGAGTCAATGTGCTGAAGCATGAGCAACGTTACCTTGTTTTAGGGGAAGTTGTTAGCCATTCTTCATGCTTTTCAAACGTTATTAAATAAGCTGCAATTTCCTGAAAGAGAAACGCAGAAAGAAAAAAAAGTTATTTGCATGGCCATGCTGGAAACTGCAAAGTTTTATAACAGAGAAGTTTTATAACAGAGACAAGGAGCTGCCAGCCCTGGGTTAGGTGTGCAGCTTAAATCAGGTTTTGACTGAAATAGTGCGCCTGGTCAGCGTTTGTATTCACGCCACCAAAGCCAGACTTAAATAACCTAATGAAGAGATGCAAATGAGGAAAGGCATTAACATTTTCCAGCACAGACAATTTGCTGGTGACTTTGGTGACCGCAGCATCGCCGAGAGCCTGGTGTTACGTCAGGAGGCAAAGGGGAGGGCAGCGACAACATGGACACAGGAAGCTAAATTAAATATTTATAAATAGAACAGCATCACTGCAGAGAGAATTACTGAATTATTAATCGTTGCCATAAAAAGCCAGCGGGTGACATCAACATAAGTCATCACTCCCACTTGCAGGAATGATACGGGCGATTACTTCCAGATCAGAACCGATTTGTTTGCAGGAAATTATCGGCGCCGGCGAGATAATTCACGACAGTGCCTGTGTATAAGCCTGGCGAACGTGGGGTGGCCACCCGTCAATTTCCTTGGTACGAACCTGGAGCAGCTATGGGGCAGCCGCACCACAGACAGGCTGAGCATCATCAGCAGCCCTGGGAGAGACCGGGGCGATCCACGCCGGAGGAGACGCAGGACCAGTGACCGTCCCTAACCACGACGGCTGCTGTCACCACATCAGCAACGTCCCAACACCTACAGATGGCCAAGGACCCCTGGGGCTGCAGTCCACAGGCTGCTGGAAACAAGCTTCTCCCCACCCCCACCCCAGAAAATATACTCAAAATATGTAGTTTTTTGACGGTTCTCTTCCAAAAATTGCCTCCCAGACGGATCCAGATTCTCCGTCCCAGAGAGACTTGCAATAGCAAAAGTTACGCAGAAAGGTCAGTGAACCTGCCTTGAATGTTCAATTGCCACAAATTAGACCCCAAAACCACGTGCGGTTTAATCTCCAGAGCTACTGCAACATAAGTGTCTACAGGCTGTGCCATCACGACGGTCATGCACACACAAGAAATGGGTCTTTCAATCAGGAGGTGATTTTTTTCTTTTACTTTTTTTTTTTTTTAAAGATAGTTCTATATAAGGGTTGTAGCTGTATAGTACCAAAGCTAAAAAAAATCCACAATGCTCTCCAACCAGCTGGCCCAAGCATCTGCTAGAGCCACAAAATGCAATTATATTACTCCCAAACGAGACGTAAAAATATCTTGTTTCCAATACTCTTGGTTTTAAGACTCACACTTAATGTCCTCTGGGTATTGCAGCAGTGCCAGATCTCCGTGTTATGTACTTTATTAGAGTTGTGTGAATGTCATATTAATGACTCCTAACCAACATGTTTACACTGCAAATAAATTCTCCCAGAATCCACTGCCGCACCCCTCATTTCCCAAGCCTGGCTCTGCATTCTTAAACAATTACCGTAGCAGCAGATGATGGGAGCAGGACTGCTTCTACGTGATCCAGGAGGAGGAGCAGTGAAACGAAGCTCCAAAAATGCCCCTTTTTAATTTCTGGCTAATTGCCGTGTAAAATTCAGTCCCAAAATAACCCAGTGCAGCCCTCCACTGAGATGCTGGCCACTGGCACAGCATCTACACTCGTGACCTTCCCAGAGAACAAACCTTGCACTTTTATGGGAGCTGCAGCTGAATCAGATGCAAGTGCTAAAATTTGAATGCTGCACGGCCAAAAAGGTCTGGCCCCAGGAGTCCACTGGGCATCGCCCGTTGCTCCCCACAAGAGCCACCGATGCAGCATTAACGGATGGCTTTGACGCAGGGTGCAAGTCATAGGAGCCAACCACTGATTTTATGCATACATTTTACACATATACATATATAAATAAAAGCATAAAGTACTCTGCAACTAAAATTCTTCGGAAAATATGAAACAAGAGCTCTGCTTTTTTTTAAAGCCAGTACAGTATTTCCACCAAATGTGCTGCGCTCTGCAGAATTTTATTCCCAAACCATCCCACGTTATGTCCTAGACTCGCTGCGTTACGAAGTGGCGTCATCTCACACCTTACAGCGAGACAAGCTTTGGAGATACCAAGGAACAAGCACCAGCGGATGCCGAGGAGGGAGCTCTCTATACATCCTCTCTAACATCCAAGTCCCCCGGTTGCTCGTGGCCGATGGTCTGCATGAGCAGGCACTTACAGAAACAACTCCCTTCGATGCAGAGGCGGATCTGGCTGATTTACCCTCAAAACCCTGCAAAAATAGGCAGGTTTGGGGGGTTTCACATTAGCATGGGATTTTGCCTATTCCTACTAAAAATCAACTTGCCATAAGGAGAATAAAGCAATTTTTAACTTTCGTGGCTGAATAAACATATCGCTATAGGACAGAAAACCAAAGCGTTTCAGGTAGACAAATGTCAGTCTTACCCAAGGCTTTTTTTATACATTTACTTTATTCCTTCCAGCTGGCCTATAGGTTGCACACTTGAAACCTTCATCCCAGAACTGTCACTGACGGGAGGAGCTGCGGCAACGAGACACTCCTGTGTGGAGGCAGAACATTTGTTTCCACGCTGCTGGCCTGGGCCTGCACAGCAAATTTGGGCAGACCAAAGGATAAGCTGCAGGTCGACACTGCAGGCACACGGGCGACCCACCAAAATACACGCACGTGTTACTGAGGTGTCCGGGGAGCTCCTACCCCCGCTGCAGTAGTACGGAAACCCACAGCTCCAACCAGACTCCAAGCTGGATCTTCAGACAACTCAAAAGGTATAATTCAATTCTTCTAACAGGATAAAAGAAGGATCCGCATCAACTAGGATAGGAGCTCCCCCAGGCTTTCTGCTTAATGATATATTACAGCCTGATTTCCCTCCTCCGGAGGAAATACCTTGGATAACAAGGAAAATCTAGCTCACGGCAGCGCTATAAATTAACATGTACAGCAGAGAGACAGCAAATCCTCCATGCTGCCTTCCGTGCCCCGAATACTCAGAATTACAAGGACTGGCAGGCAAATGGGGCAAAAAAACCCCAACCCCCCAAAAAAACCTCCTGCATCATCTGCTCACCCTGCCCGTGCATGCCTGCTACCCCATTGCCCAGAGCACCGCATCCTTCACCGGGATGTCTCGGCATCTCCAGCGAGGAGGGGCTGGCACACTCAGCATCACGAGCGACCGCGCTGACGGCTCCTCGATCCGGTTCGCATGGCCACTGGTGCAGGGGGAGCCGAAACCAGGCACGTGGAGTCTGAACAAGGTTTGGCATCAGGAGAGCTTCTGCCACAGCAGCCGAACGCCATCCGGCCACACAACCCCACGCCGCGCAGGGGAGAAGCGAGCAGAAACGCCTATTTACTGTTTGACACCTATGTGCCAACTCCTGTCACTACACAGGCACCAAGACTCTAGGAGAATGTAGGAGAATGATCTCTCGTCTGCCACCTCAAACTGGAGCAGAGCTGCGAGAAACAGATGACTCGGTGATGCTCAGGGATGCTCGCGGCGAATGCTCACACACACACACAAAGCCAGGCAAAAAGGAGACTTTCCAGTGAAAGGCACATCCTGAGCACCGGGGTGAACCCTGAACTGGTGCTGCACAGCGAAATGCTGGTTTTCTAAGGGAAACAGGTAGGAGAGCTGCACGCACCAGGCACAAGAAGCAGAGGAGCTCAGCAGCGAGATGCCTCAGATCAGCACCTGCATTCCGGATGGAGAAAGCCTGTCCCGGGGATGGGATGCGCAGGACCAGGGTAGAGAGGATGCGCTGCGGAAGGCTTCCCTGCCGTCAGCAGCGAACTCCCTTTAAATCCCATTCTTTAAATGTTCTGCTTTCTGTAACTATATGACTTTGAGGCCATCACCCAGGAAAGTCCCAGCAAACCAAAGAATCCAGGGCTGGCAGCAAACAGATGGGTACCGCACATGCAGCGGTGGATGCTCCGAGGTCAGAGACAGGAGCGAAAGGAAGAGACAACGCAGGAGGCACGCATGCACAAATCCGCAGCCAAGGAGCCAGCTCCTCCAAGCAAAGCCCAAATCAAGCTAACAGCGAACCCAAGCAGCTCAAGTCATAAAAAAAAAAAAAAAAAGCTATTTTTTTTCACCACCTGTGAGATGCAAAATACAAGGATGAGGTTTCTGAGAAGTCTTGAAGCTCCCGGCAGCACAGAAGGAGCTGCAGCTGGGAGCTGTTTGCACTACAAAAACCCAGGGTCAAACCCGCCCCGAGCAGCCCAGGTCTGGAAATTTTCCTCCCGAACACCATATCCCACACAGCTTCTTGCAACAGATTAACTCCTACAGAGTTTTTGCCATATGCAGATTGGAAAAAGAAATCTGAAAGGCCCAGAAGAAAGCGGTCAGACTAACGTTGATGTTTTTACCAACAGTTTGCAAGAGATGCTTTTTTAAAGTGTTTGCCTGTCTGTGCTTTGGGGCACAGGCAGGGCTGCTAATGAAGAGCCGGTGCTCATCAGCTGCTCAGGGCATGTACTCCTTTGTCACACCAACACCGTTTTTCCGTTTGAAAAAAGGGGGAAGAAATAGATTTATCGCTAGAAGACACAAAGTCATTAAATAATTAAAAAAAAAACTATAGGCACAATAAAAGCCTTCTGATAAACTGCTCCCCCCCCCACATTTTAATGTGCATTAATTCCCCTAATGATTCACTCTGTGTGTCTTACAGGGTCAAATCAATGTCTTCACCAAAAAATTCAATTACATCCCATTCATCGTATCTTTGGAGCGAGGCTATTGTTTGCTTTTGTCTCCTATCAAACCCTTTTTCCATTGCTTCTTGCCCAAGATTACAAACAAAAGGCAGTGTGGCACCAGCAAGGTCAGACGAGACAGAGCCAGGCTTTGAAACCCAGCTCTCTGTCCTCAGCTTTGCTGTTTAATTATAAAACGAGCGAAGGAAATAAAAGGACACGCACACTTGCCGTAAACACCCGACTCGTCGCTGCTGGCAAGTCCCTGCAAGGCACTGGTCAGGGTAAGTGGCACTGGGTGGGCCCCAAGGCCACCCAAGAGCATCTCTGTGCGCGAGGGTACCACACGTCAAGTCCAGCAGCCCCTTGGCCAGGATGTGCCACCCAGCCCCGCATCCCTTCTAAGCCTGGCTTTGGAAACAACGTCGGCAAGTAAACTGAGCGAGCGCTGCTGAGAAAGGCTGAAATACTGAAAGTTGTGCAGATCCAGATCTGTTTCCGACCGTGCCTGCCGATTTCATGGCAACGCTCAGAGCGTGGCTTTCCCACCTAAGCGAGAGCCTGCAGGACTGAGCCCTACGTTCATAGCTTGTAAAACACTGGTGAGGAAAACAGGTTTAACTTGATCAGCTAATGGAAGCACCCCGTAAAGCAATCAGATAATTTAACATTAAAGTCACACGAGTTATGTTTTATCCTAAACTTGGTCATATAGTTCTGTGGTTTAATTTATACATTGGTGCTCGGGCTGAAAGCATTTTATATACATGAATGTTAATTTTTATTTTGCCTTCCTCCGTTTGTTAGGACTATCAGTTCAAATGCATCAAAGAGCCATCAGCTGTAAAGCCAAGTTAACTGCATTAGACAGGCCGCAGCAGGCTACAGCGTCTCTAGAGGACAGCCACAGAAGCCTTTCCCATCACTCTTCCTCCAGCTTCGCCCCCACAGCCCGGTGCTGGAGTTGCACAGTTAAGCCTTGTGCGAACCGAGGAGAGGAATGAACCGCAGACGTTATCAGCTCAGGGTGCTGCGCCGGGGGCCCAGACCGAGAGCCAGCACCATGCTTCCCACCCAACGCTATGTGACTGCAGCTTCTCGGCTGCCTCAATATTTAACGACAGCACATAACCACCCAGAGCTGCAGCAGAGCGCGCGACCTGATCTCACCTCCCGTGTCCCAGCTGCCGCGGAGAGGATGAGCTGCAGCGCTGCAGCCCGGCAGCCCGGGACAAGGAGCAGCTGGGAGCAGCTCGCTGCAGAGCAATCATCGTTGCGTGCTGCACAGCAGCTTCTGTAAAGCGTGCTCCTCTTTATGGACAGGAACTAAAGGGGATATCATCACCGAGCAGGGAATGGACCGGTGGGCAGGGATCCAACAGACCGGCGGTGTCGGAGAGGCCCGTTACCCATCACACGCACAGGAAAGCTGCAGACTCTGTTCTGCTCGGAGCTGAAGGTCTTGCAGTGGAACACACGCATTGTTTGGAAGAAAAAGTTGTAAAAAGCTCTGAAATTCACGACGACTACGCCTGCCTGGCCGAAGAGTGTCTCTGGATCTGAACTAAGCCCAGGGGAGATGCAGGGGAAGGCTCTTGCATGGGACGTATGCTGTTGGACAGAGCATCCCGCCCCACAGCGAAGGCGTGGGGAGAACCGGCAGCGTCCTGCGAGCGTGCTGCGGGAGCGCCCTGGGCAGCGCAGCGCGCTCTGGGGCGAGCTAACGCAGGCGGCGGCTTGGCTTCACACGCTAATAGAGACACGAGCTCCGGAGAGAGCAGGGCTGCAAGCGCAGAGGCATCGCTTGACAGCCGTACGGCTTCTGACCCAAAACCCCGAGTGCAGGTGCTCCTTAGCACGAGCTAATTGGGACTGTTGTCCCAGGGACGGTACCAAGGGGCTGCCTAAAGCCATGGATTCGAGCAGCAGCTCTCTCCCGGCTCGACCCTCCTCCAGGTCATCTCTGCATCGTTGCGAGGGTATCAGCAATTCCTACCTGATCTCTCAAAAGAGAAAGAGAAATTGGAACCCAAACAGGGTTACCCGTGCCAGGCAGCTTAGGCCACCTATCTTGCCTCCAAGTAATAAATCATTAGTTGTTGGTTTTTGTTGTTGTGTTTTGTTTTTTTTTTTAAAAAAAAAAAGTCTGAATTTCAAGTTATTACTTTGTATGCATTATATGCATACAAATTAATAAGCCCGAAATATATGCACGTTCTAAGAGAAAGCAGGAGGGTTTGTACACATCCCTAGATTTATACCACACAGCTAATAAAGCTGCGATCTCTTAAGCAAGCACATTTATTCTCTGAGGAAATCTCCATGTCCTCGCCGCTATAAAGACAAATTCCAGCCATCACTTCCTTACTGTCCTTCCACTCTGAAATGAAAATATAAATTCATGTTGATTATGTAGCATCTTCTCAGCTGGGATCAAGACATTCTCAGTTTCTAGCTGTCCCCGCTCTCAAAGCCATTAATATTCTGAATATCACAAGTACAAACTGATCTGAAAGCCACACGGAGCAAGTCCTCACTACCTTCTTTAAAATCACTGGAAGAAAAATTGCAATGCCATTTCATTTGTCCAGTTTGTTTGGCCTAAAATAGCACCACAGCGTCGAAAGGGACGTCGCTCGGTGAGCTGGGGAGAAGTCAGAAGCAAGGGAAAAGCAAACAAAGCTTTTGAGTAACCAGCAGAGAAATGCAAGTCAGGCTGCCGCCGGGCTGACAAATACGTGTCAACAACAAAAAACTTTTCAACCAAAATGTTTTCTTTCCTTTTGCAGGAAGTCCTTTTTTTTTTTTTTCCCTAAAAACTTTCTAAAAGCAAAAATGTTGGTCCGCACTCTCTGAAGCCAAGAAGGGCAATAAACCCAAATATTACTACGGTTTTACTAACAACCTGCATTAGCAACACAAACTGAGGCCGACGGGATAGAGGTTTCCTAGTGTTGCATTTTGCCAAGACAAGCCTGAGCAGGTTGTCAGGCTGGACTTGGGTGGCTTTGGTTTTCCAAAGTGTGCCATGAATTTTCTCCAAAAACCCACCCAGCCTCACAGCAGCAGCCGCACTTTGGCGGGACTCGCTCTAATTGTCCCCCAAAACGCGGAGGGGAAGAAGTGGGGCGGCGTGGCATTACCTCGTTTGGTGTCTGAAAGCAAGCTTTCCAGTTACCACATCGCCTCTTCCATCGCGATGGAATTAAAGACAAAAATAAATTAAAACTTCATTTAAAATGTATTTTTCTAATTGAGTAAGGGTACACCAACTAACGTTTTAGCTAATTAGATGGAAGCCGGGTTTTATTATCAATATGTGCAGCTAACTAATTGAGACATTTACAGTCACTGCTGTGCCGAGGGGGCTCCCTGCCGGGGGGGGGTGGGGGTGGGGTGGTACTGGGGGGGCTGCCATGCACGAAACCTCCACTATGCCTCCGTCCCCTGCATGGGAAACCGGCATGAGTCCCCCTTTCCTCAGCACCCTTGCGGGGCAGAGATCCACTTTGGAACAAGGTCCCCGCCTCGTCGGGACTAAACTTCACCTCCTCAGAGCTGATGCAAATCCCTCCTCCACAAAGATGGGGCACTGTTGGGAAACGTGGATCCCTGCATCCCTGACGGTCCTCCCTCTGAGCATCCTCTGTCCTGGAGCGATGCTCTCGCCCTGCAGACGCCCGTCTCCATCGGCCGCCTGATGGCACCTACACAAGGGTGCTCTGCTTCGCCCTGTGCTCCACGGCCACAGCTCCCCCACCAAATGGCTGGTTTTTAAATGCCCATTTTCTGGCAGATAGAAAAACCACAAGTCGCCAGGACATGGCAGCTTCCCGAGCCGTCACCGCTGGGGGTCCCAGCTAGTCGCCTGGGGAAGAAAAGGCTTTTCTTTATTCCTGGAGCAATAAGCCAAACCCCACTCCGGAAGAGTCTTAAAGGAGATTTATTTTGCAGAAGCCATTTTAGAGCCTCTGCGTAGGAGAGAGTGATAAATATTGCGGCTTTCCCCAGTCTCTGCTGCTGCTACTTGTCCCCCCTGGGAAGCGGCAAAGCAATAGGAGAGAGGGAGAGAGGAAGCGTGAAGGGGGGAACAAAAGATTTGTTACCGAAACCTGGGACCAGCGAACACGACCCAGTGATGTTCACCCACGAGGATGCAGGGATGGAGGGGCAGAGCTCATTCCTGTGAATGCAACGCATGCTCGCACACAGCAGAGGCTGTTTATTTAGGTTATTTATACCCACCAAAATATCATTAAATAGCTTAAGCCAGACTGCATGGTCTATTACCCTCATGGATGAAAAAAAACACAATTTTGGGGGCCCAAAGTGTTTCTTGCTTTCCCTTGCTTTGCCAGAGGGTAGAAGATGACCTGCAGCCCGCTAGCTGCTGCCAGCTCCTTCACCCAGCCTTGCCCATAAGAAAACACCTCTGCAGAGCTTAAATCTTGCAAAAGAGGTGCAATGGCAGCCCTGGGACCGCTAATTGGCACCGCAGGAGAATAAAGCCAAGGAGTGGAAAGCGCATTTGGTCGGGGAGATGTACGTCTTGTTTCTCCACGTTGTGCACGGCGACAGGCGGCTGGATTGCAGGCGGTGGGATGTTTTCATTAATAACAGCATCTTGCTAACCATCTGCTAAAGGTCCACACTATTAATTTAACAGAAAAAATGGAATAGATTACTCTTACAGTTTTCAATTAAAGTACATGATGTCTTCAAACTGCAACCTTAATTAGACATTGTAGGATGACATTTAGGAATCCTGAGCTCTGATAGCTGATCAAGTCATCTGACTGTGAAGGCGTTTCGCAGTAATGCACCCAGGGCGCCGCTGAAAGGGGCGCCCCTCAAGTTTTAACACTCGAGCAGCTTGGTTTAACTCCTAAAGTTAAAGGAGTAAAAGAGCGAAACCAACGGCAGCCTCAGCGCAACAGAAAAACCAGCTTCAAACGGGCCTGGACATATTCCCAAAGAGAACTTCTGGAGGGAGAGAGGAGTGCGCAAGAAAAACAAAACAGAACAGAACAAAAAAACCCCGGTCAGACATGCAGTCAACATCACCCAAAACTGAGCCACAACAGGTTTTACACCTATGCCTCAACACTTCCAGGGAGATTTCATGGAAATGGAAAACTTGATCTATCCAGATAAAGCTGCCCCATAGCATCCCTGCTTCACAACCACCTTCCTGCATCCCAGCAAGTTCAGATATTCTCTGCTGACAATTAATAATTAATGCTTAGTTTACACGATCCCATTTAGACTGCATTCACAGCTCTTTTTCCAGCACATGTAAGACTTCAGCCCACTCTGCTATACTTTTCATTAAAATTTTAATTTGAGAAGTTGCTGGAGATTGTTTTATTACTAGAAGGAAAATGTTGATTGAGCTGTACAGATTTGTAAGGCTCAGCTCAGTTAAACCAAGGCATTTCTTCCAGATCAGCACGCCCAGAGCTCAAAGTGGCTAGCCCCTGTCACTCTTAAACATCTATAAAGTAGCAAACGGACAACTTAAGAGCTTTATTTTCAAGGCTGAACTTGGTACAAAGAAACTGGATTAAGAGAAGTCATTTTCTCTAAAGCACATGAAAAGGAGAAGAAAAAAAACCCAATCAAGTAAGTGTTGGTTAAGAGACAGCAGAGTTAAATGAGATCTGCTCAGCAATTTCACCTGCCAGATACACATGGAAAACAGTAAACTTAAATATGCAATGGGTCTTTATAACAGCAGGACCATAAGTCTGCACAAACACACTTAGCAATGGTTGTCCTGAACTGCTCGGCTCAGAAGTACTGTTAGTCGCAAGTACTGGCAAAGTCAGACCTTGAATCAGCCAGTGCCTAATAGGATTAGGATAGATTTTATCTTCCATTTAAGTCCCAAACTGAGGGATAGTCAGTAAAACAGAGCGATATTAAATAATGCCCAATCTTTAGTTACTGGAAAATACCCACAGATCATTACATGATTATTTTCTTATTCTTATTCTTTCTTCTAAATGACCTTGGACTAAACCCTGTGATTTAAAGAAACGTGAACTGTTGTCTTGCTGTCACTGTTAGCTTCAGTCCTGCAAACGGGACTTCTCTTCCATAGCCTGAAAGAGTCAAATACGCAGTGGGATAAAAAAAGAATATTCAGTAAGATACATGTATCTGCGATGCATTAGTTACTGCTTAACAGTAAAAACCTCAATTATTTTACATCATTTGAACAGTCACATGGTTTCACGATGCCGAAGAGTGTCCCCATGCTCTGGAGCAGGCACGCAGCGTAGGGAGATGCTCTCGACTCCCACAGAAATGAGGAGGAACATGTAATTTTCTACAGCTCTCCTCCATCAACCAGCAAACCCCAACCGCGTGTCAGTATGTCGTGGCGGGACAGACCAGATCATCTTCTGATAACCTGCCTTGGTGGGCAATGCAAGACTTTGAGCCTTGCTGAATACAAAATCAAAGGGCACTCTTTACCTAAAAAAAATAGCAAAAACACATATTTGGGAGAGAAAAGGCCCCAAATGACTTTGCCACTGAACCACTTTGGGTTTATTCTGGCAGTCTCCCACCGAGCCCAGCCAAACCATCACACGTGAGGGAGAAACACAATGGATCTCTATATAAAACACACCACTGTAATGCTGTATATAGGGGTTTCTTCCCCCTTCACCTCTCTAATTCTTCCCCAGCTAAGGCATGTGGGCTGTAGTATTAACCATCTTCCAGACAGTACCTCATATTTTTATTGTCTTCTTCAAGTGAGGAGGACACATTGAGAATATTTAGCTCTTTTGGCTTGTTTCAATAAAACAGCCAAGTTAATTTCAGTTGGAAGACCAGTGGCTGTAGTAGTACTTCAGGCAGCATCTGTGTGATTAATCTTTTTTCCCCACTTTATTCAGGTTTAAGTACCACATCATCAGCAAAAGCACTAAGTTTCACTCTTCATTTTCTATCCGAATTTTCCGAAATTTAATCCAAAAATCCAAATTTTCTATATGAACTCTGGAAGAGTTCAAACCGCTCAGTTTCCGTTTTTTAAGGGAAAGCAGGAGGTCGTCGCAGGCGAGGAAGCGCCTACAGCTGAACCTCCATCAAGGGAGCAACCTCACAGCAGACACCAGAGGAGATCCGCGGAGAGGAAAACCCACCAACTGGGCACGCTCCCCTGCGAAAGACAATTCCGTATCTCCAGTCAAGACTGGCTGAGTCCAACACCTCTGGCCCCAGTAAACAGGGGGGCTGGAGGACACTGGTGGATTTTAAGCTGTAAGAATCTGGACTGCTCATCTTAGGAACCGATTTTGGGGGAAAACATTAGGGTTTGTTTATTTGCAACCTGCTGCTACGATCGTTTGGCTGGGAGCCTACAGAGATTTCCTCCTTTTGGGTTTCAAAGAATAAAACACAAAATGAACAGCACTAGTCAGAGCAAGACACTGCTTGGTACTTGCAATTACTCTTTTCTAACTTGCCAAATGCATAGGCTTCAATTGCAGCTGGTGGTGCGACACTATGAGGATGCTACAAGGGTGCTACGAGGATGCCACCCATACGCTCACCCGGGGAGGAGATCTCCATCCAGCACCGGAGCAAAGCCCCAGCGGCCCTCAGCTCTCGGTGTGAGTCGAGACCAGAGACCCATCGCATGTTCCCCTGTGGATTAGGAACCCGGTGGCCTTGCTAACAATCCTGCATGTGTGGTCCCTCAAATCCAGGTGACTTTTGCTTCCAGCCCCCTGGGTAGCAGCTGGCCCTGCTCTGGAGGCGAGCATCACCCTCCAGCCCAGCTCATCCTCCTTCCCACTACATGGGTGGCACATGAAGTCCTGCTCCTTGCAATGAGGCAGCTAGGTGGAAACGCCAGATGAGGTGAAAATACCAGGGCTTTCTCAATTTGCCTTCTCCTGCGAGGAGACAGCAGCAAACCCTTCCACCAAAGAATTGTGCAGGGTTCATTAAAAGGAAAATATCCACGGTAATTGTCCCTTTCTGCATATTCCTCACTCCAATATTCTCTAACATAATAACATTCCACATTCCTGCAGAACTGTCTTTTCAGCATGTTTTTGCATTATGCCTAATTTTGTAAGAGTTTTTCAGTCCCACATAACGACACAGTTCAATGCAGAATCAGATATAAATCTGGCTTAAGAGACTCTCAACAGGAATTCATTTAAAACTGTAAATGTTAAAAGATTCTGTCTCTGATTTATGGCGTTTTCTTATTTCAAACAGGGAATTAAAATCCTTCTTAAAAGAGACGTATTAAATCATGATAAAAGCTGTGCTCGAATGATGACGCTGGTCAGACCAAGAGCCACAAAGCTTGGAAACCTGGAAATAGCAGTAACTGGTACCTTTTACTTTCTTGGCTAAAGCAGTGCTGTCTTGCAATGAACTCAGTCCCCCGTATCCTAATTAGTGTAAGACGGTGTCCTGGATGCTGCTGCTTTCCTGCTTCATATATCCCCCTCCCGCCCTCCAAGGGCAAGGATCTCTCCTCTCCTGAAGATCTAGCTAAATAAAGGAGTTGCTTTACCTTAAATGATTATTTAACGGTTTTATTCCTTTCGTATCACTTACTTGGAAGACTCTCCCAGCTCTCCAAGGTGCTCTGCAAGTATCACACAAGTGCCCCTGTATCGTTGTGCAAACAACGCTTAAAAAAAAAAAAAATTACCAATGCTACTTGTTATTACTGCTCCTATAATAATTTTTAATATTTCGTTCTTGCAAACACATAAAATTGTACCGATCGAGCATCACAGCATTCGCAGCCCCTTACCGGAGCACGGTGAGGCTGATGAAACTTTACGAAAAGCGTTTGAAATGAAGTGCCGTGCTGTGCACTGACACAATTCCCAAGTGTTTTATTAAGTATTCATGATCCCAAAAGAACATGGGCCTACGAGAGACTAACGGTTTTCAGTTGTCCTTCCTAGAGGCTCAGCCACTGCATCGCCAGATGCCAATCTGTTGCAAGAGTCCACAATCTTGTACTGCTCCATTAAAATAAAAAAAATCAAAATGGAAGAAGGACCAATGTCAAATATAGGAGTAAACAAGTAGAGGCGTCCAGAAAAAACATTATTCAAATATTAATGTAAATTAATGACTCATTACTCACAGGCCACAGAGCTAGTCACAAAAACTGAGAGCTCCCTGCCGCACAGCCTTCAGAGATGCAAAATGCGATGCCTGTTCCTTCATTAAAGCCTCTTTGGGTCACCATGATGCTCAGACCCAAAAACAGCCCAGTTAACCGTGGTGAGTAGGCTCTGAAATTCTATTTCTAGGACCCAACTAGCCCTCACAAATCTTCCCAGAGATAATATAATGGAGTTTAAGGTCTTCTGCTGCCATTTCTCTTCATCACACAGCTGCACGAGCAAAATCAAATACCAGCAGGTATTTGTTCTCTTCCCCAAACACCCGCCCAATTAATCCAAATAAACCTCAAACAAAACCTAGGGTGTCAACGGGATGAAAAAGACCTTTCCAAATTGTTGGTATTATTACTTCAAACATTATAAACGATCCCATTACACAACCAATTAAGAAATACATCTTCCTTCCCCTGGGCAGGGCGAGGCAGCTACGGACCGAGCATCAGAGCCAGGAGGTCTGCAGGGGTCCCCCAGCCCTCCCTGCCAGGAAGCAACCACAATAGCAAAAGAAAAAAGAAAACCCAAAACACGTTAGAAGGTAGAGTGTTGTTCCCAGGCTAAGTTAAGACCTGAGCCATTGGTGTTGTAAATCTAAGTGCTGGGATCTCTTTCCTCATTTTAAGTGTTCATGCCTTGTTAAGTTCTTCCTCCTCTTTTTAACTGTTACTTGAGGTTTAGAAACAAAGAAAGAAAGAAAGAAAAATAAATAAAAATGAGTATTGGAACCCAGCTGCAATTTCCAATTCCCAGCTGGTACTGCTGGGTTGGTTGGTTTTGGTGGGGTTTTTTTGTTAGTTTTTGTTTTGTTTTGTTTAGTTTTTTCCCCCCAGATCTCCCCCAGTGAATCAGTGGATTCTTCGCAGAAATGGGAACGACAGGTCAAGTTTCTGGAAGCAGCTCATGAACACTGATTAACGAATGGGATCAGCTCCCATACAGCTCGTTAGGCTCATGGCTAAAATGAAACTGTCCTCCCTTCTGCATGGGGCATGAAAGTGGAAATACTTCTGCTCTAGGCAGGCATCTGGCCATGACCATTAACCCAGGGCCATTAGTCTGGGGCATCACAGCAGATCTGACCCCCGAGAACGACATGCTATCGCCAGCTGGTTTTCATCTGCTGGAAACTCACTCTCCAACCCAGGACTATTTGATATGTTAGAACAGAAAGTAATCAACCTCAAACCAGAGCAGCATCAGGGAACCATAAATTCTTTGCAAGTTATTTTCAGATCTCTGAGATTTTACTCATTCCTCACTTTTGAGAAAACATTTAAGAAAAAAAGGACAAGGGGGAAAAAAACGACAAGAAAAAAAGGACATTATTCATGTGGTAAAAGCCGTTCACAATTCTGAGTGGTGCCAGGGTAGCAAATTGCCCAGGATTTCTTGCATTTCTCCTCAGAGGGGAGTCGACCAGAAGGCTGGTGTAAAACCAGGGACGATGCCCGTATTCCCCAGGGGAGAGCGCGAGGGACATGTGCTCCCGGAGCAGTCCGGCCACTCCGCCTGGCGCGTCTGCCTGCGCAATCCCAGGTCACCTTTTGGCTGCCAGCAACGGCTGGAAAATCACTGCAGGCTGTGCCGGGGCTGCCTCGTGTTTTATTGAATAGAGAGGAGACAGCTGAGAGCACTAATAATGTTTTCCAAAGGTTAAGCATTACAGGCGGTTTCACGGTCTTTACATTTTTAAGTGGTTGATTGCTGCTTTTTTTTTTTTTTTTAAATAAAAATAATCATAAATCCAAACATCTGCTCCCAGGGTGGGGGTGCAAGCCCTTTGGGTCCATGTTCAGCCAGGGAAGGGAAAGAGGCTGCCAGGGGCTGGTGCAGGTGTTATTTTTAGTGCAAGAGCTATTTACTAGCTCCGTTCCCAGAGGGAATTCAGGGAGGAAAAGGGATGCTGATGCACTTCTTACTAAATATAGAAAAAGGGTGAGCCACCACACACAGCGTGACTTGCAGCCACCAGCTCCCGCCGGGAATGCAGCCCCAGCGAGGGGGATGCCAGCCCTGGGTGGTACCCGACGCCCCGGCGGGGCTGCCCCGGCAGAGGCTCCCCATGTGCGGGGCTGGATGCTTAGTTCACCGCATTTTAACCTTCAAGCTCTTGGCATTTGGAAAAAGCTTTTAAAAAGCAACTCTTGTACCTAATTGGCTCCAATTTGAAGCCTTGATCCTGTAATGAATGGCTCCAGAAATCAGACAAAGCATTTTCAACACAAACAAAATTGCCTGTTATGAAAGCAGAACGTTTTTAGGGTAATATTGGCTTTAACGCACTGTCAAGGCAAATCAACAGCAGGGATGAAAACAACCCTCCCTCTTTTAAGGTAGTCCAAATCCAGCTGCCGAGAGGGGACCTCGAATACTCATCCAAGTCTGTGTTTCGTGCCCACAGCAGGGGGCTCATTTCATAAGTTATTTAAAGATATATACATTTAAAATTAAAAAAGAAAAAGTCTTGTTTAACAAAGAAAGAGATGCGTTTCAGAATTACTCTGTTCTTCTCTATCTTTAAGCATTTAAAGTTCTTAAGAGTCAGTTTTGACATCAAGGAGCTCCGCATTCCCAGCCAGATGGGGATTCCCTGCCTAACTCCTTTTCTATTTAGTCTTCAGCCTACATTCTTTATTGCTTAATATTTACCAACGACCTGGAAGGCGAGCAGTGAGAAGGTAGCACGTGAATATGACAAAAGGCATTTGGAAATCGGGATCAGACAGGCTAGAAAGCCAGCCGAGAGACCTAAACAAACTAGGCAAATGATCAACATGATAGAAATGGGGGGTAGGGAAAGAAAAAAAAAACAAAACACCAGTAAAGTAATAGGGATTGGAAGAGAAAGATGCATTATTCATACAGCCTGCGAGGGTCTGCGTTAATGGCATCACCTCACGGTGATCCGAGATCATCAGAGCATCGGGGCATGCAGCATGATACACACCTCTGCTCAGTGTGCCAGGGTGGTAGAGAGGACAGGGAAGAGCCAGGCTGCAAAAGGACTGGGATGAAGTAATAAAAGATTATAGAGCTTTCGAACGAGTCAGCGGTGCTGCCGTACCTGGATCACCATGTGCTGTACCGGTCGCCCTCGGGTCCATCCTGCGCTCCCCAGGGCTCAGTCACCAGGCGGCCACCCCCGTCCCCACCCACGAGATACACAGACAGACACACACACACATGCTCCCTGGGACACTTAATTCCACTATACCATTTCCAGAAGGGTGGCCACTTACAAAGAAGAAAAAGAGTTTAATGAATTAAAGTGCACTTAGGTTAGGGAAAACTAACTGGAAGTCCCATATTAATTGGGCATAAGTGAGAATCCAGCCCTGCCACTGTTTTGATTATGAACTGTAATTTCTGGGCATGTGTAAATTGAAGCGACCTGCTGAGAACAAATTGACTGGTCACCCAATGCCTATTAAAGCTCTCTCTATTTTCACAGGGGAAAGCAGCAAGGTTTACCTCTTATTTTCCTTCCCTAGAGTTTTCGCTGCCTTAACTGGCCCCAATTTACCTTGTGACCACCCTAAAGCAGTGCCAGCTCAGGGCCACCCGCTCTCGGGGACACAGCGTGCACGCTCAACATCCCTTAGAGCAGCTCAGCTACATAGCCCATGTCAACCAGCAGTCTCTCCAACGCGCAGGCAATGCCGAACACGCCAGGCAAAGAGAGACGGCGCAGCCGGAGATGGCCGGGAGCAGGCATGCCCCGGGGGGGAGCCGGGCAGCCCCGGCGCGAGGACAGGCTTGTGCAGGTTTGCACCCAGCCATGGTCAGAGCTCTCCTGGAGTACTTCGGATCAAGGGAGCTCCCAGGCCGTTTCATGCCATTGCACTGAGCATCGTGCTGCCAAGAGGAGTCTCCGGCACGTGGAGATCTTCCAGCTTCTCGTGTGCACTTAAATACCATTTCATTAATAAACAAACAAACAAACTGTTTTGTGGGACTGGGAGTTTTCAAGAGCAGGAAAAGCAGCAGAAGCGATGCTTGCCCCAACCTATATTGCCTAACCAAAAACACTTTGGCTACGTCTGCTCATGCCCTTGTCTTCAGACATGTTTCCATTTGCTTGCTTCCCATGGGAGAGTCAAAGGTGGGGAGGAAAAAGTGCCATTTCCTCGATCCCCACCCTGGCGATGAGCACTGCAAGAAGAGGCGATGAGGAAAGGCTATGCGCTCTGCAGATACCCACATATACAGAAGTAGAAAAATGCCACCCAGGAAGCATCGAGGTTTCTCTTCCTGACCCGCCAAGGAGGTCGTTAACGCAGGGAGGGCTGCCCTGGCAGCTGGCAGCAAGGCGGTGAGACCCACCATACAGCTGCGGTCCGTCCTCCGCCTTCGAGGGCTGCCCAGCACCGTAGCCCCTGAGTTCCGCTCTCTCCCCATCCCAGTGCTGCTGCAAAGGGAAGCCGTCCGGGTTCACACCGAGGGATTCCTGTTTGCTCCTCCTGGTTTTCCTCTCCAACTCAGTGTTACATTTGTTATGCTCTGTATCCCATCACTTAATGTATGCAAATTATGTTAAATATTTCATTCATTAAGTGGCCCAGGTTATTACTGAATTGTACCTTAAGCTGTTCAGAAAGTTAATTCTTCTTGCACTTACTCGGTAATGCGAAATAACCGACTTAAATGAATATTTTACAGTTTGTGCTAGACAGAACATTTATTAAAAATTCTACCCCTTTTAGAGTTATTCTTTTCAGCAGGCTTCAGTGCACTATGTAACTTAAATTATCGAGAGGAAATGATTTTTTTTATTTTTTTTTTTAAAGTTTGTTTCACTCCCAGTATGGAAGAGCCCAATGACGAGCCCAATGACTGGCCGAGGACCCAAACATAAATCTGCTGGGAGAGAATAGCAGTTAGAAAGCTATTTTCTCAAAAGCTACAGGAGGGGAGGAAAGCAGAAGAATTTGAGAGCTTTTTTGTACTCCTGTAACTCACAGATAGCTTTGCTGTTTGAAATTAAATAGCTCCCACAGTAGCCCATAACGTGCCATGAGTCCTTCGGGAGTTTAATAAGAGTAATTTGAAGTGACAGGGCTCCAATGCCCGCGCGTTGCCCCTGCCTGCGCGCGCCGCTGCCATCCCTACGTAAGCAAGGAGAAAGCGGGGGGGAAGGTGCAATTACAGGGGCGGCTCCAGCGATTTCCAGCCTCACCAAAAGCCAAGGCAGCAGCATCCTTGCCAGCGAGGACAAGGTCATTACTATTTCTCACCAAGGGAACAGGTCCTGTCTAACACACCGGCACAGTCTGGCAGCTCCCAGCCCCACAGACCATCACAAAGATCACCTTCCCGAGGGGTTAAGGCAGGATAAAACACACTCTAACGTTTGCCCCGAGGATGGCGTCGCACAAGCGGCAGCCCGAGAGGCGATGCAGGCGTCCTTCACGCCGTGCCTCCTCCCACCGCATCTCCAGATGACCTTCCCATTCGCACGCCATGGGCGGCTCCCAGGGAAAACCCACCAGGCTTCAACCCATCTTTTAACCATCGTGCGGCAGCCACATCTGTATGAACTTCCAGGCTTAGAGGAGATATAGCCAGTTAAAAATAATCATCGCTGGAACAGCATCATGGGCATCTAAGTAAGTCCCTGGCCAATGACCCCGGGAAAGGCAGCTCCCTCCGGCATGAGCACATCCCCCGGGATGGAGGTTTACAGCCTCAGCCACGAGCAGTAGCAGAGAAGACGCCCTGTAACAGCAATGTCTCATCAATCTCGGCTGGGAAAAACCTTTCAATTTCCAATGGAAATATGCAAACCAGGCTCCGCACTGTAAATCTTCCTTTCCAGCGCTAAGGAGATAAGTAGGACCTATTAACCTCCCATGTTATTTCCAACTTCATTATTGGAGTTGACACGACGAGAGCGCATGGTGACGGCTCTTTTTGGCAGAGTGCATGTAAATCGCTTTCTCAAAGGAAATTACTTCTCCAGGCTGAATGTTATTAATCTAAATTCTCCCTTAGTCAAATTGTTGCCCATAATAAATATGGAACAGGTCGCTATGCTCATCTCTGAGGGCATCCCAATCCAGCTGCAAGTTCCCGCCCCCATTTGAAACCTCTTGAGAAGCTGCTCTACAAGAGCGTCCTTCACCCAAGGGTGAGACCGTCCAGCCCAACGCTGCCCCGTGCTTGAGAGCCCCACGATTTCATCATGAAAACATATTTTCACACTGCTGGCGTGGGGTGCTCCAGCAGCAAAACTGTGAGCAGGAGCAAGCCAGGGCACAAGGCTGGGGGAGAGACATGAGGCACGTCCTTGACCTGCAACATGACGTCATGGCCTTCCATGGCCAACACCTTCCACAGCTGGTGCCTCATTTGTGAGAGATTCAGCACTGTTAAAGCAGCAAAACTTCCAAGGTTTAAGAGTTTATGCTCTTTCCCAGTGGATATGCACCGGCATCCTCCTTGTGCAACTAAAAAACCCTGGAGTTTAAGCAATAACAGATCAAAAAACCATAAAAAACTGATCAAAACCCACTCTGAACTTTGCCAAAGATGAAGCTAGAAATAAGAAATCTCATGTCTTAAATTCTTGGAGGAATTATAAATGAAAGGGAATTTTATTTGCATGGTATTCCTTCCTTTTATTGAGAACCAGCTTATCACCAATAAAGATTTTCACTAAAAATATGTACAGAACACCTGTTTATTTTTTTCTCTCCCTTCCATAAAAAGCACAAAATCCCTTCTGCTTAAATATGAGGCCACCACAGGGCAAGGGTGCAGACCTCTGGCACACACCAAGGTACGGAGTGCATTCAGAGTGTTATAAATCCAGTTGTACAGAAAGCCCTTCTCCTCATTTGTTAACCAGCCGAGTGTGAAAATGTTAATGAAGGCAGCTATAATAATCTACAGGAATTTCACGATTAAGATTTTGTTCACGTCCAACAGCCCCTGCTCACACACAGCCCGTTGTGCATCAACCCTTCCACCTAACAGCAGCCATAATTGCCATGCTCCGTCCAGCCACCCTCACCCGGCGGCCCTGATGGGGGAAACTACTGTCATTCTATTAACTCGAACTTTTATTATATGTATTCCTAAAAGAAAATAAATGCAGAGATATTTTAAGTGTGCATCTACTCCCCTACACAAGTATGTTTTTAAATATAGCATGCGGACAAAGAGCACTGAAGTCGGGCGATACCATGGCACCTTATTTTATTGAAAAAACAAAAAAAAAACAAAACCAAAACCAAAACCAAAAAAAAAAAAAAAACAACCCACCCAAAAAACCACCAAACAAAAAAAAAACCACCACCCTAAATTTTACAGGTGGCTCAGGAAAGCCCTGACTCACAGGAAACTGGTGTCTTCCCATCATTCAGCAACGTGAGCCTTTAAAGCTTGTCTGGGTGTTGAGAGTGCTGGGCCCCCACCGAGGGGGCTAACAAGCTACTGATGGAGAACAGCGTGCCATGGAAGGCAAACCATACAAGTCAACTCTCAAATTGGAGGAGCGGCGATTTTTCTGAAGTCTTCAGCTTATCACCAAGATTATCTTGATGCTCTTCCACGCCTGAGACGTCCCAGGCTGGTTGTTGGTCACAGGAAGCAGCTGGCGTATTTACTAGGGCTCATTGTGGCAGAGTTGTGTTTTATGGGGATGGGGGGGCATAGGCACGTTCCCTCCAGCTCCTCGCACATGAATTCATTCTTGAGGATTCGTATCCAAGTCAGGAGATGGATCGATCCTGCTTTCCCTGAACACCTCCTGCACTCACATCCCCGCCACCCATGCCAAGCCAGGCACGGCAGAGGTGCCAGACCCTTCCGGCCGCGGCTGGGCACCCACATTTTTGGAGGGCTGCCCACGGCTTCCAGCTCTCCTCCTCCATTAGAGCTGTTAATTTAATCGCTGTGTGTAGTGCATCATTAAGGCTGTCCTTCCCTTGCACGCATTTATTTAAACTAAATTTAAAGTACATTTTGTAGAGTCACAGGGGCCACTACCAAGGTGTACACTGACACGCTCAACATTCGGGCAGTGCTTATCACGAGGTCAGACCAAACTTTGGGTTGGATGCACAACTTGAACACAAAGTCTCAGCCCACCCCGAGCCAGGAGAGCAGCCTGCCCTGGTGAAGGCAGCCCTGGGTCCGCAGACACTGGAGGCTTGGCCTTACCGTAGGAAGCAGGAGAGCATCGGCAGCGCCGAGGCGTCTCTGCCGTGACAGGACAGCGCCTGGCACTGCGGCTGGCAGATGGGTTCGAGGCCGAAGGTACCAGGAAAACATTGTGGCGTTGGAAGCACCAGCAAGAGATGCTTCTGCCTTTGGAGCGCGAGGCTTGGAACATCACAGGCTCCTGCAGGAGCTTCCCAAAGCGACCCTGCAGCATTTCACCACTCTTTTTTCCATCTGTTTTTTGCACACCACCTTCTCCCATGAAGCCTGATCGTGGCGTTGAGGCGTTGCTGATGCTCAACCATGTTATTCCCAAGCCACGAGCACCACGAGGGTACGGGCAGGAGCTGCTGAGCGGCATGGAGCCTGCCGCCGGATGAGGATGCTGCCCCAGCGCAACTCACAGCCAAAGCAGAAACAGCTCACGGCAGTAGATGGGAGAGGACTGGCGGCGGCGGCAGCAGCAATCTGTCAGCAGCAGCCCCCGACAGAAGACGCACATCTCTCTTTTGGCAGATAAGCAAGGGAAAGAGAATGCACGAGAAAACGAAGGCATGCTCGCAAAAAAATTACTTCCCTACCACAGCCGTGTGATTTTTAATTTTCCTCTAATTTCAGGACTGCAGCACTGATATAAAAATCCCTATAAGTGTTTTAGGGAGATGGTAATGGTCCTATACTAAAATAATTCAACCAACACTATAATTTTAGTACCACTATCAAAATGAAATAATGGCTGTTTACTATGTTACACCTTTCAAATGACCTTCATTTGAATACAAATTGTGGCTTGAAACTCTAAAAGCTACTCCATTTCAGGAGGCAGCAAATTGAGGATGTTTACCCAGGGTTTACTCTGCCAGCAGATTCCTCAGTACAACTACGTAGGCTAAATGTCTTTTTTTTGGGGGGGGGGGGAGCATGTGTGCCTTTTCCTCTGAAGCTGACGGAGACTTGCTTAAGGACCCACGTGGGTCTGACCGGGAGCCCAAGCGAGGCAGAGCAAAAACCCTTTGCTCCGCACGCAACAGGAATCGCACTTTCTGTTTTATCTGGAAATACTCCTCATCGATGGTGAGACCTGTTCGCTCGCATCTCCCTCGCCTGGATGACGGACAAGGATTATTCTGCTAAAAACCAAGTACCCAGCCTGAGAAGGGAAGGTGGACGGGTCCGATCTCAACCTGTGCCTGTGAAAACACCTGATTTTCTTTTCTTTTTTTTTTTAGGTTCAGCTCTGTCTGCCCATCATGGGCTCTTGTACTGGTTTTGGGGACCCTGGCGCAGCCGCCTCTTCCCAGAGGAGCTGGCCGGTGCCCGGGTGGCAGGGAGACCCTCGGCACAGACCTGGGCAGCCGTAGCGGACACAGGGGTGCTGTGCAGAGAACGGCATTTCCAAACACCTGGGTTTGCGCGGGCGTCGCAGCTTAGCCTGCACAGCACAAGCTGGGTCTGCCACTAGCAAGGTTTTGCAGAAATTTCAGTACAGAAGTTCCCCAATATTTACTCATTCACCTGGGGAACACCAGCCTAGCACCAGCTATTTCTCTCTAACAATGAATTTTTGCCCTTTCATCAGCATTAGTCAGAATAAGCTCTGAAAAAATTCCCATTTGGTGCCAGGAATATAAAAGAAAACACTGACATGACCAGCAATAAGCAAAACCAAGCAGTTTCCCCAGCTGCAAAGCAGCACAAGCTGCTAGCACCCAATTCTTAGCCCTTTGAAGATCATTCCTAAGCGGGGAAAAAAAAGTATTATTAAAAAAAGAAGTTGTTTCTCTGTAACGTGCCAGAAGTCACGCTACGAACTCCCCTCCCGCGGATACCCCGATGGGCAATGATCCTGCAGGGATGCTCTTTCCTCAGAAGCTCGGGGATGCTCGCCCTTCCCTCCCTCCTCTCCCCCAACTCCCAAACAAGAACAACAAACAAAGAAGCCCAACTTAATGAGACAATTAGGCTTCAGGCCAAGCAGACGCAGAGCCTTTGGTGCCGTTCACAACCCGAGTGCCACGAAGGGAAAATCCCCACACTCTGAAAATACAGAGTATCTGTAAATGCTCCCACTCTAAGACACCTACATGTAATTACTCACAACGAGCGAGGAGGAGGAGGAGGAAAAACCCACTTTTTGTTTTTAATTCTCTTCTCTGTGCATAAAAGCTATTGCAAGAGAAGTCCCCGGCGGGCTGATGTTTCCAGAGCGGAAGGGCAGCACGTGGCTGCAGCAGCAGGAAGGGAGGGACCCCAAGCATGGGGAACAGTCTGTTTGGCAGCAGCCCCATTTTGGGGTGGGGAAAAAAAGGAAATCCCTTCTGTAAAGAGTGACTTCTGCCTTTCCCCAGAGCCCTCCTTCCTTGGCGGGTGCAGCCCTTTTGGGGGAGCAGCCCTCCCCAGGCGAGAGCAAAGCCAGCGATGGATGCTCTAGCCAGAGATCCTGAACCAACGCCGGTCTCCTTCATGGTGACATTGTGGAGAAACAAATGGGATTTAAACAATAGGTGTTGTATAAAACATCTGAAAACAAGACAAATTAGTCATTAAAAATTAATTTTGGAAAATTACAGTCTTGTTAATAGATACTGTTATGGCTTTGCACGTTCCTTTTCAGGCAGGAGGAAGGAAGGGGATTTAAAACACATTTTTTTTGTATTTCATCAAAAACTGGATAGAGACAAATGCCTTCAGAAGCCTGCATTTCTGCATCGCACAGATTCGCAACCTGAGTGTATTTGTATTTGCATTTGCAGTCACAAGGAGGAAAAGCCATTGCATTGAGTGACTCTCCCACCTTCTTGCAAGCTGCCTCCCTGTCCCTGCAGCCTGCGGCATTTCAGCACGGTCCGACGTCACGCCCTATTACACGATGGGTTTTCTGGGGACTTCTGGGGAGTCGGTGTCTGGCTCTGCGAGCACACCACTCCA
Organism: Morus bassanus; assembly: GCA_031468815.1. Lineage (NCBI taxonomy): Eukaryota > Metazoa > Chordata > Aves > Suliformes > Sulidae > Morus > Morus bassanus. The sequence continues at coordinate 9,618,461 of CM062587.1, read as the reverse complement.
GCGCCAGCTCCTCCCGGCTCTGCTCCACCGGGAGCTCTTGGCTGGTCTTCCAACACAGCATGGGAGAGGTGAGGGAAATTCATCGCCACCTGCCTGAACACCATCAGCAGGCAACAGCTGGAAAAGTTACCCCGAACTCCCGGAAACCCTGGAAGCTCTTTGCATACTTGACAGCAAAAGGCATCGTCTACTCCCAAGAAGATGGAAAGGCGCCTTCTCACCTAACGAGGGACGGGATCTCAACCACAAGGCAAGAAACCTATAGATACAGGGGGAGAGCAGAGCGGACCCGTGCCTTGCGCGGAGCCAGGCAGGGACCACTTCTCCCGAGAGCGTCTGCCCGCTGTGCCCAAGTCCCCCAGTCTGCAAACTGCGGGGCCGAATCCGTCCCCCCGCGCCCCATCCAGGCGCTGGAGCACAGTCCCATTTCAGCAAGGAAAGCGAAAACGAGCCGGTGCCAAACGATGCGACTAGGGGAAGGCAAGCGCCTGCCACCTTGTGCCGAAAACCCCCACCATGAAACCGCCCACGGGATGCTCCGATGTTATTCTCGCACTCTCAACAGCGAGGACTACGCCAAAATACTCAAGGTCAAGAGACCAGCATGGTTCGAGGCAATCTGCGCCTCTTAAAACAGTGACAAATATGTTATTTAATTTTAATGAGCTTTTTTGCATCTCCAATCTAATTACGGCATTATCAAGTACTGCTCTGAACTGCAGGTGGCTTCTCATTACTTGGGGTAAGGCTGTCACAAGCATTTTTCATGAATACTAAAAACCACTTCGTTTCACTACCCACTCTGAAACTTCCCCAGCCCGGCTCCCCCGCTCCCAGTTAGGGGCTCACAGGAGAGCGATGCCCCGCACCCAGCCCCGCCGCAGCCCCCAAACTCTGAAGAAGTGAGAACACTAACACCACAAGCTTTGAAGACTTCTTAAAAGCCCCCATTTTCTCAGGCAATTGCTCCGCTTTTGAGTCTGGGTTTTATTGGGGTTAATGGAGAGCAGTGCCCACCCAGTACAGCCCCGTGTGCCCGCCCGGCTCCTCCGGCCAAAACCCCGCGGCACAACCTCCACATCCACTGAAACAGTACGAGTTTTGGAGCATGAGATGCTCCTGCCAGGCAAAATCTCCCCCAAAAGCAAACATCTCCCTATTCCGCACACAAAAGCGAGGACACCCTGTGAAAGGGCATTTAAGAAAACCCATCTCTTCCAGATCACTTCCAGTTTTCGCTTTCAACTTAATATTTTTTAAAATCATTATTAAAAGCAAAGAAAGTGCCCCAACATCAAAAGCATTTTGGCAAGATCAAAATACTTCAGATTTTCCTCTCAAGCTTTGCAAAGAAAATATCAGATTTTTTCTAATGGTTTTGGCCGATTCAAAGCTACTGGAGTTCATGTCCAAAAAGCTCCTGCCTAGAATGTTATTCGGAATCCATCAAGAATCACGTTTTAATTCTCCCAAAAACCATTTTTCCCTGAGCAGTTTGGTGAACACAGGCAACACGCAAGTGATAACGAAGCCCCGCCAGCAGCTCTTCCTCTTACAAAGCACGAAGGCATGGAAGACACCACTCCTCAGCAACCCCAAATCCTCAGCCTTCGGGAGCCCGGAGCAGCCCCTGCCGAGCCACAGGGATGCAAAGGAGAAGGAAGTCAGAGGATGGAGGATCCCTTCCCACAAGCTCTGTTTTAAACATACGCATCCTGACTAAAACCCTGATTTGTTGGTAGTTTTTTTTGAAGGGCTTTGTGGAAAGCATTGCGGGCTGTAGACAGCAGCAGGGAATTATGCACCCACCCGCGTACGCGATGCGTTCCTACGCTTCTGGTAACGGAAAACAACATTTTCTACCTTGGCAATTTCCACAGACACGATACTGCCGCTACCCAGGAGTTACAGAGCACAGCATCCATCCCCACGTGCTGGTGCTCCCGACGCAGGCACCGGCAGCGACCAGCACCCTACGGCAGAGCCTGCGGCCCGGACACCAGCCAACACACGCCCCAGCTCATCCTCTGAACTGCTTTTTTTTGCCCCAAAACAGCCACAACTGGAGGCAGCCCGCGGGCTTGCCTGAGCGGGAGCACTCACTGGCGTCCAGGGAGCCACAGGGGTGATGTCGGGGGGGACGAGGGGTGCACAGGACCGCCGGACTCTGCACTGCAGGGACACTCGGGCAAGGTGAGCTCAGCCCCAAGCAGGTGCTGGGCTTGTCCCAGTTCCCCCAGCAGCCTTGTCAGCTCCCACTGACAGCAGCTGGGAGAGGCTGCAGCACCCCAGGGGCCGGGGATCAGCCAGGCAGCAGCACCTGGGCCACCTCCCACGACATGGGCCAAAACCAGATGTATATATGCACATGCATATATATATATATATATGTATATAAACTTTGCACGCGTGGTACACACTAAAACTCCCCAGTGCCGCGCACAGCTTTGTATTACAACAGAAAAAGTTAACATTGGAGGAACTGCCATTTGGAAATGAGACTGATCAGTGCCTCTGCTGCAGTAACGACGTGTTTTGTCTCCCCTGACCTTGCTGCAAACAGCAGTCGCCTTTGAGACGCGTCTCCCCCGCCCCGTAACAACTGTAGCCAATTATCGCCGTGTGGCTGTTTAATTGCATTTGCTTGTGCACAGTGTAATAGTCGCTGCTACTGATGCCCCACCACCAAAGAGCGATGGCGAGGTAGAGGCAGGCGCAGCCAGCCAGGTGCAGAATTACTCGTTTGGGCTCAGAGAGGGCACGGATCCTTGCCGAGCAGGAAGCTGCCGGGAAGTCCAGCGGACGAGGCAGTGAAGGCAAGCGAGTGTAACGCAAATCTGCATTTGCTCAGCTGCGCCTCAGAGGAGCCCGCTGGCTCCCCGCTCCCCCCAGCCAATTTACTTGGGGAGATCAGGCTCTCCTCCAGATAAGCACATTGACTTTAAAATAAAGTGTGTGCCAACAGCTGCAGCACCGAGACTGGAGCAGACAAGAGATGTGGCGCTGAATGATAATTAAATACATTTTCATCATCTGTCATTTTTTACTGCAGGTGCCGGTGTAATAAATCCGAGCTTGACTCTTTTGTCAGCTGGCAGTGAACACGTTTTAACGCCAAATCCCAGGGGATAAATTTGGAGTCGCTTGGCCTTGCACAGGGGAGGAGCTGCCTCTAACATGCCAAGTGGGTAACTTATACCTGATGGCTTTCACAGTACCTTTATTATTTTGGTGATACATATGTCTGATGCAGCATTTCAATCTGCACCTACGGGCTAGGGGGAATGCAAGCACCTCCACGGATGTTCCCAACCACACCGCAATCCTCCCAGCGTGGCACCGGCTCCACTCTCCTTGACCCCCTGTGCTTTCCCAGCATCCCAGTGCGCCTGCAAGCCATTAGGGATATTGGGATTTTGGTCAAAGAGGAAACAAAGTCAAGGGAAAAAGCAAACAGGCAGAACTTGCAAATTAATTTAATTAGAACGACTGCAATCAGAAAATTAAACATTTAAGTTAATATGCTGTAAATCCAACTTGTAAATCCAGCGCACAGTGAAGGAGCAGCTCTGTTTCCCTGCGGATGGGTGCAAACTGCTCATAATCCATCTCGTGGAGAACAGCAAGTTCTTTGCTGGAGGCACTGCTGGGACACCCCGTGTGACATCATTTTCCGTGGGCACCCGCCTGCGACGCAACGCCAGCCCCTAAGTGTATTGACGCTGCAGACTTTGGTCCAAAACTCCCGCTGGAAATGAGATACGGCGTGTCCAGCCCTGCCACGGCTGGGGAGGAGCAAGTGGAGCTGGATGCGGCGGCCATCTTCGCCCGGCAGAAGGGATTTCATTGAAACGCTGCCGTTTCCCACCGATTTTGAAAAATGAAACTTTTTGGGTCTCTGTCACAAACCAAAGAAACAAGAGAAACGTGGAGGAAAATCTCCCTGAGCCTTTGCTGGCTCCTCGGTTTTAACCGATGATCTCGTTTCAGCTGCCTTCAGCCGAGTGCAGAAATTAAAAATGCCTGACCCTCTAGTTGGTACGCAAAAGCTCACGGGCGAGGAGCTGGCGCCGCAGCCGGCCGTAACCCCGGCCTCACCTCGTCCTCTGTGTCAGCGGGGCAGGACACGTCCCACACAGAACCGTCTTAATGCTGCAGCCTACAGCGACCTGTCGTTTCATTTGAGGTCAAAAAGGCATTTCTGCCCCTTACCTCGGCAGTAACAAAAAGCCGGCAAGAAAAGACATTTCCAAACTTTTCCCCCAGCTCCCTCTAAGAAAGAAAACGAAATTAGCAAGGATAACAAAAGTAGGTATCTGTGTCTGTGCGGACTGACGTGGGAAGTGAAACCAGCCCAGATGCTCCAGCTCCCTCCATGCCAAAGTCACCCCAACAGGTTATTTGCTATTTTGTTTTTTGGGTTTTTTTCAGAACTTCAACTGCAACAAGTCGAAGCCTCGGTGACCTGCCCAAGGCATCCTGTCTCTGAAGAAACAGGGATTTTCTTTTTTCCATTATTTGCAAAAATGCTGCAGACAAATCGTTAGGTGAACTCTACTGGGACAAAATGCTTGATTCCTTGCTTCCCCCCGACTTTTCCCAGACTTGGCTAGGGCTTTCCACAGATGTTAAAAAAAAGGCGGCTCATTAGCATCACTTTGATGGCCGCACAGGGACCCCGGGCTGGGCAGCAGGCAGCCGCGGCACTCCTGGGAGAGCAGCTTCTGCGCCGAGTCCATCCACAGGAAAGAAGATGTTAGCACTGAAACGCAGATGCTGCAAAGGCAACGACTCCAGGCAAGCCCTGCAAGAGGCAGAAATAAGCTCCCTTTTCTCCCCAGGAAGAAAAGCACGGTAACAAATACCTATGAAATAAAGTCAAATCTGGCAATCTCTTGCACGGGAACTCATTAGAAAAGTTGGAATACTGAGTTTACATTTTTCCTAACAAAGTGCTTAATCCCAATATTCACTCTCGTGAGCAGTAAACTATTTTGTTTTGAAGTAGATTTATTACTTTACCAAAAGCTTTCTTCCCTTTGGCTTCCACAAGCAGCCCAGGTGATGCACAAACCGGGGACAAATTTGGGTGCCGCGGGATGGTCCTGCATCCGAGCTCGCCCCTGTCCCCAGGAAGGATCGCCAGCCCGGGCACCGGGCTCTGCGGGGATGGGGACCCTCCACAATGAGCTCGGGCTGGGAAGAGCCCAGAGCACGAGGGGAGAAGCCAAAACACCAGTGGAAAACCGGCCTCCTGGTTCTCACTACCGAGCACAGGGTAACTCGGAGTGCCCGGTGATGACCGGGGCTTGCCAGATGCACCTGGCTGTTTATAATGCTGGCACTTGCGTGGTTAGAGCTTGACAACTTCCAATGCGAGCCTGAAAATTAGAGTGCTTTATTTATCTGGACAAACCTTTAAAGAGTTATCTTTAAAATGGCAGAAATCGTGTTTATGGGGTATTTGCAGGTGCCTCTCAGAATCGGGCTGCCCTGAACGGCGTCTCCCTCCCACCAGCAAGGGCTAGTCAGGAACGCACAGGTAAAAGCTTTGGCAGCACTCTCGGTCTTCCAGGACTTACCACGCTTTTGGCCTGAAAAAAATCCTAATTTTTGAGTCATATAATGCATTTGAAGGGATAAACAGCTGTCACTCCTGCCCTGACCGCCAAAGTAGGCGCGAACGGCTGCTTTTGCACCTGAGACGGTTTCTATCCGTATTTGCTCTGTGCTCCCCCACCCTTGATGAATTTTGAATTTGACAGGTTAATTTGCCAGCAGTATTTGTGTCCTGGAGCGGTAAATGACTTTTTTAGAAAATAAAATTAAATTTAAGCATAAATAAGTAAACCAAGTGGCTAAGAAGAGTGGAAACCCCCTTTCATGTAACAGGAACCAAATGCAATGCTAGCCCACTTTTCCGAGTTTTCTTAGCAAGCACACTGCTTCAGCTCTCATTCACTGGAGCAGCAACAATTACAACACCATCAGAACAGGCATATAACCTCCAAACATAAACCTCCAGAAAAAGCTGTGATTAAACTTGCAGGCAGTAATCATAAACACTCAATTTAGAGCACGTTAACAGACCTTTCCCCATTCCCCAGAGTTGGAAACCATCCAGAGATGGGGTCCTCGCCACTCTCCCCATCACACTCCTGAAAACCCATCGTCCATCAATCAGCTCATGGACGATTAATTGCTTTTCCTGACACGAGCACCTTGGCACCAGCTCTAGCTCAGGGCAGGTGAGCACCGGGCATGTCCCAACAGGAATCACCACCTGCCTCCCTGTCTCTCAGCGAGGCAAACCAGCCTATTTTTGCCTCTTGAAAACCACGGCCCTGGCCTTTTGCTTTTTCCAACTCCAGCTGCGCGGCCGCACAGCTACCCGTACTGCGCCACTGCCAGAAGTAACAGACACGTGTGTACAGTTCCCACCCAGAAAGTGCCACGAAGCAAAACGTCTCTTGGATGGCTGGTAACACCTGGGTTGAACAAAAGCGTGTTTCTGTTTCATTATAAACGTTTCCGTGGATTAAAGACTTGGATGCCACAGCAAAGCAAGTTAAACATTTACTTTCTATTAAAACATCAAAATGAGAAGATTAAGAACTGTTCTACATCTAACAGAAAGGCAAAGTCAAATCAGCACAGGAGCAGCTTAGCGGGTACTTAAAGCCAAGGCGTTCCGATGCTGAGGGGTAATCAATTTAAGGAGGGAGGGATTTCTTAAAACTACTCAGAAAGGGGGGCAAAAAAATACACATACATTTGAAAAAGTCTTTCAATTATCTCTCCCAAAGAACGCCTCCCAAAGCCTTTCTGCTGCCACCAGCCCTAATAGGCTTGCTTCAGCAGACAGCTCTTGCCCCAGATTTCCCGGTAAAGTACTTTCACAGCTTATTAGTCTATTTAGCACGTTGCGTGCTTAAGCTCTTTTGTTTATTTTTCATTTGAGATGGCAGGAAGAAAAGCTCCTATGGAATACATAAGGGTGTTATCGACTGTGTTTAATAGCAACTGTTTGAAGTAACAGCAGTTAGAGGTCACGGAGGTGACTGGCGTTAAGAATTTATGCTCTGATTTTCTAATATCCAAATAGACACTGCTTGGTAACCACAAACTACCAGAACTACGGCTGGTTACTGCTAGGCTAAAATTCCTCTGGGAAGCAGAAAGCCAAAATCCGAGTCTATCTGCAATAACCTGTGGCCAATTTAACACACATGCAGGTAGGAGAATGGCTTGATTTTATCGTGCCAGTAACAAGGCAAAGCTCCAATGCCACTGCTGGGCACCGTCCTTCCACGGCATTTCGTAGGTAAGCTTTGGCAAAAGATTTAGGTGATGCAATTTAAGACGAGTGCCAAAAACACAGGCTAAAACAAAGCACTCTCTCTGCCGAACACAGTCTCCATCCAAACATCCGACATCTAAAATCTGGTGCAGAGCAAGCCCGCGCAGGGATGCTCACACGGCCAGTAGCCAACCCCCGTAGGGGCTCGCACAGAACGCACACGGATCCCAGCCGCCAAGTTTAAGAGTAATGTATTCTTATTTAATGACTACTTGATTTTTAAAAACCCAAGGAATACAGCTCTATCAGTTTATCTCATTGCCATTAAAAGAATCAGAGCACCCATATTCTGTGTAGCAAAATTAGATTTAATCCCCCCCACGCGTTTTAGAGGTCGTCCCAAAGATAAGTCTCTGCTGCAGTTTTAATCCTCGGTTTAAAAATTTATTTAAAAAAAAAAAAAGTGAAAAGCAATAGGAGGAAGCAGGGCGGGGGGCCGAGCGGAAGCGCGAGGCAATGGAGAACAGCCCGCAGCCCCCCCGGGGGTGGGGTTTTTGTCACCTTTTCAATGCTCATACTTAATTTTGGTTTGAAGCAGCACCCCAGCTGAAGAAAGCAGCGTGTGGGAGAGGCTATTTAACTGGCCTTGTCAGATAAAAGTATTTTGGCACGAGTATATACTATACAAAAGGAATAGCCTCCTTTATCTGAAATACTTGAAAGAAAAGTTTTACAGCTAAGAACCAGAGAGAGCTTTCTCCGTTATTTTTCATTAGCCTTTCTGATCGTGCTGAATGAAACGGTCTAATTTACAAAGTATTTTAGGACAGAACTTCGAGGGTCTACTTGCAACCAAATAGATCTTGAAGCCTACGCGGACTAAATATTCCATGTACATACGGGAAAGTAGGTAAGTGGCTCCAAGGCTCGTTGGCGAGAAGCCACGCGACCCGCCGGCCACGGACGACACTCATCGTGAAGGGTCCCAGGACCCACCGGAGGCGGGAGGCGCAGTAACAGCCCCGGGACGCTTTGCAGGTCGCTGCTCGCTCGACCCCGCGGCGCCCGAGAGCGTCGGCTTTCTTGCCATTGTCACGCGCAGGCCCGACACCTTCACATGGGCACCCACCAGCGCGGGCAGCAAGGATGCTGCAAGCAAGCACCAACATCGGACCTCTCCCCACGTCCCTCCCGGGGGACAATTCATGCGCTGTCCTTGCCAGAAGAACATGGCTTTGGCTTCCCTATAATTGCTGCTTCCTCAAAACTCCGATCTTCCCTGCAAATTCTGCACATTAAATGCCTTCACAGCACCCTCCTGTGGGGATTCCGTGTCCATACAGTGACGGGGGCAGCTAGAAATGGGGCACATGAAGGAAATCCTCCTCCTCCTCCTCTGGCGATGCCGGCAGGGACAGGCAGTGCAAGCTGCCTTTGCCGGCTGCTCCGAGCGTGCCGGGCTGTCCTGCCGGCACACACCATTTCACCGGGTGTGGAGCGGGGCTGGGGTTGCAAGGCGCTGCCAAACGCCACCCAAACGGGTTGTGTTAATGGTTAAAAACCTGCTCTCAAAACTAGAGAAACCTCCATTTAGCAGCACATTATTTTGGAATCCCTTACGCTTTAATACTTTTGTTTCTGTGGTGATGCTACGTTTTAATTCAGATACTTGAAAGCATTTTTATCATAAGCTACAGTGGTTTTATGCAACGTTTTGCCACCACAATGAAAACCAGACAGTTCACTAATTTCTAAGAGGACAAAGACTTGAGAGAGTTTATAAATTATTACGCTACTAAACATTAAAGTTTAAAAAAAAAAGGTCGTCTGTTACTTACACTGTTGATTTACAGCATTCAGAGTTGTATTGAGATACAGAAATCCCACAGATGTCATACACCTTCCCACTTTTTGCAAGAATGCTGTAAAATGAGAGTTGAATAAATCTCGGATCTGAATTATTGATTATCCTTTAGGTTACGAAATTAATTTAACGTGCCTCACCATACAAGACTCGCAGAGCACGCACAGATCAATTCGCTCGTGCAATGTGCAATAAGAACATTTATATGGCATTATTCACTTTCGATGCAGGTCACACCAAATTAAATAATCTTAATAGATGATGCTTCTGTAGGAACGAACCAAGTTTTTTGCTTCCCAAATCAACAGGATTTAAAAAAAAAAAATCTAACATATGAATATTAGGTGAAGTGCACAGACACATACAGACAACTATCAGGTATCTTAGATGCTTTAAAGTGAGGCAAGAGTGATGAGGGAGGGATGATATTCCCTTGTGTACTTTTTCCTCCACCTAACAAGGACGGTTCTTTCCATACACTCATCACTTGGTAACGACTGTTTTCATTTGTGTGGAATCGCACGTTGCTACGCGTCACCGGAGCACGCAAGTACTCTGTCCTGTTTAGGTCCTGGCGCAAAGCATACGTTTCCAGACAGGAATGCAACTTGCATCCACACAGATGTCTACGTCAATGTAGATGTACGCACATCTAGAGAGCAGTAAAGAAATACAAGTATTTGATGGATTTTCCATTATGATTTAAAAAGTTGTAAACCTAGAAGCCTTGAAAAAAAAACCTGTACTGGGAACCATTCGCCTCCCTTAGTCATCCCCAAACAGAATAATAATCCAATAAACTGCATTAGATGGACTTTGCATTGCCAACAACTGAAGTACTGTGAGGACGTGATATACTCCAGATTGATTTCAACATGTAGAATCGATCAGAAATCAGCTGTCAGAGGCGAGCATCTAGTTCGGAAAATTCAAGTGCAAAACTGCAATTAAAAATTGCCTTTCCATTGCTGGAAAGCCTTTTCATGTTAACATACTGGACAGTAACTAAACCTTCCTCTTGAAAGTTAAAAATTCACTGCAATCATGAAACTGTGAAAACGGAAGAGCTGCTCAGCGTATCACCTCTAGCTTCCTACCAAATTCTGAAGACGTTACTGAGATCTACGGCTGCTCTTCCAGGGCAAAGCAAGGCTGGGGTTGATGGCAAGCGGGCGCGTGGAGGTGAGGACTGAAATCCATCCAGCAGAACCCAGAAAGGCAGAGCGAGCAGACGTGGCAGAACAGCGGGGGCAGGAAATGCGGCAAGATGAACCAAGAACAAGACTTTTGTTGTTACTGTGCCACAAAATGTGTGACCGGAGAAGGCTGGTATGGGGTAGGAGCCTCTCATCGTTAACGGATGTAAGACAGTACTCATTATTACTACTGTCAGAAGCTACAGCATCACACGGGCAGTAGCAGCAGTATTTTCTGGATGAGAACACTCCGTTTCTACCTTAAAGAATAGCAATTCTTTCTCCACCACCCGACCTTGCTTAGTGGACAGTAGAGCTATTCCCAGCTACAAAGAAAATATGTCCTAAATAAATGGAGAATAGAAAGGCAAATAAAGCGTTTGATAATAAAATCTTGCAACCTGTAGTCTTTTATAGGGGGGGAAGTAATCTCAACAGCTGGAAGGACACCTTTCCTTGCATCAAGGTCAGATCTTCCGAAGGAACTGAGGTCACAAGGTAGCGCAGACTGGCCCCATCCCAATCGCTATCCCAGAGAGTGCCTTCCCCAGTCAGCTTTCTTCTCTCCATCTCCAAGAGGAAAAGCAAATGCCAAAGCATAAACCCTTGTTACCAAATTACACATGGATCCAGCTCCTGAGTTAGTAACGCCTTAGCCTCTCATCAGCCTACCGCCCTGCTAATGCACAAGGACCAAGGAAGACGGGAAGTTAACAGGGTGTCTTGGGTGAAAAAGTAGTGCTTCTCGTCAGGAATTTACATTCGGGTGCTGTGGCACCTTCCCCTTCCAGGTCCCTCGCAAAGAATGGAGACAGGCAAGTTGTAGTATGTGTTTCATATGTTCATCACAACAGGAACATCACCCAGATCTAGACTAGGTCCAAGTAATAATCACTGTAATTAGCACTTCATTCATATAATTACCAGCAGAACCCATAACATTTTACAAAGGAGGTAATTACCCATATTTTACAGCTGAAGAAACAGATACAGTGCAGGTGAATAACTTAAAAGAAACCATCAGTAAATCTGTGGCACAGACAGAGGCTGCAATTATCCTTATTCCCAGCCAAGGCTCTCCCCAACAATCCATGCTGAATTAACTTCTGTCTTGTGGGAAGGAATCCAGAGAAAATAAACACAAACTGGAATTTCCAATGTCTAGAAGAGCTGAAAAGCAGACAAGCCAAACCTGAAGGAGAAATAAAAACACATTTTTATCACCGAACATTTTCTCACCTGAGGTCTGCAGCTAACAGCAAAGGAAGGACAAAGGGCCCTAGCTCTAGCACGAACAGAAAGCCAAACGCAGGGTTTCGATTGCTACAGGAGTTCTACTTCCGTAAGCAGAGTAAAGGCAGAAGCACAAGACCGAGTCATGGAAGGCTGCCCAACGGCACCGGCTTACCCCTTCAGCGATCAAAGACCTCAATGCATTTTGAGAATTTAAAGATGAAAACTATAGCAATAATTAAACTATTTAAAGACGTTGCAAAACAATCTATATGCAGAGCTGCAAGCGGGGTGAGAAGCCTGGGAAATTCAGCCCCAACCCCAGAGGAGAAACTGCCAAAGAAGCCGTCTGCAAAGGCACCAGTCCTCCCACGGCCAATGCTCCAACAGCTGGGTGCCACCGCCGCAAGGCTGGAGCAGCACTTGGGTTTTCCTCCGAAAAGCCAGAGCTCCCCTTCCCCTCCGAGCACGAGAGCAACAGGATTCTCACCTAGAAGCCACCAGCCCTAAAACACATTAGTAGGGGACGGCTGCCCATTTGTTAAGTTTACTGCATACAGACAGATTCCATACAGAACTCTGCGTTTTCTCAGACAGACTTGGGGGTGCGGGGTGGAATCTGTCCTGTATGCTTTTTCACCCTGCATGTTTGGATGAGCTTTATTATTAATAGAAAAAACCAACATTTGCTCATGTTGATGATACATTTGTTTTTCAAAGTAGTCTAGACTGAAGTGAGCAATTTGTCTGTTGCCTGCGTATACTGTGTTAAGTGAACAGCACATGCAGATGATTGATCCACAAGTATGTCTATTAGGTTGAATAAAGCAGATTAGGTTAATCCGACCCCAGCTGCATTACCTGAACTGCAAGACGTGCAATGCTCTAAATCTAGTAAATGTGCGAAGTATTTCATTTCAGCCATTTAGCCTTATGTTAAGGTTAGCCCATAAAAGCATCCAGCAGTAGAAGATATTGCATGAATTTCAAAATTAAGACTTCTTTCAGGAGTGGATGTTATCAATATTCTGGCTTTGAATAACAGAAAAACCTCGTAAGGAGGAACAAATCTCTCAATAGAGTATTCTCTTAATATTTAAATAGACAAATGTTTTGCTCTGCCAACATTTTGCAGCATTTGTGTAGTTCTTTGATTAAGTGTTTGAAGGAAACATGTATTTTAGTTCCCATTCAAGCAAAAAAACAAGCTCAGTAAAACCAATTAAGTTCCATCATCTCTTGCCATAAAATGGACAATTGTCGCTGGTATGACCTACTGTCATCCAGTAACACCACAGCAGAAACCTGCAGACAGCCTTTAAGCTCAGCTAAATGGTAACGCTATTGCTACGTTAAGGGAGCAGCTTTCCTTGCTAATATTTACTGTTGTTTATACAGTAAAAAACAATTCCTATCCTCCCTTCCCAAGGGCTCTACCTCCTCCTTCCTCAGCAGCTCCAGCACCCCCAAAGCCCATGCAATAGCTAAACAGGCATAAGCCATATGCATTACACCAATTTCTGTGAATGACCATCTGCATCTAACAGAATACTTGGAAAGATCATGAAACAGATAGCATGCACTATCCTCTGTCACCCAAACATCTTGTGAGATACACCCAACTATTTCCATTGCTAAGAGCGCTTACCTTAAGAAAAGAAGGCAGGATGGACATGACAAAATATCTCCTGAAACAAGAAATTCTAGCCGTCTTTCAACCTCACATGGTTTGGTATTATTGACTCCAATTCCCAACATCAGACATTTTTATTCCATTGCTTGTTTTCCCCTCGCTATTTGTTCTACCAGGAGGCAGCTGAAAGCCAGCACAGAGGAGGAAGATTCCCTTTGGTTTCCAGATGTCTAAATAAAGGTTCTTTAAAAATTGCTTTCCTAGAAAGTCAAGGCATCCACGCCTAACTGATGCTGATATAAAATATGTGTTAGAAGGAGAAGAAAAATAGTCTTCAAGGAGTTTTCTTGGACAAAATAAATATTTTTTTCACCGAGTTTTAAAAATGCTGTTCTAAAGACTGGAGAAATAGCTCAAGATGATTTTGGAGGATCATACTTCTCAGGCTGACAGGCAGCATTAAAACCAGAGTAAAAGCCAAATCCCAGCTATCCAAAACACGCTCGATGTAGGAGCGGCAGGCTTGCATACCAGAATTGATGACTCTAGGCCTACATAAACTATTACAGCTAAAATTTGGAACAGGAGGGGAAAAGGAAAAAAGCACCCGAACACGTCAAACACCAATGTAGGCTGCGATTGTCCATCTCGGCTCCTCACCACTGGGTCAGAGAGAGAAACGTGTACATCAGCACAGAGGAGATACTGGTCAGCAGAACTGTATGAATACTGGTTTTGACTGCCACGTTATTTTAACAGGTGACTGCAAACACAATGAAGGGTAGTTTAAAAACAGAGATCTTGCTGTTTAAGCACAAAGAGCAGTGCTGGAAATACCATTTTTTCAAGCATGGATGCTAATTAAAAATAGAAGATGCTTCCTGAAATAGACTCTGCTGATGACGGTGCATCCTCACTGCTCTGGGGTAAAACCTGCTGGGGCTCAACCCCCCAAGCCCTGCAGAGGACTCACGGGTAAGTACGGCACCTCAGGCTCAGCCCCGTGGGTCAGCAGCACCCCCAGCAAACGCTGCGGCGGAGCTCGCTGCAGCCACTGTTTCTCTAGGGAAAACATCAGCAGGAGGGTTTTCAGATGGGTTCAGGCTCCTGCAAAAGAGGCTGGACACAGGCAGTGGCCAGGTGAACTCGGCAGAGCCGACTTGTAATATGTGAACAGCTCACTACAATTTTAATCTGTAGTTCTAATGAAGGATATAAAGTTTTATAAGCAACAACAAGGCTCAGAGAAGACCTAAATCCATTTCAGTGCTCATTTAGCAGCTTCATCTGTGTGCAATTAAAACTTCAGCATTAAATGTTAGAGAATAAAATAATGAGACACTTAAAAAATAATCTGTGCTTCAGTGGGCCGTGCTCAGTAGATTTCATGTCATCATTTACAAGATAAAAATAGAATCTGGCCAAAATCTGTGTCTTTTACGCCCATACCCTTTCAACAGAAAAATGGAAAGAAAGAAACGGCTACTGAACTTTGGGGGCTTTACTATCCCATGTACACACGCTCCTGCTTCTTTAAGCACATCTGTGCTTAAAGCACATCTCAAAGCATTGGAAACTTTCCTTTTCTTTTCGCTTCGATTAAATTTAAAAATAAATGTAAATTGCATTTCAATTGAGATTTTCATTTTGGTCTAAAGCCTAATCTTTTATTAAAACAGCTATCAGTTTTAAGCTGATGGTTAAGAAAAGTTATCTTCAGGACAGGGAAAAAAATTTTAACAATAAAGAATATTTCTTACTCATAAGAGTGTCTTAAATCCTCCCACGATTACTTTGAGCTATCAAAATGTGACCGGGGCGGGGGGGGGGGAATGGGACACATGGGACCAAACAGCGTGTGTTTTACTAACCAAAAGAACTGTAGAGAAATGCAAATTTAAACCAAAGATGTACAGAAATATCGAAATAAATTAGATTAGGTACTGCGAGAACACAGGTCAAAAAAAGTAATGTACTATACAAGAAACATACACACAGTTAAACTTAAAAGAAGCAAAAAAACCAATGAAAATTACATACTTTATTTTTTTTAAACAACTGATATAATTTTTATTTAAGAAAAGCCAACGTTACATATCTTCATAGAAAAAAAAGACATTTGGGGAGGTCAAAGAACGCTACAGTTTAAAATGATGAAATGTTACAGCTTGCACACCAAAATTAAAAATGAAATGAAATTAAAAAAATGAAATGGTTACCAAAGTAATGCAGGTCAAGGGATCAAAGGTGAAGGGTCACACATTATTAAAAAGAAATCCAAAAGGGCGTCTGCATCAAGATCTCTGCAAAACAAAGGAGCTTCAGTGAGTAAAACCAATACCTTCCATGGAATCACATCAAAGCTCTCGCAATTCACACACAGCCCACGGCAGCACCCTCCGGCCGTCCTGCTCCCACCTGGGCACGCTGAAGCGTGAGGCGCCTGCTGCAGCAGCCCCTCCTGCGGCCATGACCACCCTGGCTACGGAGATCGACTCCTACTTCTAGCAGCTGTTTTTAATTTTTTTTTTTTTTTTAAACCTCCCCATAGAATGGCTTCTGCAAGTCCTTCCATTTCCATATTGGTTTCTTATTCTACAAAATGCTCGGGGTAAAAATCAGCACGGCTCAAGTGCTTGAGCCGCGATGCACAAGGCGTGCAGACCTGCCACAGCGCTGACAGGTTACCTTCGTTAGGGAGACTACTGTTTAGGTAAGAACACAAATGGCTGTCAATACAACTTTCAGATCATCTGTTCTCAGGGTAAGTATGACATGCTCTTTTTCAAGAGTTTGCTTTATTCATTGTAACTGTGGAAATATAGTAATTATTGACACACGCACACTGAACTCCTAACATCATAACATATTGGTTTAATGCTACAATAAAAAAGTAATTCAAATGTGGTTACCAAGACAAAGGCCTCTCCTCCTGGAATTTCAATTACACAGAAGCTATAAAAAAACCTTTGGTACCCACTTGCAAGCAAGATGCAGTCAATTATCTATACTAAATTTACGTAGAGAGCGTAATGCTTACATCAGATAACTTTAGGAGAAAGCCACCCACCAAGGGCACTACCTCCCTTCTCATTTCAGCGTCTCCCCCCACCTCCCTCTCCCTCTGCCTGCCAAGGCGTTAGGTTTTGGGAGTCTTTCATCTGGACCAAAACAGCTTCACGCTTGAAGCCGAGAAACAATCCCCTTCTCTGCAAAACCGCGTCTTCGTAAGGCAAAGCAGCCACCAACGACAGAAAATATACCACGTTCAAAGCTGAGGTGCGGTGCAACGACCTGATCTGCCTGTATGTTCTTCCAGAAGACACACTGTGTCTTTCTGCATCACTCCTGTTTTATGTATACCGCAGCCAAGAACCTGCTGGAGAAAGAGGGGAGGTCTGTATTTTTAATACCCCCCTCATGGGCAGTGTCTGGCAAACTCTCCTGCTGAAGTTACTGCTGCATGTTGGAGTTGCAGCTATGTTCTTGCCACCATTTCCAATATTTACCATTTCCAATTTTTGTGAACCAAACCAAAAAGTCAGCTCTTCTGCTGTTATTTCACCTGTGTGTTAAGGGTGGGTCCTTTAATTGCGATTTACGCTACAGATTTGTAAGATGACCTCATTTTGGAGGGAAGTGATTTGGAAACCAAGTGACTTAGAAATAATTCAACAACAAAGACACAGATTTGCAGTGACTCAGCAGCTAGTGACGTCCGGAAGGTAGTAGCATGAATCATACTACCAGGAAGACCCCATACCTCCGGAATTCCTCAAAGGTGGGAGATGGGGAAGCGAGCACGGTCACCTCGCGGGCAGCTGCCCGCAGCTGGAGGGGGGCTGCCAGCGCAGGCAGCCCCACTGTGGGTCCGTGCCATGGGTGCTGCGTCCCCTAACATGAGTCCAAGGCTCCCTCCTGACTTCTCAGGCAATAACAAGTTTGCATAAAGATGAGTTTTAAAAAACCGCAAGAACGTTTCACCGGTGAGATGGCAATCGATTCGCAGCTGGAGCCAAACTGGAGTTAAACCAGAGACTGGAGTTAAACTGGAGCTAAACGTGGGGCAGACCTGGAAAGCACACCACCTCATTGGCATTTTGCTAACTCCACTCCACGGTCTACCGGCCAGCAAATAGCTGCCTGCTCCCGTTTTTATGACCCACAGCCATGCTTGTGAACAACTGGGCACAGACGCTGATTTCAACAGAATGAACACAAAGACTTTCTTTTTTAATTTCTCCCCTATTGCACAGATCCCTCCCCTCTCCCCCAGGTGCACTTCGTTTCCCCCAATGCCCCACTGATCACTCCTTTTGCAGAAAACAAATTGGTTTCTCTCAGTCTTTTTGCTTAAGCACTACTCCTGCATAAAATCTTCACTTTTATTGGCACTAATTTTTCCTTCCAATCTAGTATTTCTTTTTCCTCCAAATCCCCTGATTTTTCTCTTCAAAATGAAACAGCTGCCCTTGGAAGTAGTGAACATGAGACCGAGAAGACAGGATTTCAGTCGCTTACAAAATGTAATATCCTCAGTTTCCATTCATTTGACAAGTGAACCAATTCATTTGTGTTTATATATGCCAGTCCCTGCCAGAGAGACATTTAAATTGACTTTGTAAATTGACTTTGTTGTAACATTTTCCTTGTAAAACGCAGTACAAAGTACAACTCACGAAACACACCAGTGAGTATTTTACTCAGTGCTGGGCAAGCCAGAGACCCAAATACGTGATGCAGTGGTACCTACCGCTGCTGCTGGTGTTCTGTACATAAACAGCTAAATAATCAAATTAACGCACTCTGCTGATTCTCTCATGTTTGAAGAAGGGTTTACATAACTGGTAACTCCAACTTTTTATTCCCCCTACACCAGATCCCACACTCTCTTTTGATCCTATACTTCAGAGGAACCCTGTACCACTAAAAAGGATGAGCCCCACAGACAATGCAGGTTAATCAATTAGGGAAATAATATTCCACCTTACTGACACGCTCTCAGTAAGGAACCTGCAGGTGCCTGACATGGCAGAACACCAGAAAGTCCCCTTCCATCTGAAATAGCCACTTAAGGTTTGCTGGGAGGTTTCATCCTTGCACCCAGGAACTGTTCTCGCCCGCTCCATCCCTCGCTGCAGCGCACAAACCAGCCCGCCCGTCTCCCGAACAACAAAACGCAAGCAGCTGCATCTCTACGTATGGGAGCGGGAGGGCATTCGCCGTGAAGCCTGTGGACAAGGCACGGCCACGCGAGCGCTCAACACAAACCAGAGCAACTCCACTCCAAATTGCTAGAAAGTTTCAAAATTTGTAAAAATATTCAGAGGTATTTTGCTAGGTTACTAACATCAAAAGCCAGCGAGTTAAATACCGTCAGCATTTTATACTCTGTGTGTAACATGCTAAAACTAATTACGAAGTAATTTTTTTCTCCAGCTATCATTAAGTGTAAAAAAGTTAATTTAACTCATTCAATCGAATTCATTTGCAAAAAAAAAAAAGCCAGGAGGGCAGTACATTACCCAAAACAATACGTTTCATCTGTTTGCTGTGCTTTACAGGATTCAATCTGGTCCCAGGACTCCAACACATTAACTGCACAGAACTGCAAAATCAGCCATTTTAGAACACTTATCATTATACAATTACAACATTGGTCCCAACACTAACAAAAGGGAAGGAAAGAAAGCCAGATTTCCGTAAGAGGAAGATGAGGATTCCCTCTCTATTAGAGCACGAACAGCAGAGCAGGTATTACTGCTTTTGCTTAAAACTGCCAGGAACGGTAACCTTCTGCTAAATCACCGAGCCTGCTCACAACATTTACTAATTATGTAAACATGACTGAGAAACTGCAAAAGCAAAGCCAGTAGCAGATTTTCTGCTTTGTACATTAAGCAAAGCACAGAATTTCATTAATTTCACAAAATAAACTCATAATGAAGTGCTTCTGCTAAAAAGAAATTTCCACCCCGTTCACTGATCAGCCTTAAATCATCATCACACAGGCAGCAAGAAAAGCCGCCCACACGTGCTAGACGGCATCAGTCAGGTGTACAAACAGTTTACTCCTGACTCCGCACTAGTCGGGGTGTAAATGTGATTTCCTTCTGATTTCAGAGTCAGAGATTTTTCTTTTCCTTTAAAAAAAGTGAGTTTTCTTACAATTCTGTTGCTGGCCAAGAGGATGGACACGCTTTGGAAAGCATGGTACTGACGGCTGGCAGAGCGAGCCCCCGACTGGCTAGTGACACACTCGGGTGGGACGTGCCTCCCCCAGCGACAAGGGCTAGCAGGAGACGGCCACCACCGAAACAAGGGACCCGAGCCAACACCAACGTTCTTGATCTTACCGGTGCTCTGGCTGTTCCAGCATTTGGTAAACATTTTTCCCTCAGCTAGGCACTTCCTTTCACTGACAAAACCTTGCGTTAACTTGTTTCAGCCCCCAACTCAGCACAAACCTAAGGGCAACCCGACGTGCCAGACCACCGGTGGCAGGAGGAGATGCTACAGAGGAAGCGTGCACAAGCCAGACGGTGACCGCTTCCCCACTACTCCTCCAGCGGAGGATCGTCAGGTGGAACAGAAAGCAACAAAACTTCTAGTAACAGCATTTGCCAATACCACCGTAATATTTTAGACTCCGTGATCACATGGGCAGGAGGCAATTAGTCAAAATTAAATATTCTCGTTGCTCTTGAGATCACAGAGCCAATGCAGACCACGAGAACGTTCCAGCTGTGCAAGCGCTCGGCAGCTGCAGAGCTCTCATGATAACAGCCAGCCTCTGGCTTTGGGAAACTCTGCAGTTAAGCAAAGCACATCTGAATTAACTTGAGCTTAACAGAAAGCATTAAACAAAATACACTGAGTAACTTCACAGTCCTCAGGAAACTGTAAGGAGCGCTGTTGCTTTTCCAGCAAGTTTTGCCATCTTCATGGCCTATGGCAGACGGGATGCTGCGACCTGGACAGACGCCCCCTCCTTGCTCTGACTGCGGCAATGACAAAAGTCGATCCCATACGCTTGCTCTCAATCCCATGAATTCATTACACAAGAAGCTACTTTGGTAAATAAGATATGAACTGGTGCAGTAACAAAGCAAAGAGCTACTATATGCCATACCATCTAGGGCAGCCTTAAAACAAATAGGTGTTTTAAGTTTTCAGCATACGAGTTAATTCTAAAAGGCACTTAAAAGCATTAACCAAGAAAAAAAAAAAAAGCATTAATACGTCATACTGCTCAGTCTTTACCCAGAGCGGCACTCTGATGAACAGACTTGTGATGGCAGGAGCTGTGCCGGTAACTGGCTGCCTGACATTCATCTGCCGGGGGGCCGAGGGGGAACTGGAGTAGCAGGTGGCAGATGACGTATCGCTTTCACCAACTCCTTCCGAGCACTTCATAGCGCAACAGCCAGCCCGAACGCTTGAGACTCACTTCTCAAAACAGCCTGGGTCCTTTACGTCCCTCAGGCAATTCTCCAAACCTTCAAGATCTTCTCTGCGCTTTAGAGAAAATATGGGAATTAACTCCATGTCAAGCAGAAGAGGAGAATGTCACGTTGTGCAAGCAAAGCAAAAATGCAAGACCACGTCGGAGGTGTCGGTGAGCATGCTGCTCAAGATCCCCAACGCAGCGTCATCAAAGAATTTCTTCCTATGCTAAACAACGCTGAAATAAAGCATTTTGTAATTGCGCTTACTTACATACTACCAAGCAATACCTCAGCCTGAAATTTGTAAAATTTGATGCGAGATAATCACATTGGAAAACAGGGCGTTTCTGCCTTGCCCCTCAAGAAAAGCCTAACCACACGAAGCAACTACTACTGCTTTTTTCCTACTGTGGAAATGCTGGGCTTCTCCCAACGGAGAACGCAAACGTAGAATACTGTCAGAAACAAAAGCCCCAGGTAGCATTTTACATTTCCGATGTTTAACTTTTCCTTCTTTCTCGTACTGTGTCATTAAGAGTTTACAAGGATGATTAATGACTGCGGCTGCCAACTCCATTAACGAAAGGCATGCTCAAAGCTGCAATCCCGCTTTTGGCAAGCACCGTGCAGAGACAAGGTTACTCCGACACCCTTGAGCCCGTGCGCCCATCCGTACTGCTGGGAGCAGAGCGGCCTGGGGAGCTCCCGGCTCCCAGATAACCTGGTCATTTGACAGACGCAGGATGCATTTCCTGTGGACAAGGTCTCTTGCTGCCCAAAGTGATTAGCGGTCAACGAGCCAGCAACCTTTGCCACCTCTGTTGGGGACGAGGTGCGAGTGCTGACAGATGCCAGGCGAAGCGGGAGCTCAGCCGAGCGCCCGGAGGGAGCCACAGACGCCCGCTCTGCCTGGTGGGGCTTTGGAGGCACCGGCCCCGCTCCCCGTGGAAGGGAGCGGAGACCCAGCGCTCCCGAAATCCATGTTTCGTGCACACTGCGAGCACGCCAAGCAAGCTACAAGCAGCACCATGCTATGAGAAGCCTTTGCTCCACCCGCTCACTAAACCCAGAACCAGATCTGTGTATTACACAAACACTAAAACGGTTCAACATCAACAACAGAAACCCAAGAGCAAGGAACTCCCTGACATGCCCAGAGCAGAATTTTCTGGCAATTAACCGATTTGTCCCTAACATGAGAAATCCCATGAAAATACCCTTTCTATCCTCCCCCAGAGCAAGAGAAATAATCACACACACACTTTCACCAGCATCTCAAAAAATGTAAATCTGTAATTAAATTGCTTGGCTAAACTTATGATTTTGTATCTCTGGTAAAACAAAAAAAAAAGAATAGAAGGAACACTTCCTTCACTAGGAAATATAAACCCCCTATAAACTTGATTTAAGACAAGATGACATCTTGATATGGAAATATACTTCCATCAAACATTTCAGTTAAAACTGCCTTATCTGATGGAAAGCAAACATCTCGATAACGTGTTCTAAGCATTTTCAAATGCTCCATTTCTCTTGCTGCTCACAGCATTATTTTACTAAGTGTAAAGTCAACCACAACCTACCCAGCTCTCAAAGGATATTGTTTCTCCATCCCAGTTACCTGATCCAGAGCAACCTATGACCATTAGCCTCAATCTGCAGATGAAAGCGCTCAGAAAAAGTTATTTGCGGAGTTCCCATGGTGATGCCCTGGTAGAGGAAAGAACAAACCCCAGCTGCTCCCTGACCTCCGCACCCGGCATCAGCAGCGTCTCATTTGCAGATGCAAGGGAATCACCAGCAGACCGAGCCTGCGAGCCTGCGTGCCCTTTATGTTGCCTGCCAGCCCCAGTGGCTGAAAACACGTCTGCACTTTATTTTGAAGACCCCCAGATGCGTACAAGGGCCACGTTTGTGTCTCCGCAAAACATCCCCACACAAAGGAGCAGAAAAAGCAATGCTGAAGGGTTTTGGGAGGCAGCCGGGTTGTAGCCGGGTTAGGAGGGGCGGCCGGGAGGCATTCCACACCACATCCCATTGCGCTCGCACTCTGGAGAAGTCTGTGGCGAGACCGGACATCCATGAGTTTGTCCAAACACATACGAGTTTGAGGCAATGTTAGAGACATATTCGGATCTGTACGTTACTTCACACGTTTTATTTCTTTTATATCTTTTAATAAACCTCCCTATAGGTGAGACACCTCGCAAGCAGTACCAGTGATTTTGAAATTAACACAAAGGTTATGGAAGTACCACTGTATAAAGCGCACCTTTTTCTTTTACATTTTACAACTCATGCCTTCACCTGTATAGACACAACACCTGGGTACTCAGATGAAAAAGTACATTCCATTAGGAATGACTCTGAAATGTAGTCCAACATTATTATTCAATTATACCCTAAGAAAAATTCAAGTTTTATAACAGTGAACAGGATTCAACTTCCAAGTTGGGGGTGGGGAGGGAAATAAAATCTGTAAGCTAAGCTCCCCCCTCCCCCATAATTACACAAATTTTCCAAGACGTCATCTAGGTACAAGATTCTGCCTTTTTCCTTCACCCCGCCGTGCCGCCCCCCCAGGCTTATGAGGCCAAAAATCTCTGGCCGCAAGAAAAGCTCTTCCCTTTAAATAATGCAATGGGGAAACTGCAACGGACACACCACACACACCGGCAGAGGCAGCACCAGTAATAACCCACGTGCAGAACCAGCTCCTTGTCCCTGCTGCGCGGCAGCCACACTGACAGATTTTGGAGGAAAGAGAGATACAAATGAGCGTGACAAACTTGACATTCAAAATGACAGAAGTGGGTTGGTTTTGGTTTTTAACATACTAGCTGACGACTTGTGATTATTAGCAAACAATCCATCTAGAATTAAGGTAGGAGACAAACCTACACCAGCAAGATGCTGGCAAGCACCATCAAAACCATTCACTTTCCCCCTCCCTAGAACACTGACATGGCCTTCAGAGGGAAGGCTATGCTCCCAAATTTTCCTTCTAGCCTAATACACCTTGCAAGCACCTACGCGTTCCCATTTGCATCATGCTTATGAATCATGAAGATTTTCAGCTATATGATTAACTTCGTTTGCCACACTCTGTACCCTGGGAAGCTCCGCACACCAAACACTCTTCAAAAAGAGAAGCCGAAAGCCTGCGTCTGTAAATGTGCACACGAGGCTCTAAACTGGGGACAACAGAAATACTAGAGAAAAGTGACTAAAGCCCAACAAGCTACTTCCAAGAACAAGAGGGAGCACCATTCCGCCACAAACCTGTGCAGAGACTTTCTCAACTGTCTTTGTCAAAAGATCATCTTTCAGAGCCACTGGAATTGCTGTTTCTCCATGCCCCCTTCCCATTAGTATAAGCACTATCACAGAATAAACTGCAACCCACATTTTCTACAATTTACATTTCAATTCAAATGACCCAAGACAAAACCATCTACACAAAAGAGCCAATGCCAGCAACCCCCCAAAAGACCCGATTAATTCTGTCACAGTACTTAGTATGTTAAAAATAGATACTTGACTCGAACTCTTAGACAAAAGGGGGGGGCGTGAAGGACTCCAACTTTGCAAAATACGCGCATGAACTGATCCATACTCGATTCTGCGCTCAGCTTGCCACTCGCAGTCATTCAACTCGTGAGTACAGTTTTTGGTAACACGTTTAGATGTTACAAATGATTGGAGGTACAAGAACAGTCAGCTTTTGCAGCAGGCAGATACTAACTGGAGTTTTACAGTAATCTCCCAAAGTTGATTGCTTCTATTATTAAATGATTCCCAGAAATATGGCAAAGGTACCGTAAGACAGTGCTACTGAAAACTAAACCTATACTGAGGGTAGTGCTGTGTAACTTCCAGCCTTGCTGCCCAGAAGGAATAAAGTTAAGGGATGGCAGAGCTATTTGGATTGTTCTCAACTTTACCTTGGCCCACCGGACACCTGAATTTTAAATACTTCTGCTTCATTTCAGTGAACCCAACCATGATGCGTTAATGGGAGATTCGCAAACTAGCACATTCAGAGTAACTGGATTCCACTATAAATTCCGTCCAATTCTTTTTGTCCCCTGTTCTTCACAAGATTTCTCAGACAGGAGTAAGCTAGTTATTTCTCAGGACCCTGTTTGGCAGGAAAGAACAGGCACTGACTTTTTGTTCGGAAGCCTTTACACACAGCAGGGTAACACTTTCTTTAACGTGGTACCAAAACATCTACCTAATTTGAAGCAATTCTGAAACACGTCAGTAAGATGATACAAGATTTGACTCTGAGGCAAGTGACAGGCAAGCAAGAGACTCCTACTATACCAGTAGTCGGCTCCCACATTCGCCTTCAAATCTAGTTTAAAGCTGACTTACAACATGTAATAGGACTTTATTATTTAAACAACAGGTTCCAGAGCCAGGGCATATATATTATGTAATTTATATGGCATGCTCTCAAAAAATAATCCATAAGCATCAAGTAAGCTGATATGTTTAAGAATAAATAAGAGATTTAACTACCTCATTAGTGTTCCAGCGGTGCCTCTCTTTCGGTAAACTTGAACATTTTGGTAGACATTCAAGCAGCTTCTTCGGTAAAAAGATTTTTACATGACTGCCATTGCTGTTCCCATGATCATCTAGAAAGAAGAGGAAACACGTGATGTATACACAGGAGAATAGGTGGTTTCCACCAGGAGACCCTAGCTATGACAAGACTTGGGAACCCACCGGTTCACTTGTCAAAGAGCAGGCAATTTATCACGGCAAAGAAGAATAAGGCTTTCTGTTGACATTGCACCTTTATTTCAGAAACAGAAGTACAGATTAATTCCTTGTGGTTGCGAAGTTTAAGAGCAGCTCTGACGGATTTGTGCACAAGAAGCCTGCGTGTGTGCTTACCTGTGTCTATTTTAGCTTATTACTTCCCTCAGTGACAAATTTTACAAGCAATAGTGACAAAACATTATAGAAGCTGTGACCACAGCCGTGTGAGCTGCTAGGAAAGTCGTAAATGAAGTTCACACTTGACAGGATTTGCAAGCAAATAAGCACAGAGCCCCAGTACCTGCTATAATTTTGTCAAGTTGCAGCAGCAATGCAACTCAAGGTCTATTAGTTCATTTAAAACTAAAATGCACTGTACCAGATTAAAAACAGGTTACTTTTCTTTCCACAGACAGCTCTGGAAGGGAATGCAGTTCCTCAACATAAGAGTGAGGTAGAGGGACGGAAATCCTCCTACCTCACCATACCTGGGGGTGGGTCTCAAAAGCAGAAATACTGAAGAATACAGTTATTCCTTTTTGTTGCTAAAAATGTAGAAGGTGCATTGATCCCCCTTAAAAAAAAAAAAAAAAATAAAAAAAAAAACCCAAAACCAAAACACTAAAGAGATCCAAAGACCCCAAAGGCCCAACAACAGCCCGCAGAGGTCCCAGAAGCTTGATCGTGTGTCTCTGTCACCCCTCTAACACCACCTAAAGAATCAGAGCGTCCACGAACTGTGCATATTTACAGACCAAACCAGTCCCTGCAGAAAAGGCAGCCGGAGCAGCAGGATAAGACATCCCAGCTACAGCTCAGGAGTTTTACTAGTTCTCCTTCTCACCCTCCCCACCCCATCTCTGCCTTCTTCCGCTATTCTCACACTTTGCATGACAGATACTGGGCAGTGGTATACAAGACGTACACTTATTCACTGGCATTTTACCCTACAAAATTAATTTGTAGTCATTTCCCATTTGGAACTGTGCAGAAGAAGGATATTAACTTTTTCCTTTTACACATCTCATCATTCTATGTCATTAAACAGATGCCAGCATCATGACAGAACTCCTCTGTAATTACGTACTATGCAGAAATTTCCTGTGACCTGCAGCAAACCAGAGAGAACCCATCCCACAATCATTGTAGGAAGCGGACGAGGAGTGCAAACCCGCAGCCAGACATATCCCTAGTATTCCTAAAGCTTGATTATACTCTTGGACATGTCAAGTTCAACAATATACATGCTGTTAAATCAACTACTCACGCAAGCACAGCAGATGAGTTTACAAGATAAGCAGCGATGTGTATGATAAACGTGAGCTGCTCGATAATTTATGAGTCCTGTGTGCTCCCCGCGTTACTGGGAACTTCACTGTACGACAGTGTTAGACTAAATCAACGGGGTTGCCCGTTTCGTACTTCCTCCTGGGTGAACAAGCAGTCGGGCAATATTGATCTTTGCTGAACTGATAAAGAAATCAGGAAGAAGGTTCTATTTTTTTTATACCGCTCCAGGATTTCTAGCTTGACATTGAATATCTCAGACCATTACGCTACAGGGCTTTTTGGTCACATCTTTTTCCCAGTCAATGTTCTGCACGTGTGACCATCACCTTTGTTACTTCCCACCACCCCTGGCCGCTCAAAGCTTCACAGTTGTGCAGGTTGTGACGCTTGGTGTTACCCACAAAGACACCAACTTGTTTGGGGCAAAGAATGGAGCCTGGCAGGGCTCCGCCACGGCAGCGGCCCCCAGCCATTCCCACCTGTATCTTCAGACCCACCATCCGATTTAGCTGGTACCTACTTAACGTTCCCTACATTAATTTTATACCGTTTTCATTTCTCATTCAAAATATTGCATTGCGCTACATTCAATTCATTAAGGCGGCGAAGTATTTTACAGCACACATTATTGCTTTTATCGGGCAAACTACATCCCCAGTTACATCTCATCAGCTTATTTTCCATGGGCACATTTTAATTGACATTAATTGCATTACTTCCCCTTACCTCCGTATCAGTCAAGTCCTCTATCATCCATTCCATTATTTTGCAGGGCTGGCAGACCTCTAATTATTCAGCTCGTTTTATTAACTTTCTTCCACTGTCATCAATTATCGGTATTATTAATCCAGAAAGTGCCTATGGATAATAGATTCCTTAAAAATGTTTGGGGAGAAGTTATCAGAACTTGCTGACTCTAAACATGCCAACTCCTGTTGTTAGCACCTCGTACCTTTGTGTTATTATAGCAACAGAAGGCCATTTTCATCTTCCTGTAACATGCCCACATCTCACACATGCTTCCCTTTTCTGCCTTTAGCAACGACATTTCTTCATTCCAAAAAGTCCCCAACATGGAAAACAACAACTGCCACCTGCCTCGATCTGACAGGCTTTTCATTAAAGAATCCTCTAGCCACATGGTCAGAATGACACGCGACAATCGTGTTATGGTAAGTGAATCCTAAATTCAGTGACCACTAAAACAGGTTTGACCTTGGAAAAGGACGAAGTCGGCCAGCCATCTAGGAGGATTAAGAACAAGAAAGTGCCTCGCCCCAACGATGCACTCACAATGCTTGCTTTAAAACTTGCTTCCCCACCCGCTGGAATCACTCATGCCGTGTTCCCAAACGGAGGAAGCTCTATGCGGATAAAATGGGGAAGCCAGGCACCGCAGAGGAGGATCGCTCTCCCAGCTGCGCTAACGGTGCTGGCAGACCTCGGCCACCCCTGGACCTGCGCTCCATGATCCAGCTTCCTTCCTAAAGCGTTTGCCATCAGCAGGTCCCCAAGCATCACACGGGATCTGACATCTCCACCTACAGACCGGCTACCCAGAGTTCACATTCCTCCAGATCAGCTCTTGCTTTGCTGCTCACATTCCTCACAAATAATATCGCAATCCTTCCAATGAAAACACGTCAATCTTTAGGGAGGTGGAACAAGGGGGAAAAAAAGTGGGTGCCCTTTGTTTTGAATCAAATCTGTCATTTCTACTCAGACATACCCACTCACCCTCCGTGGAGTCTTCTGATAAAGTCAGAGGAACAAGAATCAACGCTGCTCAGCATCCACGCCCCACACACAAAGCAACCAGCACGTCCCAGAGGGAACACCGTACGTTTATTTAGAACTCAAAATTTCCTCTGTACTTAAAAAAAAGGAGCTGCAATTTCACAAGGCTTATTTGATTTTACTGTGCGAACCCAGGCCAGGTTTGTACTTGAACTTTCTTCCTCGTACTATTTGTGCCATGGGTGCGACTTATGACATTGCGATCTGCAAACCCATCCAGTGTCAATAAAAAGTGCTTTGGCAAGCAAAGCTGCACTTGCAGAAGGAGGATTTGCCAGTAAACCTGTATCGATGTGGGGGTTTTTTTAGTGCGACGCTGGCCACAGCTCAAAAACGCTTCCCAAGGCACGCACAGCCAATTCTGAAAACTACAATAAGGACACTACATACTAAAATACAGCAGCCTACAATGTATCTTGTTATAATTCAGCACGAAAACCCAAAATTTAAGTTCCATTAGCAATCTTCAACATTACTTATTAGCAAAGCAGAAAATTGTGTAAAATTAAGAAAGTACAACTATTATAAAGTTCATGGAAAGTTCCATATTAATTATACCACATAAACCCTTCGTAATTTTATGGGTTTCTTCATGCTCCTTGCACTTTATCCTCCCAAGGGATGCAACATGGGCCATAAAACTTTAAAGCACACAACAGCAAATCACACAGCGAGTCTACGCCCTACCCCCGCTCTCCAAACAATCCCCCCCCCCCTTTTTTTTCTTTAACTGGTTCTTAAATCTCCTGTGATCCAGGAGGTGAGTTTAGATCTGTAGACCATTTAACTACCACAGTTTATCAATATAACATATAATCGGAGAATACAGAAATGGGTGTTGATCAACTGCTGATCTGCAGACAGTTCTACGCTGGAAATAAATGTAAAGAATAAGCCTGTAAAATCACAAACACAAGTTTCATGAAGCCATTATTAATGAAGTAATAACTTGGGGTTGGCCATCTTCTTAACTACCTCAGAAGAGAGGTGAAAGGTGTTTAAGCGTAACAAATAGCCGCTTCCATATAAAACAAACAGCTAAAATCGCTACGTAATTATTAGTTACTTAAATGGAATGGGAGGGCGTCAAGTTAGCCGTGATGCCACTCACCACACTGCTGCTGAAGCAGCAGAACCGAACAAATACAGTCCAGAAGTGGCACCCACACGAACGCAGTGAGCGTGGGCTACCTGAAGTCATGCAGGCTTTGGCGTAACGGCAGTACTAACCCATGCACTGGTCCTCCTCGCAAGGTAAATAACAAATGTGTGCGTTATTTAAAGAGAGCTAAGCAGCGGCTACATCAACACCCAAAGCAAAAGCACCAATTCCCTCGTCCCTCCTTCGGAAGTGGGCTTCTCAACCCTACCGGCTTTTCTGAAAAACTCTTCCCCTTTGCAAAAAGCTACTCTTCCAGTAACTCGCTTTTCTGAAGATGACATGCGAAGACACAGACAAAAATGAAAGTCAAGACACCTAGGTTTAATCAAAAGGAATTCATTTTTTTTTAATGCATTCGTATTTCCTGTGTATTGATTTGGCTTTGGTAGGTCCTGGGCTGTGGGTGGGCGTATGAAGTCCCCCTGAAGTCCTGCATTCTTTCACTTGCTGACCTCTGGACACAGACAACACCAATAAATGAATCTGGCAGAATCAAACGCAAGGAATAATCCCCAATCCAAACATCTGAAAGACTGGCATGCTATTTCTCACAGTTAAACTTCGTTCCTGGCATTTTCAATCAGTAAACAAGGAGCAATATAAGCAAAACCAACAGCTTTTGGTCTGTTGTCTAGAAATATTTGGACGATTACAGTTGTAAATCTCTTGGCAACAAAAGCAGATGTCTAAATACCAATAGAGGGTGGCTAAGATAAGATAACCAGGTCCCGCTCCCCAGCGCTGCTTTCCCAGCAAGGATCCACAGGATGCCAGCACTTGGCTGGGATGCCGGCCGAGCAAAGGCGTCCCTGAGCCTTCCCTGCGAAGGGTGTGGAGAGCCCCCGAAGTGAGCCGGGGGCTGAGGGGGGGACGCGAGGAGGGAGAACGCGGTTCGGGCAAAGGTAAAAGCCGTGAAATAGGAGCAGGGAGGACGACACGCAAACCAGCATGTGTACAGCCGTGACCGCTGCCTGCGGGGAAAATGGTAGAACAAGGAAAACGAAAAAGGATGGATGAGGAGGAAACCATTGGACTGGCAGTAGTATCAAGTATGATCAACGAAATAATCTTCCTCTAGTAAGTTATTGAATCCAGCCTGGTTTCTTGGAATATTTGTGATAAATACTTTGTTGCTATGACAAGATCTACAAACCGTTCTAAAACTGTAAGAAATACAAATATAGCTAAGACTCCGCTGCTGCCTATTATCATCCCGGTTCTCCCCACCAATAACGCGCTACTTTTAAGTTATTTTATCCTTTTCACAGAGCAGAAAGTTTCTTGACATTTTATAACCAAATTCAATTTAAACAACACGATTATGTAAGACTGCAAATGGTGCGTTTTGGGGAAGAGTTGATAGCACAATTCCTCTTAATGAAAGCCTACGCGCTGGTTGAGAAGGCCTGGTTTACACAATTAGCTATTTATTTCCTAGGCTGTGCATTTATCACTGTGCTCAGCACTTGGGAGTCCACTTCCCCCCACCAGCAAAACTGGCTACTCCATTTCACAGGCTCCTCTCCTCCTCTCCCACCGTAGCAGGCAGTTTAAAGCACCCTGCTAACCACACAAGACAGGAGAATCTGGTTAAATACAGGAGGTGCACAGAAGTAACCATTTTAAAAGCAATCTTTAGGAGCACTGAAAGAGTGCGGTCACTTCAACTTTTTCCTGCAGCTCCTAAGTGTGTTCAAGCATGACTTTCACCGGGTTGCTTTTACATATGACGAGTGCAACAGAATGATTAGACCATTGCTCACCGTCGCCAACAATTTATCTGTTTTAGACCTGTCATCAATTCCTTCGTCCCTGGGTTTTCACTAGAACTACATCATCAAATTCAACTGCAATGAAACTACGGAGAGATGGATATTATTAGTCAAGCCTAGCAAAAGTAAACCATTACAATCACAACAAAACTAAGGAGAGATGGATATTATTAGTTAAGCCTGGCAAAAATAAACCACCCATTTATACTCTGTTTTCAATACTGCAAACGTTCTCAACACTACAACAGAATTCCCAGAAGTCCCAAAGTATTGGCAAAGGCTAGCAAAATTGCTTACTCTGAGCCTATACGCTGGCAGCCACAGATTTTAACTATGAACAGTTTGAGTTTGGAAACCCACCTGGAGAGCTGGCAGGAAAAAAACCACAAAACCCCTTGAACTGAAGATGTGACAAGACACTGAGCTCTCCATCCCCAGCGATAACAGGAGTTTGCTCTTGCTCACCCAGTGCCGTAACTGCTCCTCGGTACGAAGCCACACCTTCAGCATCGCCCCAGGAAGAGGGCAGGTGCTGCACCCCAAAAAACTGGGGTTAAGACAGACACCGGCACCCACAGGCACACTTGCCTTTCAAAACCCCCAGGGTTTATAAGAGGGTAAACGCAACACTAGGCTGAAGGGGCACAGGAAGCCACGGAAGGCAAAAACAGGGCACGAAGCGAGGGGAAAAAACTAAAGAGAAAAAAAACTCAGCAAGGTGTGGAAGAGGAAGCCAGGAAACACTGAAGCTGCAAGAAGCTGCTGGAAGCACTGCGTTTTAATTAACTGGCACTGTAGTCCACAACACACCCTACCAGCCTCATTTCACTCCGTGGAAAGGTTTGGGTTTGGTTTGTTCCCCCGCCCCGGCAGACATATTTGGTTTACTGAAGCAGAGACAGAAGGGACACTAGAAAAGGAAGGTCACATTCCAGCTCCCTCTTTCCGAAGGCTGCCTGGACAGAGGTAGGAGAGCTGGTCCCCCTTCCTCCACTGACATACACCTTTCTAAGCAGGTCTTTAAAAGACTGCGTGTTTGAGAAGAACCATTTAAAAATACTAGTAATGTAAAGTTGGCACCAAGTCTTAAAAGACTACATTTTACAAACGTTTGGTTTAACCTGACTTGCACAAAATCCTTTCGCGGTTCCCCAATAGAGGGAATGAAATCTGAGTTACAACATCTGTAGGAAACCTTCCTACAGAAGTGGCTTTAAAAACCCACACAAATAAACCAAAAACCTCTGAGCCAAAGCATTTGGGAAAACCATTAGCACCAAGGGATGTGGAATGGGATTAAAAACCTAGAGCTTTAAACAAGCCCCGTGCCTTACATCACGCATCTTGCGCATGGAACGGTTATAACACCAAAAGTACTGAAAAAGATTGACCTCACACAAACACGTAGTTCCTGCTGTTTAGGAAAAGCGAATTGAGTCCACTCTCTGAAACCGTCCTGGCTGGCTTACAGCCCTCCGAGCAGGTCTAGAAACTTCAGTAGAAGGCAGTTCGCTTCTCTGACACCAGAAATTTTGGTAAAATCCCAGCTGCTGAAATTCAGCAAAAATTCTAGTGCAACGAGCAGACCAAGCTGAGTGTCAAACCCTGCCTCTTCACCATGACAGTCCAATTTTGCCAGGAAGGACAGCAGTACAGGGAGCGCGGCACTAAATCCAATCCATCACGCTCACAATAAGCTCAGGTTTGTTTAAGTAATAAAATGTTATGCAACGCTTCCGCAGAGGGAAGTAAATATTTGCTGTTTAACAACCAAATCAAGAATGTTTTGTTTTCAAAAGGTACCTTGCCCAAACAGTCTCCCAGCATTCAATATTTGAAGCTCTAACTTCCTTCTTGGTCAGCATCAACATCGAACCCAGAAGGGCTGCCAAAATCCCTGTGGCCACCCTCCCACAGCACCCTCGGCTCACGTGGGAGTTACGGGGAGAAATTCCACCTCCTGCCTTTCCCGCCTATTGACCCTGCCTGAATCAACAGACGCAAAATTCGACAACTGCGTATAACCGAACTTAGCAGGGACGACAAAGCGCCCAGCTCCTGCGCCAGCTGTGCAATATAAATACACGGGCACTACTCTGCCTCAAGGTATCAGTTTCAGACGCCTGTCCATTGGAACACACAGACACCTAAAGAAAGGTTCTCTTGCACGTTCTTCCTATTTTGAACTTTTTAAAAAACTTTCTCTTCATCGAGCCCCACTTCATCCTGCCTAAGGGAACCAGAAAAGTGGGAACTCACCCACGTTTTCCAAGACGTGGAAACCTGTCCTGCAGCCAGGGAAGAGAGACAGCAGCCTCACTTCAAACCCTCACCTACCGCCGAGGTTTTTCGGCTGCTAGCTGGGCAGGAGAAGCCTCGACTGAAGCTTGACGGGGAAGCTCAAAGCCCGGGCAGGTCTGCAGAGCTGTTCGTTGCTGTTCACACAGTTTGCTTCTGCTGTACCGCTTTGGGTGGATGGAGCATGTTGCTCCCTAATAAAAGCAGTGCTCCTCCACGCAGCTAACCCGCTAGCTGCCATTTACATTCATTTTCTTAAATATTAAAGTAACAAAAAACTAAAACGACTTGCGTTCTCTCCTCCAGCATCTGTACTGCTGGTGAAATGCTTGTCTCGAATCCCGCTTTAAAATGATTCCCATTCACGTTTCTGACAGGCGGAGTTTAAGTTTAAGGAATGAATGGTTTATATCTTGCCTCCTTGAAAATATACCACGGAACTAGGTCAGCGCAGGGAGCTGCTCTGTGCACTTACTACGAGAAGAACGCAGGCGCTGGTGCTAAACCGAGCGGCCGAAGACCCTCCGCTCCCCCTGCTCCATGCGGGTACCGAGCAGAGAACCAGCTCCCAACCAGCCAAGCGAAACGCTGGATTACAACGTCGGATGGGCGCACTGAAACACCGGGCACAGAAGTCCTTTCTCCAGCAGCTCAGGCACAATACAAGAGCAAACGCTGCCACTGACCCACCTCCTCAGCAAGAACACACTTCAGCGGCCCACAAAAATCAGTTGCCAACGCAAAACATGGAAAAGTTGCATTAAGTAACAAGCACAAAGGCCAAATTCCCTTGCAAGTTGAGGAGCACCAATCTGCACGGCTCTGTAAAGTCGTGCCCTCACAGGCACGAGTATACTGAAACCTGCGCTTCACGTAGAAAAAGCGTCATCATACATTTGCACGGGAAGCCCGAAAAGAGAATCAAGCCTGAACACACTTCGGTGGCAACGCTTTGACCCACTGAAGAACCGAAACTTCATGGTTGGAGCAATGAAGCCCGGACAGACGCTAACGCTCTTCTCGCTTACACCGCTGGTAACCAGTTGGCATTTTACTGCTTCCGTGGAGTTAATCACTTACTTCAACGCAAATGAGAAAAGAATGAAGCCCGGCGTTTTCCACACCACAGGAAAGATGGAACTAATGAATTTGGGAGCATCAAAGAGATTAATAAAAGATGAAGCTGACACCGCTCATAATCACCGCTACTACTTAAAATTTACATTTTCTGTAGAGCACTCCACCTTCGTCACGCTGGACGAGGCACCAGCAAATAGCAAACCCAAGGCAGCCATGCCTACAGAGGCTCTACAACCACTGAATTACGAGGAATGACCAAAAGAAAAAAAAAAAATTCCAGAAGCACTTTGAGTAAAAATCCAGACGAGGAGGTGGGATAACATCCCTGGTATCCCAAGAAGGGGTTTCCGGGAAGGAGTGCAAATGGGTTAAAAGCGAGGAAGTACGTTTGCTACAGCAGGTAAGGAAGAACATCCGTATTAGCCAGATTAGACGCAGTTGCTTGAGGTGCCCGGCTACAACCGCATAAATTCACGAGGTATTAGTAGATTTACCGAGTTTTAGTTATGCAACCGGTGAGTTGCAGGATACAAACCGTCCACCTCCCCCTCCCCTCCCACCCCTATAAAATGGAGGCCCTGACACCGGGTACGGCTTGCGTGGCACCGCGCCACGCCACGCCAGGCCGCGGCCGGGCGGCTCCGGCCGCCGCCGGCCCCCCGCACGGTTCAAATAAAAGTTGGGGCGAGGGCTGTCCCGGCAGGCCGTCCCCCCGCTCCGCTCCGCTCCGCGCCGAGCCCAGCCCAGCCCAGCCGAGCCGAGCCGAGCCGAGCCCAGCCGCCGGGCGTCCGGAGCCGACGGCACGGTCAGGCATCGCCGCCGGCGCTTCCCGCCGGCCCGCTTGGGCAACCTTCGCTTAAATAACAAAAGAAAAGGTTAAACAGGACGCGAAGGGCCCCGGGAAGCGGCCCGCCGCCGCCCCCCCCCCGCGCCCCCGCCGGACGGCCCCGCCGGGGCGGGCGGAGCAGCGCTTCCCCCTCGCGGACGCGCCGCGCCGCCGCCCCGGTAACTTTCGGCCGGAGTTGGGCGCCCCCGGCTCCCGCCGCCGCCGGGCCGGGCCCTGCCCCGGCCCCCCTCCGGGGCCCGCCGCCCGCCGCCCGCCGCCGCCGCCCAGCCCGGCCGGGCCGCCCCCCAGCACCCGCCCCCGGCCCGGCCCACGCCCGGCGGCCGCGGAGGCCCCGGTGCGGCGGGGCCGCGGGCGAGGACGCCCCGTTCGTGACGGGCGCGCGCCCGCGAGGCACGTGCGCCGCCGCCGCCGCCGCCGGGGGTGGGGGTGGAGGGGGATGGGGGTGGGGAGGCGGCGGGGGCGGCGCGGCCCGGCGCGGCGTGACCCCCCTCGGGCGGCGGCGGCGGCGGCGGGCCCAGGCCGTCAGCGGCGAGCGGCGGCCCGGAGCCCCGCGCCGCGCCCTGCGCCGGCCCTGCCACCGCAGCCTCCATGTTGGCGGCGGGCGGGCACGTGCCGGCGGGCGGCGGGAGGCGTGCCCGTGCCCCTGCCCCTGCCCGGCCCGGCCGCCCCGGCGCCACGCGGCCTGGCCGCCGCACATGGCCTGTCCGCCGCCCGCCCCCCCCCGCCGCCCCGGCCCGGCCCGGCCCCGCGGGGGCGCCCGCCGCCGCCAAACTTCGCGCCCGCGCGGCCCGGCCCGGCCCGGCCTCCGCCGCCCCGCGCCGGGGGCAGTGGCGAGGGGCGGCGCGGCAGGCCCGGCGCGCCGACAGCCCCGCGGCGGCGGCAGTGGCGGCGGGCAGGCCCGGCCCGGCGCGGCCCGGAGCGGAGCGTGGCGGGAGCCGGCCCGGCCGCGCTCTCACCTTCCGGCTTGTTTTCGGCAGCCATTTCCCCTCCGCGCGCCACATCCTCCTCCGCCTCCTCGCGACCGGGACCCAGGCGCGCGCCGCCTCCTCCCGCTGCCGCCGCCGCCGCCGCCGCCGGGCCGGCCACCCCGCGCGCACGGCGCACACCCCGCGCCGCCCATTGGGGGAGCCGCCACACTGACACCCGCGGCGGCCAATCGCGACGGGCGGAGGGCGGGAGGCCGGAGGGGATGGGCGCGACGGACGGCCCGATCCGCCAATCGGAGCGCGTTAGCGCTTCAATGACACGCGCCGCAGCCACTCAGCGGCCGCGCCGGGAAGACGGCGAGGGCGGGACGGTGCACTTTACTGACGGCCGCAGCGGCCACTCAGGACGCGGCACCGCGCGACTGACGGCCGCCAGAGCCAACCGCGCCACGGAGGAAGCGGGACGCGCCGATTGACGCACGGCGCCGGCGGCGCCGGCGGCCAACGAGGAGGGCCCTCCACCAGAGTGACCGTGCGCGGAGCCAATGGGGCGGGCGAGCCGGGCGGCCGCCGAGCGCCACCGCCCCCAGCCGTGTCCATTGGCTGCGGGCGGCCCCGGCGGGCGCACGCCCCCTCCGCGCCCTGTAACCCTAAACAAAGCCGCCGATTGGCGCGGCGGGCGGCGCGCCCGCCAATCCCCGCGCCCGCCCCGCCCGCCCGGAGGGGGCAGCCCCGCGCCCCGGCCCGGCCCGGCCCCTCCCGCCGGGGCGCACGGCGGGCCCGGGCCCTCCCACGGCCGCAAGAGCACGCGCTCTGCCGCTCCCGGGCTGCCCCGCCGGCGCGAGGCCGGGGCGGCGGGGGGGGCACGGCCTGACGCCGGCCCCGCCGCGCCGTTACTCCTCAGGGCCCTCAGCTGCCACCGGCCTGCCCCGCATCGCCCGCAAACAGAGCCCCGAGCCGGGAGGGCGATCGCAGGGACCGGCCCTCGGCACGGCGGCGCCGGGAACGGCGGCCCTGCTTTACCACCCGCCGGCCCCGCGCCTCCCGGTCCGGCGGGACGTCCCCAGAGCTGCTGGGAGCGGGGCGCGCCCGCCCGGCGCCCTGCCCCCGTCCCAAAGCACAGGCGAGACGCCCCGCCGTTTGACCGACCCAGCAGCAGCGACGGGGCGGCAGGGGTTACCTCCCCCACCTCTCCCCCGCCGCCCTCGGCCGCAGCCAGGGTGCTGCGGGGCGCACGGCACGGCGCTCGGGGAGGAAGAGCCCTCCTTGGCACCGTAGGCAGGCGAGGATCGGGCATCTGCAAAGAGAACCCTGCTACCGTCGCCAACGAGGTGTTAGAGGTGCGAGGGACTCCTGCAGATCGCGGGGGAGCGAGTTTGTGAGGGGCGCTCCCACGCCCTGCGAGGAAAAGGGGGACGCTTCGCAGCCGGACAGGCCCTTGCAAGCACGCACACCTCCTGGCACGCAGCACCCCGCAGACGTCGCGGGGCTCATGCTGCAAAGAACCTCCCGTGAAACCGATGCTCTGTCCTTTTAAAAACGGCAAGCACCTTGGAAGAGCGATATATTATTTGCCTGGTCGAGTCTTGTCCCCATCTCCATCAAAGCTTGACGAGTACTGGCACTCCTGCCTTCTCAAGCAGAGCTCCACGTAACTGGACCACATCTAATGCCCGCACAATGCAAATGAAGACTGAAACGGTTGTTTCCTTTGATGTGCGTGACTAAACACGCAAAAAGGATATTTTCCCTTGGAGCCTCAGGAGAGTAGAACTTCTTTAAAAAGACCTGTTGGGGCTCTGGTTTTGCTACAGACCAAGGCCATTTCCAAGCCGAGACGAAATAGGAGTGTGGTGTGATGGGTCTCTTCTAAGACAGAAGAAAGGACAATTCCCTTTTCCTATTTTCAGCAGCTGCTAATCTCATGGAGCGTGAAAGGCACATTGATGAAGAGGCTCTAGAACGACAGGCTCCCTCCCGACAGTCGTAAAGTGAATCTGGGATACTCTGGCCTATAAATACACACAAATATTAATGCAGCTACAGGATCAGCTAAGATCATTGTTTCCTTCAGCTGCTCAAGATACACTGGAAGCTTTTCTAGTTGCCACGCTTGCAAAGAGCTAATGTGTTCTGGATGAGTTCTAGGGAATTTATGTCTCTCATTGGATATTCTTCCAAGACAATCCATACACTCAGCAGAGACACAAGGTAGCCACACAGCCGGTGCTCACACTTTGCATTATGGCAAAAGCAGGATACTAGATTAAAATAGGTATCCCTCTGCAGTTAGGAGACGGAAGTCAACGTCCCGATGCAAGTGCCAGATGTTCAGGTGCCGTCTCACTATGACACAGAGGGCCAGCCCAGGCTGAACTCATCCCCAGCGCTCCACACGGAGCGGCAGGTGCCAGTGTCTATCCCCTGCAGACGGACCTGCCTCGCCATCTCTTCTTCAGCAAGAAACAGGCAACTGGATTAGCCAAGAAGCACAGCCTGCAGTGCCTTCAGAGTGCCAGTCCTGCCCACCACCTGCCTCCTCTGATCCAGCTCATCTCCCAGCATGGCGGTCTCCTGCCCAAGGCTAACATCGGGCTGGTGTTCAGTAGGGGCTTGAGCGTCCACTGGGATATTCAGGCAAGACTACGTAATGAAATGGAGATAAGAGAAACGGTGGCGCTAACGCACCTCCTCCGAGTTCCAAAGATCCTCACTCTGCTACCACATACAGTCATGTCAGAGAGCTCTTCAGATTCGGTTTTGCAGACACCAGGGCTTGCGGGTGAAAGGCGAGCAGGAACCCAGGCCACTCCCACGTATGCAGACAGCCACTGTTGCCAAAGACAGCCTTTCCATTCTTTTCAGGGAGACGAGCACAAACGTTTGTTTCGGTCATAGCCCTCGATGCATTATTCAGTTACATGCTCTGAGAAAAAATAACCATAAGGTACTCCACACAGGGTTAGACCTTGAGATCACCCAGAAACATAGTTAAATGCAAAATTGGCTACACGTGTGCACAAGGGTGTCCGTCTCTCTTGTCTCCAAAGCTCAGGTTGTTCCTCATGTGCTTCCATGGCTCATTAGGGTAACGAGTCCACACAGTCCGCTTGCCAAGGCTGTTTGGGATGCCAGCTGCCTTCTCACAGCCATTACAGTCTGGGGAAGGAGGAACTTCCACCACACCGGTTGGTCATAGCTCCACGTTCAGAACTAGCACAACCTACCTTGGCTCTAGAGTAGCATGCAACCTGCTCTATGAAGTGTCTTCAGGAGCACTGTCTGCCTTTCTAGATCCCTCTGGGTCCGTAAAGACGATGAGAATGTGTGTGGATAAGGACGAAGAAGACGTTTTTAAGGGCTTACTGAAGTAGTGTGTGAACTCTGCTACATACGGCTAATGAACTCATTCTCTTCCTCAATATAAGCTTTTCTACCAGGAGAAAAAAGTCCTAATAAACTGAATCTTACATACCTGAAATCATATATAATTTTAACAGTAGCATATAGGTTATTACAGCAAGGTGATCTATGCATTATTACAGATGCTATCTAAACATGGATTTTTCAACAAACGTGCCAGCAAAGTCCCAAATATTTTCATTTAATTCCTCATGCAATAAATTGATAAGAGAGCAGCCATCTGAATTGAAGTGCTGCTGGTATCTTTCAAGTTTCCCAGCTCCTCACTGTTTAAAAATCAAAGCTCTAATCGCTATTAAGGCACAGAGGTACTGAACTGCAAAAGATTCTATGCATGTACGGTACAGGATAAACTGACTCGGTCTTACCTTTCCAGGGGCACAAACACAGAGCTACCTCCAGCTGATAAGTGGCAAGAAAGCAGATGTGCCAGGAGTTTTTGCAGTCTGAATCATGAATAATTTTTAAGGAAATACTGATAAAAGCTGCTGCTATTCTGATGTACGGTGTTTGGGATTTTTTGTTGACAGAGAGGTGAAATAGAAAGTTCTTTAAAAAAAAAAATCTTCATTGTCATTCCATGGCAGACGGGGGTCTGGCTTGGTTAATTGGGGTAATGTGATGATTTGGCATGCTTAGTTATATGCAGAAGTAAAACTGTAAAGTACATATTCAAAAATCCTGTTACGGATATTCAGCAAATTATACATCCACCGTTGCTATGGCAAGCATCAAAAACCAAAACAATTCAGACAGTTTTAATAGCTATAATGACAATCTTGGAACCCCATTTCTTTTGAATTGTTTGCACAGAGTTACTCCGGGATTTAGAAGCAAGGAATGCCAAGTGTTTTTACAAAAATACTCTTAAGAGCGTGAATAGAGATGCTTAAAAAAAACCCTCACAATGATAGAAATGAAATGGTTTTGCCCTTTCCTCTCTCTGCTTGCAGAATCAAAAGCTGTTTCTTCTAGGAATAAACCGAAGACTTAACCAAGTCAATGCGTATGGATAAATCCACAGTAACTTCACAATACTCCGCTGCAGCTGGGAAGTACAATTGCCAATTCCCAAGTTCATCAAAACCAGGTAAATACCCCAAAACGTGCACTTCTTCAGAAAGGCTCTCCAGAGAAGTATACTCTGCTTAGGGCTCTGCCATCCAAATAACTTGCCCAAAAATGATGTCTGGAAGTTGAAGAACATACATTACCAGGAACTAAAAAGACTGGGTTCCCCTTGGAATGGATGAAACTGCATGCTCCCCTAGCAGGAGGCTGAACTCGATCATCTTCCAAATTCTGGGGTTTGCATACACCCTTCTCCCCATTCCTTCTGCAGTTCCGAGCCCGTTTATTTCCCTCAGAAATACAAACACTACATTCAAATAATCTCTAGTAAAACTTGGTCAGCCATAGAGAATTTACACTAGACTAAACCAAAGCATAACTTCAGAGCCTAAGCCACTTTAATGGACCCTGGAGGAAAGATGTTTTTGCTGTGCAAAGGCTCATGAAGTTTTTGCATATCTTTAAGCCAGTAGCCTCAACACTAAACACAGTATTTACGCACTTAACCAAGAACAAGGGCAAAAATACTTTGCTCCTCCACACTGACATTGAGTCCAGAAGGGAACAAGTGGCTGCCGGGGAGGCTGCAGTGCTGAAGCCCCACCTATTCCGGTACAACTTCAAACCCACTTACATGGGTGCCGACCTCCAGCATTTTGCTGCAGCCAGCAACACCAGGGGAGAACGCCTGCTACGCCATGCGCTGTGGCACACCACCTCTGCCACAAGCCCCGATGTTCCCTCCTCTGTGGTCCTCAGTCCTTTATTTCCCTAAGAGAACAGGCCAGGTTCATGCTCCAAGCACCCTGGTGGCATGAAGAAAATAACAATTATTTTGCTCTAATATAGACCTGTAAGCCAGTTAGAGGAGGAAAAAACTGAAATATGAGGTAAATTAAAGCTTCCGACTAAGGGGATTTACCAGTAAGTCACCATAAAATTCAGATAATTTATTTTTTCAATTCTGCAGCAACTTTCTCCAATTCGTTTGGATTAGCTATTAGAAATTATGTCTCAAAAATTAAAGAAAATGTCTATTGACCGTTATATCAAATTCTAATTTTAGCCAGAAAAAAAGAATAATTAGGCTGTGATTTACTCTGATAGTCAACTTA
The DNA here is from genome assembly GCA_031468815.1 of Morus bassanus. Taxonomy (NCBI): domain Eukaryota; kingdom Metazoa; phylum Chordata; class Aves; order Suliformes; family Sulidae; genus Morus; species Morus bassanus. The sequence goes on along the minus strand of CM062587.1, from coordinate 9,576,233 downwards.
CATTAACAATTTTCCCCCCCGTTCATGTAATTCTGCCAAAATCAAATAATATATACAATGCTCATAAATGCTGGGCTAGATTTAGTAAAGACAATTTCCTACAGGATATTAGGACATTTCTCTTTGCTTTCTGTTATAATAAGACAATCATGTTATTTAGTTTAAGGAGGTAATATGATTGTCACCCACAGTAGCCTCAGTTATAATTTCAGTACAGTCTTCAATAAGGTACGAGGAAGAATTTTTTTTTTTTTATTTTTTAAGCTGTCATCATCCCGTAACAAGCCGTATAGCCTGGCTGCTGCTCTCTGGGAACGCTTTTCCCCCACATCCTGACCTCTCTCCCCCGCTAGCATGCAAAACGACACTTACTGCCTAAGAAGCAAGAAGAAAGTGTAAATCCTACAAACAATCAGTCACGCAAAGCTATCGCGCACAATGTTGGTATGCAGCTGGCTCTGTTCTGGGCAGCTTGGGACTGGCCAGGAAACGTGGCTCGACAAAGGTGGCAGCGCCAGCTCAGAGAATCCCAGCCGACAGCAGGCGCACCCACATAGTCATCGATATGACTTGAGGAAAAGGCCATTTTCCATAATTCTTATTTTCCCCTCAACACATACAAGATAGCGTAATCTTCAGGCTAGGTTGATATCAGATCTCTAGCGATAGCTGAAGCAAATAATAACGGGAAACTGTGTTTAAATCTAAGATCCCTAAAGGTATGCTCTTACATTTCTGTTCCTACTTTTAAACAAATATCTTTTCCAGGATACTTAACTCCTCTGAAATTGGACTGCTGTCTATATTAACTGAATAAATACGGATCTAGGAGCCAAACTTTAGTCACCAAGGTATGAAAATGTCAGCCTCAGGCACTGAGAACAGAAGAGTGAGTAATGGAAGACGATGATGGAAGAACAGAAGGAGAACTGAAGAGAAATTGATGATGGTAACAGAGGCAGAAGGTGTTCAAAGCCACGTAGATTCAGGAACTGGGAGCCAGAGGCAAAGTCAAAATTAACTAAGTCAGTCTGCTCCCGAGGAACTTCTGAGGGCAGCACCACCTAGGCTCTGTCCCTTGCCCAAAAACCTGCCCTGGAGGTACCACAGCAAGCCTTCATTCATGCGCTCCTG